>CM038676.1:137466722-137935181 GCA_021605205.1 Aegilops longissima | reverse complement strand
AACCCATCACTTGAAGACTCACTATTCTTCCTCCGCTAACGCAATGCGGAAGTGATCGATGATGAAGCGATTGTAACATCCCAAATTTTCAATTTGGAATGTTATACATTAGGTCATCATGCATATCATATTTTTCTGATTTTCCGATCCTAGAAAATTTCACGCAACTCAAGGACCCTGGAGAGTTGAAGTTTCATTATTTTCATATTTGGGATTTCCAAATTTTGAAAATAGGATCATTTGATTTATTTAAATTATCTTCATAAAGTTTTTCCTATAAAATATTAGAGAGGGAATAATATGACTTTCCCAACATTTAGGAAAAATGAAGATATTATAAATAAATCAAAATTTGGTTTTGAAAGATTTATTTTGCTTAGGCAAAATGAGCATTTAAAAATATGCATTTTTGCCCGTTTTAGTTCATTTTGTTGACTCATTTTTTAGGAGTAAAAATTTTATTTAAATCAAGTTCATTTGGTATTTTTTAATTCGTTTGGTTTAAATTTTAATTTAAAAAAGCTGCTTCCCCCACAGGCGAGGCCAGCGTGACCGGCCCACGCCTCTCTCTCCCTCGTGCCGCCAGTGAGTCCCGCCACCGCCTGCGCCTCCGCCCGCCCGCCCGTGATCCGCCTCCGCCCGAGACCCCGCTGCCCCCTCCCCCAAGCCACCGCCCGCCACCCCTCGCCATCGCCCCCGCCTCTCCCTACTTTAGAGCATGCCCGCCCCTCCGCGCCCAAGCCGCCCGCCCCGCCGCCCTTGTCGCCTCGCCGCCCAGTCGCCGACCCGCCGCCCCCCTCGCCGCCCCTCCCGAAGCCCCCCGCGGACCCCGCCGCCCGAACCCATGACCCACTTGGCCGAAAGCCACCAGTGCCCGCCCAGCCCGCCCGATCCGTTTTTCTCGAAAAACCCGATCAGTTTTTTTTAGATAATCGCTTTAAAAAAAACCTAGATTGGTTTTATTTTTGGTTTTCTTATTTAATGAGCGTTCACCGAACCGTTCGTTTCAATGAACGTGTTCGTTGAATTAGTTCTATTAACGAGCGTCCGTTATTTAATCCGTTCGTCGTTTTCTTTTAATCGGATTTAATCCGTTATTTTCGATTTGATTTCCGATCCGATTTTCAAATCTGTTTTATTTCTTGCTCGTTTATCGAATCGGTGATTCAAGCGCACGGAGTTTAAATATGAAACCGCCGTTCGACTAACCTACTTTCACAAAGTTTTGCTACTGTAAAATTTTGACCTAGTTTCAGATTGCTAAACCGAGTGCGTTCTCTCTCGAGTTTCGACTTTCGATGTTTATTTGATTCGATTCTTTTGCAACCAGGGTTCTTAAGTTGAACTTTCTGGTTAGATCTTTTATTGAGATTTCCCGTGCATTAGATGAGTACTTATTGTATGCTTGTTGTTTGTCTGCGTTAGATCACGGTCGCCGCTTGTTACTTGAATCTCTAGGTCTCATGGATCATCGGCCAAGGCAAGTAACACTTGATCATACCTTTTCTACTACCGGTTTTTATGCATTAGATCAAACCCTCAAACACTTGCATGTTTAGGATCTAATTAAATTGTGGGATGGGAAGTAGATTGAGTAGTACCTATTACTGTTTTACTTATGAAACCTTGGGAGTTACTTCTCGTTTGCTTGTTTATGCCATGCTATGCTAGTAGGCGTGGATTGGGTGAGTGAATATCCATGACAGATGTGAGATTGTTAATTAATGGTTTATCTAAGGTGGCAACCTAAACACACATCACGGGTGGATTGAGGCACCTGGTTTCTATCGAGACTTACTGTATTTCTTGGACCGCCACCGAGGCTCTAAGGGATCATAAGATTATTCAAGCTGGAAACTTCCGTGTGCAGCCACAAGCCAATTATGGGCTCTGGCGTAGTTGACTAAGTTGTGCGAACTCTTACGGGTAGGCTAGCTGATGTAGGGGATGTAGGTTGAGTCACGGTCTACCCACATGTAAGGTGCTAGCGCTCGAAGACTATGTCTCGGTCATCCGTTTCTCAAACACCATGTAGTCACGAGAACCAAGCGGAGGCGTCGAGTCTTAATGGGAAAAGTCATGAAACCTCTGCGAGTGTATAAACTAATCATGATTAGCCGTGTCCCGGTTATGGACAATTTGAGTATCAGTAATTGAATATCATGTGAATCTCAACATGTTACTTCTAAATAAAAGTTATTGGGTTTTGATGAGTACTTTTTAATTGGGATTGAGGATCTTTGTCAACCATTCTCAATGTTTAACAACCACCATGATAGTTAAATAAAATTATTCCTTTGATGTAGGGAAAAATCAGCTTTATGCAAATGTAACCGTAGAGCCTTACCACCACCATATATGCATGTGTAGGCTTATTCATTCATTGCTCTTATGTGTTACATTGCCGCATATTCCATGTCTTGACCTGTTTTGGGCTGCAACTTTCACGTTGCGAGACTTTTAGAATGACAGTAAGGTGTTAGGTCGTGGTTCTATACTCGATGATGCCGATGGAGTTGATGGACTCCTTATCTTCCAAGCCTTCGCTGTTATTATTAGATGGCCTTAAGCCATATTATTGTAATAAGTTCCCTTGTGGACAACGATGTAATAAGTGTGTGATTGCTACTCTGCTATAAATCCTTGAAATCTTGTGTGGTGTCAAGATTCTTGATCGAGGATGACATCGAGCAGGAGACTTGATCCATTAGGTGCGAGTAACTCTGAGAGAATGGTATCGAGCACCTTGGCTGTATGAGACCACGACCACTAAGTTAAAGCCATAGATCACTACTCTTTCCCATTTTCTAACTCCTCATCTTTTCTACTCTTTAGGATGGCGGACGAAGATCAAGTACACCCAACGGATGAAGGCACACCTTTTGGATTTCACTTGAAGGAAGTTACCAAGTACTTGAACATTGGATTACCAAGCTTCACGGGACTTTCAACGCCACTCGCACTGAAGAGGGCTGGAAGATTCAAGCTCACGTTCGGGAAGGACATTCGCCCCAATCACCAAGCCTATAGATAGTGTTTCGATTGCACCAACTTGGAGTCAGGAAGAGCATGGCAGCTCACATCACCATGGGGCGCATTGGAGAAGTTTATCAAGAAGACCTCAAGGACACCATCTACCAGATTTGCGAGATGAGATGACAAGCGGGACGCGTCGGCACCAAGAAGGATAGATCCATTGCAGCTTTCATCCGGAGTTAAATCAGCACATTCGGCCGGGAGAGAACCAAATGTCAATGACATGTTGGAGCGAGAGACAAAGGAAGGATCATAGAGCGGAAGGAGAACTAAAGACTACATGCAAGGACTACATGGGCGAGATCGTAGCTCGGCAAGACACAATAACGATCTTAAATGCGAGATCGAAGAACTCAAGAAGAAGTTGGCGCTCAGGAATGAAGACCAGTATGTCGAATACCCAAGCGACTACATCAACATCGACGACACCGATTCGGATCCAAGTGAACCCGACTTTGAAGACGAAAGTTGGGCAGACATCATGGAGTCTTCCACGGTTCAAATTAGTAGAAGTCCCCACATATTAGTAGTATTTTCCTCCATGTAAACATTAGTACGCGCGCTTTTGCGATAGTTAGATCGTTGTAAGCCCTTGTTTGATTGAATGAAGTGATTTTGTGTGCATTTGCTCATGTGCATTTGGGTAGTGATTCCCCTTAGACCTCATTCTATTCTAATTTCTCTTCTTCTAAACCCATCGGATGCCTCCGAGGCCGCGACCCGGATTCGTTTTCCCGAGAGATCACCCAATTGATCCAGCACGAGAATACCTGATTCAAACATTGGTGAGAACAGAGGCAACAACAACAACAACAACAACAACAACCACCACCACCACCACTGCGGATCATCCGACTCGTTTCCTTAGATTGAATCCGCCGGTGTATTCGAAAGAGCACCGAGCCGATTGTAGCGGAGATGACTGGCTCCGCAAGATAGGAAGGGAGTTGACCCTCTGCGGGATGCCGGATGGTGAAAGAGTGAAGTTTGCAGCACATCAGCTTGAAGGACCCGCAATGACATGGTGGGAGAATTTCCGCCACCACTTACCCGTGAACCATCACATGGGATCAATTTCAGCAAGCTTTTCGCCTTGCCCATGTTTCAGCAGGAGCTATGGCCATGAAGAAGCGTGAGTTTACGCAACTTCGCCAAGGAGGAAGGACTGTTGGCGATATGTGGATGACTTTAGTAAATTAGCACGTTATGCCCCGGATAGCGTTACTCTGATGCGCTAAAAGCAGGAAGTTTCTAGAAGGACTGAATGATGAGTTCAGCATGCCGTTGATGGTAGCAAGTTTCAACAACTACCGGGGAGTTAGTAGGCCGAGCCCTCATGATTGAAGGAAAGCAGCAGCAAATTGAGAACATAGCGGAAGTATGGACAAGGAAGTATAACTACGGAGCTCAGCGAAACTCGTTATACCCTAAATCAGGAATTCAGTTTCACATACCCATGGAGGAGGTAATTCAGCATAACCATAATGGCACCAAGAATGGGAGCGGGAATGGAGGAAGCAATGGACAGAACCGCACCAACCCGTCAACACCATCCAAGGTAGACTGAGTCACATTACTTGCTTTAAGTAAGCCATAAGACCGGGCACTATGCAAATGATCTGCCGGAAGGCGAATGGAAATGGCAATGGAAGCTCGGAAAGAAGCCCAACCCTTTCAACGAGGGACGGGTGAACCACATTGATGTGGAGGAGGTTGAAGATCAGCCCGATCACGAATCGGTAAGTTTTTGGTTAAGTCATTTCTGCGCATTGTTCTTTTCGATCTTGGTGCATCGCATTCATACATATCAAGGGATTTGTGGATAAGTACAATTTACCAACCCAAGCCCTTAGGTCACCCATGCTAGTAACCTCACCGGAGCAGAGTACATGGCTAGTAAATGGTGTGATCGATCGCCATTAAGTTGGACACTATGTTTTCCCTCGGACCTAATAGTTCGGAATCCCAAGGATTGGATGTGATATTAGGAATGGATTGGTTATCAAAGTATGGAGGAAACATAGATTGTACCACAAGGTCAATTTTGCTCACCACACGGAAGGAAGAAGGATTAAGTATGTATCACGGCACGAGCCGAGGAGAGCACAAGTTAATTGCTTATCGAGAGTGGTGCGGGAAGAAGTACCGATGGTGAAGGATTATCTGATGTATTTCGGAAGAATTGCGGGAATGCCACGGATAGAGACATTGAGTTTTTGATCGAGCTGTTGCGAGACAGGCCCGATATCGGCGACCGTCTGAGGATGCCCGCAGGATTTGGCGGAAATCAAGAAGCGATTAAGGAACTATTGGATAAAGGTTTTATTCGCCCAAGTTCTTCACCTTGGGGATCACCCGTTTGTTAGTGGAGAAGAAGGATGGATCTTTGAGAATGGTTGTTGATTATCGTGGATTGAATGAAGTAACAATCAAGAACAAGTACCCACTACCTATGATAAATGATCTGTTTGATAAGCTTGCAAGGAGCTAAAGTGTTTTCCAAGATCGATTTGCGATCGAGGTACCATCGATTGAAGATTAGGGACAAGACATACCCAAGACAGCATTTACCACGAGATATGGACTGTATGTAGTATACCGTTATGTCATTTGGATGACTAACGCACCAGCCTATTTCATGAACACGATGAACAAAGTGTTTATGGAGTTTTTGGATAAGTTAAATCAGTGGTGTTCATTGATGATATTTTGATTTTCTCGAAGAATGAAGAGGAACACAAGGAACATTTGAGATTGGTTTTGGAGCCGAGGAACACCAGTTGTATGCCAAGTTCAGCAAATGTGAGTTTTGGCTAAAGGAAGTTGGATTTCTCGGACATGTTATATCCGGAGAAGGATAGCAGTTGACCCACAAAAGTTGAGACCGTAACCAAATGGGAAGCACCAACGGCAGTTGGAGAGATTCGAGTTTCCTTGGACTCATGAGGATACTACCGAAGATTCATTGAAAATTTCTCAAGGATTGCAAAGCCTATGACAGAATTGTTGAAGAAGGAAAACAAATTCATATGGGTGAGGATTTGTGAGGCAAGTTTTCAGGAGTTGAAGAAAAGATTGGTTACCTCACGGTTTGATATTGCGGATCGGACTAAGGATTATGAGGTGTATTGCGGCGCTTCACGTCGAGGACTTGGAGCCGTGCTTATGCAGGAAGGAAGAGTTGTTTCGTATGCTTCCACGACAACTAAAGCCCCATGAGTTGAATTATACCACTCATGATTTGGAGTTAGCACCGTTGTGCATGCCTTGAAGACATGGAGACATTTTCTCATTGGAAATCATTGTGAAGTATACGGATCACAAGAGTTTGAAGTACATCTTCACACGAGAAGAATTGAATCTCGAGACAAAGGAGATGGTTAGAACTTATCAAGGATTATGATATGAGATTGCATTATCACCCGGAAAGGCTAATGTCGTAGGTAGCGACGCATTGAGCCGTGAAACCCGTCAATACCCTAATGATGGGAGGAATACCCAATGAGTTAGCGAGGACCTTGAGAACTATGTTTGGAAATAGTTCCGAGAGGCTATGTAGCAACATTGGAGATTCGATCGACACGATGGACAAAATCGGAGAAGCCCAAAAGCGAGATAAGGAAGTTGCCTCTATAAAGGAGAAAATGAGCAAAGGAAAAGCTAAAGGATTTCGTGAGGATGAGCACGATACCCTATGGTTTGAAGACCGTGTTTATGTGCCCAATGACCCGGAGATCGGAAGTTGATTTTGCAAAAGCCCATGATTCACCTATTCGATTCACCGAAATACCAAGATGTATTTGGATTTGAAGAATATTTTCGGTGGACCGGAATGAAGAAGGATATTCGCGGAGTATGTAGCATTTTCTGGCGTATGTCGAGTAAAGCGAGCATCGAAGCCAGCAGGATTATTTACAACCATTGCCGATACCCGAATGGAAGTGGGATAAACTAGGCATGGATTTCATCACAGGTTTGCCAAAGACTTCGTTAGGGATATGACTCGATTTGGGTCATAGTCGATCGTTTACCAAGGTAGCTCATTTCATTCGATCAAGACTACCTATAGCGAGTGCTAAGTTGGCAAAGATATACATGACCGAATTGTGTGTTTACGCGGAGTTCGAGGAGCATCGTATCGGATAGAGAACCCGTTTACCTCGAAATTTTGGAACGATTGCACGAAAAACATTGGGAACGATCTAGAATTCCATACAACTTTCCACCCACAGACCGATGGATGAGACCGAGAGAGTCAATCAGATTTTGGAGGACATCTTTGAGAGCTTGTGCACTAGATTATGGATCTAGCTGGGATGATAATTTGCCGTATGCAGAATTTTCCTACAACAACAGTTACCAAACCAGCTTGAAGATGGCACCTTCGAGGCTCAGTATGGAAGAAGGTGCAGGACACCGTTGTCATGGGACGAAACCGAGAATCGTCATTGTTTGGACCAGATTTGATTAAGGAGTCGAACGAGAAAGTTAAGTTGATTGAGAGACGAGGCTCAAGGTAGCCCGATCCAGACGGAAGAGCTATGCCGATTCAAAGCGCAGCGATTGAGTATGAAGTTGGAGCAGTATATCTTAGAGTATCCCCGCTTGAGGAGTTAAGCGTTTTGGAGTTAAAGAAAGTTAGCACCCGTTTCGTTGGACCATATAAGATTTTGCAGCGCATGGGAGAATTGCGTATAAGTTGGAATTGCGGAAGGATCAGGAGTTCATGATGTATTCCATGTTTCTCGATTGAAGAAATGTCACCCGAGATAGCGGAGAGGTACCGTTAAGAGACACGATTACCTTGGAAGCAATTCAGTTGAAGGATGACTTGACATATGAGGAAAAACCGGTTAAGATTCTCGATTATGCAGTGAGTTACCCTTGACAAGGTTATCAAGTTTTGCAAAGTTCGGTGGAGCCACCACCTTGAGGATGAAGCCACACAGGAAAGAGAGGAAGTTTTGCTTAGGACCACCCTCACCTATTTTCTAGCCAACCCGAATCTCGGAAGAGATTCATCTTAAGAGGGTAGAGTTTGTAACATCCCAAATTTTCAATTTGGAATGTTATACATTAGTCATCATGCATATCATATTTTCTCGCATTTTCCGATCCTAGAAAATTTCACGCAACTCAAGGACCCTCGGAGAAAGTTGGAAGTTTCATTATTTTCATATTTGGGATTTTCAAATTTTGAAAATAGGATCATTTAGTTTATTTAAATTATCTTCATAAAGTTTTCCTATAAAGATATTAAGAGGGAATAATATGACTTTCCCAACATTTAGGAAAATGAAGATATTATAAATAAATCAAATTTGGTTTTGAATTTATTTTGCTTAGGCAAAAATGAGCATTTAAAAATATATGCATTTTTGCCGTTTTAAAGTTCATTTTGTTCGACTCATTTTTAGGAGTCGGGAAAATTGTTTTATTAAATCAGGAGTTCATTTGGTATTTTTTAATTAGTTTGGTTTAATTTTAATTTAAAAAAACTACAGCGCGCCCACCAGGCGGGCCCACGGCCCAGCACCCACCTCCCTCTCTCCTCGCGCGCCGCCTCCAGGCGGAGTCCCGCGCCCGCCGCCACGCCTCCCGCCGCCGCCGAGATCCGCCTCCGCCCGGGACCCGCTGCCCCTCCCCCGCAAGCCACCGCCCCCATCCACCACCATCGCCCTGCCCCCTCTCCCCTCACCCGACCGCCCGCCGCCATGCCCTCCCGCCCAGAAGGCCGCCGCCGCCGCCAGCCGTCGCCTCGCCGCTTGATCGCCCGACCCGCCCGCCCCTCGCCGCCCCTCAGAACCCCCCCGGACCCGCCGCGCGGAGCCCGCCGGACCTCGCCCGGCGAGCCACCGGAGGTAACCGCCTGCCGCCCGCCCGATCCGGTTTTCTCGGAAAAACCCGATCCGTTTTTTTTAGATATTCGTTTTTTTAAAAAAACCTAGATTAGTTTTATTTTTTGGTTTTCTTATTTATGAGCGTTCACGAACCGTTCGTTTCAATGAACGTGTTCATTGAATTAGTTCTGATTATGAGCGTCCGTTATTTAATCCGTTCGTCGTTTTCTTTTAATCAGATTAATCCGTTATTTTTGATTCGATTTCGATCCGATTTTCAAATCTGTTTTATTTCTTGCTCGTTTATCGAATCGGTGATTCAAGCGCTGGAGTTTAAATACGAAACCGCCGTTCAACTAACCTACTTTCACAAAGTTTTGCTACTGTAAAATTTTGACCTAGTTTCAGATTGCAAAACCGAGTCGTTCTCTCTCGAGTTTCGACTTTCGATGTTTATTTGATTCGATTCTTTTGCAACTTGGGTTCTTAAGTTGAACTTTCGGTTAGATCTTTTATTCGAGATTTCCCGTGCATTAGATGAGTACTTATTGTATGCTTGTTGTTTGTCTGCGTTAGATCACCGGTCGCCGCTTGTTACTTGAATCTCTAGGTCGCGGATCATCGACAAGGCAAGTAACACTTGATCATACCTTTTCTACTACCCGGTTTTTTATGCATTAGATCAAACCCTCAAACACTTGCATGTTTAGGATCAAATTAAATTGTGGGATGGGAAGTAGATTGAGGTAGTACCTATTACCTGTTTACTTATGAAACCTTGGGAGTTACTTCTCGTTTGCTTGTTTATGCCATGCTATGCTAGTAGGCGTGGATTGGGTGAGTGAATATCCATGACGAGATGTGAGATTGTTAATTAATGGTTTATCTAAGGTGGCAACCTAAACATACATCTGGGTGGATTGAGGCACCTGGTTTCTATCGAGGACTTGCTGTATTTTCTTGGACCGCCACCCGGGCTCTAAGGGATCATAAGATTATTCAAGCTGGAAACTTCCATGTGCAGCCACAAGCCAATTATGGGCTCTGGCGTAGTTGACTAAGTTGTGCGAACTCTTACGGGTAGGCTAGCTGATGTAGGGGATGTAGGTTGAGTACGGTCTACCCACATGTAAGGTGCTAAGCGCTTCACGAAGGCTATGTCTCGGTCATCCGTTTCTCAAACACCATGTAGTCACGAGAACCAAGCGGAGGCGTCGAGTCTTAATGGGGAAAAGTCGCAAACCTCTGCAGAGTGTATAAACTAATCATGATTAGCCGTGTCCCCGGTTATGGACAATTTGAGTATCTGGTAATTGAATATCATGTGAATCTCAACATGTTACTTCTAAATAAATGTATTGGGTTTTGATGAGTACTTTTTAATTGGGATTGAGGATGCTGTCAACCATTCTCAATGTTTAACAACCACCATGATAGTTAAATAAAATTATTCCTTTGATGTAGGGAAAAATCAGCTTTATGCAAATGTAACCGTAGAGCCTTACCACCAGCCATATATGCATGTAGTGTAGGCTTATTCATTCATTGCTCTTATGTGTTACATTGCCAGCATATTCCATGTGCTGACCCGTTTTCGGGCTGCAACTTTCACGTTGCGAGACTTTTGAGACGAGTAAGGTGTTAGTGCGTGGTTCTATACTCGATGATGCGATGGAGTTGATGGACTCACTTATCTTCCAAGCCTTCATTGTTATCATTAGATGGCCTTAAGCCATATTATTGTAATAAGTTCCCTTGTGGACAACGATGTAATAAGTGTGTGATTGCTACTGCTATAAATCCTTGAAGTCTTGTGTGGTGTCGGCATTCTGATCCGAGGATGACGCTGAGCACGAGACTTGATCCATTGAGGTCTGAGTGCGCTACGATGCTACTTCACCGCCCCCTATTACTTGCGAATGCGACCTGCGCCAAGCTAAATGCACCGCCAACCAACAACGACAACCTGCTGCATCATCTTCTTGAGAGAGGGCGAGTAGATGCTCTATGTCTTCAAACCTTTTTGGTCCTTCTTGACAAAAGGGGAGAAGCATATGAGTTTGATAGTCTTCAAAGCGGGTTCATCGAGGCGGTTGCACTATATTTTGCCTAGTGTTTACAACTCTTGCTTTTGATACATTTGGTTCTTTGAGTTGTAACACTTAAACTTGATGGTAAATCTGCTACTTATTTGCTTTACTCAGGTGCGATGATAAATTACGCATGTGCGGCGATAACCGCACTTAGATCATTCTGCGACGTCCATTTTCATTATGCATGTCATTCTCTTAGTTATATCATTTCATGCATGATGAATTATCTTCATAAGTTGAAGAGGATCTCCACAAGTACAACCTGCCATGTGCATTTGCATTCCAAAGCAAACTACTTATATGCACATCTTCGGGGAGCCTTTGCCACTTATGAAGACAATTCCCTATCGTTTATAATTTCATATATTTTATCCCGTTGAAAACTTCAACGGTTTGTCATCAATCACCAAAAGGGGAGATTGTAAGTGCATCTAGTGCCACCCCTAGTTGGTTTTGGAGTATTGGCGACAAATGTGGTTGAGGACTATCGTTTGTGAGAATTGCAGGATACTTATGCGTAGTGTCCCTCATTGATTCGGTTTACCTCACGGAGGCGACCCTAAAATGTATGAAGACATTGGCGACAATGGTGGTATGTGAAGATATTCACATTCAAGACTATGACATGAGAAGACCTTGAGTGAAGACTATGAAGTGCCAAGAGCTGTGTCGTTTTGTTGTTTCCTTTTCTTCTTTGTTGAGTCGTAGGAACCACCGTCTTTGTTAAGTGGGGTCCAAGTGATCATAGTTAGAATAAGTGATGCTCAACCCAAATCCTATGTCTTGACGCGAAGACAATGAGAAGCAAAACTTATCGAGGCTGGATGAGTCAGCTTTGCTTGTAGCCCAAGTAAAGTTGCCGTGTGTGTTTGAAATCGACCGTTGGAACACGTGTCGGTTCCTTAGTGACCAGGGTCATTTCGGACATAACAGGTCGGGTTGCCTAGTGGCTATAAATAGCCCACCCCTACACCGTAAATTGGTGGCTGCTCGAGAGTTAGTGCCGCGGCTTTTGTCGTTTGAGAGCAACCCACCTCGAAGCCTTTGAGAGAGAGAAAATCCTTGAGGACAAAGCCCAAACACCCGAGCCAAGAGTGTTAGGCATAAGCTGAAGTCCTTCTTATGCATGTGACTGAAGACTTATTACACTTGAGGACTGTGATCCTCCGGCCGGTTAGGCGTCGCGTTACGAGCATCCAAGAGTCATTGTGGATTGCGGTGAGCGTCGTCTGTGAAGGTTGGAAGTCTACCTTGAAGACTTACAGAGTGATTGGGCGAGGCTGTGTCCTTAGCTCAAGGGAATAAGGTGAAGACAGCGGTCTTATGAGTTGAATCTCAGCCTCCTAACCCGGATGTCTGGTTGTCACAGCAAGCTGAACTAGTCAACAAATCCTGTGTCTTCAACAAGTGGTCGGGTTCTATCCTTCCCTCCTTTACCTTGAGTTTGTCTTAGGTGAAGTCATTGCTTATATGCCTTATCTGTTTGACTTCATTGCTTGACTTCTATCGTTGTTTGGCTTCATACTATCTTCCATCCACGATCCTTACTACCTAGCTGCTATTAGTCTTGTCTGTTCACATTATTGCATACTTGACTATGGCTTGCTTGTTTTAGTTTATCTTCCGCTGCATATCAATTAGGTAATTTCTATTGTTTGTCTTCTAAACATCCGTGTTTTGAAGACTTTCCTAAAATCACCTATTCACCCCCTCTAGTCGATAACTAGCACTTTCAATTGGTATCGAGCAAGGTACTCCCTTGTTCGTGTGATTCGGTTTAACCACGGAGTTTTAGCTATATCAATTGCGGGGATAATCAAAGTCTCCGCTGCTTGCCCGTGTTCGATGGGCCCGACTATCTCTCTTTGGAAGAATAAAGATCGCATGCATCTTGAAGCCGATGATGTCGAGCCTCGGTATGTCGTCAAGAACGGCGTTCCTAAATCTGAGTGAAGTGTCACCCTACGAGATGTCAAGAAGTTCATTCAAGCTGGACTCCTTTGCAAAGAACATCATACATGGTCATCGACCAAGGACAATATGGCGTGTGAGTGCTCTAGAAAGCGTCGAAGCCAATGCAGGACTGGCTATCCAAAATCATGAAGCGTCTCAACCCGAGATATCAAAGGATCGGTGTTCTTCGCAACCTCTTCAACACATGTAGTTTATCTTCCACTGCATCTCAATTAGGTCATTTCTATTGTTTGTCTTGAAACATCCGTGTTTGAAGACTTTCCTAAATCGCCTATTCACCCCCCTCTAGTCGATAACTAGCACTTTTCGGGATAGCCACATACGCACCGAGGCTACCTTACAACCCCATTGTCAAACATCTATGGCTAAGTGGGAGTGGTAAAGCTGCATAGTCTGATTGCACAGTTCACTTTGCGGACACTTCCTTCTACGGACCAAGGCGTTGGGTTAACGTTTGGTCATGTGCTATTCGAACACCCCGTAGTACCTCGTTGGGGCTGAAGCCGACGAATGGAAAACTCTCGGGGATACAAACGGCTGCAAAGACGAAAAACACTTTAAGATAAACAACATAAATATATTAAACAACCTTGATTTATAATACATTGTCTTGGTAGCCGGATACATTTACTCAAACATAATATCCTTTGAGCATTGACCCTCTATCAAGCGGGCACCCTCAAGAACATTGGGAAATAGCGCTCCGACTTGCGGTGGTCCTTGCCTCGGTGGACCATCAACCGCCCGACGGCGGCCTTCATCTTCGCCCGATACATCTTGACACGGGCGAAAGGCAATCGCGCACCTTCTATGCATGTGGCGCTTCTTTGCCTCTACTAAAGGGCAAAACGCCGTAAGCCGCTTGACCGGGCTGAAGTAGCTGCCGAATGGGTCCGGCTGGCCATAGCCAAACTATGATGTCCTTCATGGCCAAACCCGGACATCCTATGCAGCTCAAACAACTGCATCATCTGGTTGTTTAGCAGAACTGGCCGCTCGGCGTCAGTCTAGCGACTAGAAGTCTTCTCCGTCGGCGATCTTCTTGGGCCCGAAAATATTAGGCGGCGTCGACAACCTCCTCGGAGATCCATAAAGGCGTCTAGAGCACTCCGTAGTAGATTTAGCAAAGCATATCTTCGACTGCCGAATGTACTTTGTAAAAGAAAAGGCGTACCAGCCGCTATCTGTTTGGCTTGCTTGATCTCCTCGCGAGCCGCCTGGAACTCGGACCGCGCCTCCTTCTCCTCTTGAAGATCCTTGGTGAGTTCGGCCGCTTGGGCCTTGTTACTCTCCTCCAAGGACTCCCACTTGTTGGCGGCATCCTAGAGCACTTGCTCCACTTCGGTCACCCTCGCCTCATACTTGCGGCAGGCGACCTTTTCGGCCTCTACATCCGCAACCGCTTTGTCTGCGGCTGCCTTGCTCGCTCTTGCCTCCTCCTTGGCTTCGACAAGGGCACTCTTGAGGGCCTCAACCTTGGTCGCGTTGCCTACAACCATATACATAGCAGTGCATGAGCTTTAACTCTGAGTCTCCATTACAATTCAGGCTTATAAGGGGTCATCTAAAAGCATACCTTGAGCCTCATTGAACCGCTTGCTAATACGGTCGATCTCATCATCCACCAGCTTCAGTTTTCGCTGGAGTTCGGAAACTTCAGCGTCCTTGGCTAAAGCCGCTAACAGTGAAGCCTGTTTATCAAAAGCAGATAAGCGTGTTATCTCCGACAGACATTTGATCCTCTGTCCGGCTCCTTTTTTCCAAAGAACCAAACAGAGTCTCAAGGGCTACTATCTATATACAGGCGTATTCTTCCAATACGAAAAGTGGCTAAGATGTTATATCACGTACCTCACAACCTGTTAACAGGCTAGTGAAAGCTTCATTCATTCTGCTTTTAGCGGACTGAACCTTCTCAACCACCGTACCCATCAAGGTACGGTGCTCTTCCACGACGGAAGCACGTTGAAGTGCTTCACACAACATATTCGGTGCCTCGGGATTGATAGAGGTCGCCGATGGAGTCGGGACTCCCCCTTCCCTTAAAGGGGGCTGCTCGCTCGACTCCGGAGCCATGTGGGTCTCTCGATTGGTATTTTGCTAGGGGCAGGACTGATCCAGGCCCCCGTCATCAGTTTCCATGGGGGTTGTACCCCCCATGTTTTCGGAAGCCCAGGCATTACCCTCTGGCCTCGTTTCAACGGCCTTCCGCATCTCTCCCTAGCATGGATAAGTCCTTTGGGACAACACCTCGGTGTCATCCACGGCGTGTGGCGGAGAGGCTCGCGGAGGCGTTTCGCTCTCCAACATCCCCAGCGCCAATGAGTTCCCCGAAGACGACGATTGTTGGGGGAGATCACGGGCCGGACTGAAATACGTAAATAATACATTACCCTACGATTTGTAAAAGGCCAGATGTATGTATAGTATCTTTAAATACTTACGATTCGGCCGGGGGCTTCGGCCTGAGGCGCCGCTCGGGGATGACTTTGGTGTCCGAATCCGAATCGTCCAAAAGGGAGATCTTCCCCTTCTTGGACGCCTCCGCCTCTAGGTCCACGGACGCCACCCTTTTCTTCTCCCCCCCTTAGGGAGTCCTGGATAAGGGGGTATCCGGACAGCCGGACTGTATACATCATCCGGACTATTGAAGCGTGAAGATACAAGACTCAAGACTTTGGCCCGTGTCCGGATGGGACTCTCCTTGGCGTGGAAGGCAAGCTTGGCGGTCCGGATATTGTGTTTCCTTCCTTGTAACCGACTCCATGTAAACCCTAGCCCTCTCCGGTGTCTATATAAACCGGAGAGGTTGGTCCTTAGAAGGTCGATCACAATTACAGTCATACCATCATAGGCTAGCTCTTAGGGTTTAGCCTCTGCGATCTCGTGGTAGATCTACTCTTGTACTACCCATATCTTCAATATTAATCAAGCAGGAAGTAGGGTTTTACCTCCATCGAGAGGGCCCAAACCTGGGTAAACATCTCATGTCCCTTGCTTCCAGTTACCATCGGCCTAGGCCTGCAGATCAGGACCCCCTACCGAGATCCGCCCGGTTTGACACCGACATTGGTGCTTTCATTGAGAGTTCCTGCATGTGGTCGTGCGCTGCAAGGCTCGATGGCTCGTCTCGTCGTTAAAGACAACATTACCTCGGGAGCTCGGCTGTGGGCCAAACTCTCGGCTTAGCGGTTATCATGGCGCCCCATCGTGATGGCGCCCTCTTGGGTCATCAATCGTAACCTTCGCGTCGATTCGGAACTTCGCCCGAGCAGATAGATCGATGGAGCTCTCCTCCCTTAATGAGCTCTTGGATCGCGCCGCCGCTTTAAGTCACTGGACTATGACGGATCGGGCTTAAGCTTCGACCAAAGGACATCAGATCCCTTGGCCACCCATGAGATAGTAGTAGTGGAGGAACCACACATGGGTCGCCCCTCGACTTTGAGGACGAACTATGTCCGGATCACCGAACTCCTTGAGCCGAATACCTCCTCAAAGGAAGACATGACCCAAGTCCCGGACTTAGAACCGAGCATTGGGACGAAGAAATTGGGCGGCACTCTGGATCCTGAGCTGTCAGGCTCGGAACCTCCCACGGCCCTGTGTGTTAGATCGGATCAGAATCCGGATTCAGCTAACAACACCCCCCCAGGACTTAAACCGTCTCTCCGGCATCAGGCAAGAGCCCCAGGAGACTGTACATTGCTACTGGGCCAGATTCCTCCTTGCGCTTAACAAGGTCAAGGACTGCCGCGAGGAGAACATAGTCTTACTCTTCTGCAAAAACTGCACGGACAAAGGACTCCTTCATGCTATAAGCCGCCGTGACATAGTGCGCTTCGCGGATTTGGAAACATAGTACAGAAGCACTGTGCAATGGAAAGTGCCTGGAAAACCCAAACAAAATTTTGGGACAGTACGGCTCTCACCAAGACCTTTGTCCGAACTAAACAGGCGAACTCCCGTAAGTCGGCCGATCCTGTCCCCAAGAGACCAAAGCACACCCCAGGGCGGGGAACCGTATTGGAAGAATGGCTCAATGGACCATGTAAACTCCACAGCACTCCGGACACAACACCAACTCATAGCCTTAGAGCATGTTGGATACTCCGGCAGGTTGCAAAAAGTGGCGAGGATCTTCTTGCAAGCCATAAAAGCGAACAACATCCATAGCGAACACAATGCGGTATTGACTGTCTTCGAGACTTTCGCCTCAAACAATAGGTGCAAGCGAGCTCATCTAAGCTCCGCTGAAATTTGCCATGTGGCAAAGATAAACCCCTGGAACGACACTTGTCGGTGTCAAAACCGGCGGATCTCGGGTAGGGGGTCCCGATCTGTGTGTCAAGGCTGATGGTAACAGGAAGCAAGGGACAGAGATGTTTACCAGTGTCGGGCCCTCTCGATGGAGGTAAAACCCTACTTCCTGCTTGATTAATATTGATGATATTGGTAGTACAAGAGTAGATCTACCACGAGATCGTAGAGGCTAAACCCTAAGAGCTAGCCAATGATGGTATGATTGTAATTGCGATCGGCCTTCTAAGGACCAACCTCTCCGGTTTATATAGACACCGAAGAGGGCTAGGGTTTACATGGAGTCGGTTACAAGGAAGGAAATATAATATCCTAGATTGCCAAGCTTGCCTTCTACGCCAAGGAAAGTCCCATCCGGACACGGGCCGAAGTATTGAGTCTTGTATCTTCACGCTTCAATAGTCCGGACGTTGTACACAGTCCAGCTGTCCGGATACCCCCTAAACCAGGACTCCCTCAGTAGCCCCTGAACCAGGCTTCAATGATGATGAGTCCGGCGCGCAGTATTGTCTTTGGCATTGCAAGGCAGGTTCCTTCTCCGAATACTCCAAGGTAATTATCGAACACCTGAATCGTGTCCGGATCCACAAGATGGTCTTCATATGGCATAAACCTGATCCGCTGGCAATCTTCATGCATCGTGGCCTGGCCCAACGCGAACCAGCGTTTCTTACCCCATGACGACTCGCGTTACGAGACTGTTTTATTGGCATGTCCCATCGGGGCAGAGATCGTGTTCCGCGTATCACGGGATTTTTTCATCAATAGGGGCACACGCAACCCCACGACGGCTGTTGGTATAACTCCGTGTGTTTTTGGATAAGCCTCAAACGGCCACTTCAGGGACTCTTGATATTCATCCCCATTATAAAAGGGGTTGAGGCCTATGCCTCTTTTCCACATTCCTCGCGCCTTCTTGTACCTCGAGTTCTAACACCCGAAACCTAAGCTTCAATACCCCAGATCCGCCGATATGTCCGGATCCGTTCCTCAAGGCCAATGGGTGGCCTCCTCGATCCAAGAGGACGACATTGCGAAGATTAGGGAGGTCGGATACCTGACCGCCGATATCCGACATAGGCTTCCTGCGTCCGTGCAGGTCATCCCCACACCGGAGCCCAATGAGTGCGTCGTTTTTGTCCCGCACTTCCTCTGCGGCCTGGGCTTCACCCTCGACCCCTTTGTGAGGGGGCTCATGTTCTATTATGGGTTGGATTTTCACGATTTGGCTCCGGATGCTATCCTCCACATCTCGTCGTTCATTATCATGTGCGAGGCTTTTCTCCACATTACCCCATAGTTCGGCTTATGGCTCAAGACCTTTAATGTGGCGCCTAAAGATGATTGAGGATGACATCAGGTCTTGAGGTGCCGTAATAAGAAAAGCGTCGATGCCCCATGGCGGAGGGTTCTTTCCCGAAGTATCCGATGTATGGCAGCGGAGGTGGTTTTATGTCACGGTTCCCGGGGCACAAAGTGGGTGGCTACCTCGAGTTTAAGCTTTCGGACCCTCCGTCACGATTGGCGTCTTGGACCGGACGTGGGGCGGAATTGGGGCCCGCCGGTGATATACTGTGCTGCGAAATCGCATCAGGAGCTTCTTGAGAGGACATTAACCTCGTCGGCATAATGCAAGTAATGTTAATCCGACGGATGTTGCCGTGCCACGCCGGTCTCTATGGATGTAGGAGTTCAATCCAGAGGTCATGGATCGTCAAGCACTTCTTGACTTGAAGCTCGAAGAGATGTGCAAATTATTCTTCGGACGGTAAGTAGTGTGTCGGGATACCACCGAGGATCATGGGCCTAAGCTGCAATCGCCTAGATACTCAAGTAAGTAGCCACGATACGGACACCCTGTTTTGTATTTGTCGTGATTGTTTATTCTGAAAATTATCCGCGTCCAGGAATGGCTCAAGAAAGGCGGAAGAATCAGGTGTCGTCGCCACTTCCTCAAGGCTCGCCCCCACCATAGCCAAGATGCTCGGCCGGCACTCGATAGAATGCCCTCGAGGAAAGACAAGGGAGGAGCGAAGAAACCGAACCACACATACTCGCATCCAGACAGAGAATTGTTACCTCCCCAAGGAGGATGGTCGGGAGGGAAGGCTAAAGCCTCCTCCTTGGAGGAAGAAGAGGGCCGCCTCAGAAGATTTGGAGCCGCAGATGCCCAAATTAGGGAAAAAGACATCCCGGGGGCCTTGTCTGACGGGCACCCTCACCGCACCATGCCCTCAAGCGGCCAGCCCTCTACAGAGGCTGTAAGTTAATTTTTAATTCAAAGGTCTGTGTTCCTCCTAGACCAATGACCAGGATTAGTCTTTGCAGTCCGGCTGGCAGCCCTTCTCAACAGAGTTAAATGCAGGACCTTCCTCCGGAGATGATGGAGAGCGAGACCCCACCTACCTCTCCGGCTCATGAAGCGGGCGGCACTAAGGTGTCGTCACGGAGGAGTCTGGATCTGCTGAGCGGAAGCCAATGTGTCGCCCCACAGCGGAGGCGTTTGGCTCCCACGAGGCGATGGGAGAATCTGACTGCAGTTCGATGCCAGCTGAACGCATCTTGGGGGCCCTCTGGAGTGAGATCGCTCGGAGGAGCACCGCTCATTAATGACCACGGTGCTCAAGAAGATTTAATCGCTTCTGATGCGGTTTGAATAAACATTCACAAGTCTGCGCTCGAGGCTTTGAGGTATGTAGTGAAGAATATCTTTGTTTTGGCTGTGAGGCACGTGTTAGGTGTGCTCTGTATAGATAGTAGCCCTAAGACTCTGGTTTGCCGCCCTAGGCGTAAGCGAGGATCATAAATTAACGATTACCTTGTAAATATGTGCGGTACCTGCGGGTCCGGCTGCCGACCAGTCCGTTGAAGTTTCGAACCACCGAGCAGATTTGATCGATTGATGCGATATCACGCTGGTGAGCAAGCATTGGACAAATCACAAGGTATGTGCTCTGCCTTCCTTTGTATAGGAAAATATGGATGTGGCATGATATTAATGTAATATGTTCGGACTGCAGATGGTGCTGCTGACGGCAAGGCCCTGAGGACAGAACTTGTCCTAGCCAAGGAACAAGCTCGGGTTAGCAATGCGACTTCCCTAAATGCGGCCAAAGAATTGAGAGCCGAACAGGCTGCTCTTCGCCGAAGCAAGGAAAAGATAGCCGAAATGGCTGTGGAGTTAAAAAATGCCGCCCGACGGTATGAGCTCCTTGAAAAGGAGCATAAGGATAGTTTGGCGGAAGCTGGACAAAGCAGCGTAATGCCACCAAGGAATACATACCGCTCGAGAAGTGCGGGGAGGAACTTCAGCAGGCGGTAAAATCACGATGGAGGCTCCTACTTGCTCTGAATGAAGCTTTTCGATCCGAATCGCTCCTGGATGGTAGCAGGAGTCCTCTGACCAGCGTGTCAGATTTGGCGAAAAGTCTGGTGGCGCTGCCAAGTTCTTCGAGGATCAGGTTGATAAGGAAGTGGAAGCTTTTGGTCGCAATTCAATGCTCCCACTCGCCCGCTGCCTTTAAGTGACAAGATGGCTGCTTGTGGCGGAGCTT
Organism: Aegilops longissima; assembly: GCA_021605205.1. Lineage (NCBI taxonomy): Eukaryota > Viridiplantae > Streptophyta > Magnoliopsida > Poales > Poaceae > Aegilops > Aegilops longissima. The sequence continues at coordinate 137,914,364 of CM038676.1, read as the reverse complement.
CACGGGTTGTCGGTCTTGCAATGCGGTCTATGATAGACCATCTTTGGCGAAGGGGCCTAAGCAGACGATTACTTTGGCTTGGTGCAGCAATTCCTTGGGGCCGTGCCTGGATCGGCGCCATGAGGAGGTCGGCGTGCATAGAGGTGCACGAATGGCTCTTGCCCATGTTAAAGCCTATTGGACGGATATGGAGGCCACCTCTATAGCGACCCAAGATCGACGGGGGCCAATATTGGCCGAGCACTACTTGGCGCGAGGTCACGAAGGTGCCCGCCTAATAGAGGTGCGATGCTCGAAGAATGTCTTATTCGGTGATGAATTGAATTATTGTAAGAACAATGTTATTTTGGTTATGAGGCTATACTTATACTTTTTCCCAAAAGTATTATTGTGTCCCTATTGATTCGTTTACATTTATATATATATATATATATATATATATATATATATATATATATATATATATATATATATATATATATATATATAGAATCGTAATCCGAAGATAGCGATCGTCGACTTCATTTACACAAAACAATGCGAGGGTGTTTGCAAAAAATATGCTTAATCACACTTGATCCAACGTCTTGGTCCATGAAGGAGGTGATCGCATACGTCGAACTAGGCAACGGACTATATAGCTGTAACACTTTAAGCTTAGCCATGGGAAACTAATGTTGAGGCTACTATGTAGCCCTGGTACGATTAGCGTGCATCCAGATCGGTGGCGTGTATACATGACCGGAAAGGTCCTTCGTTAATCTGGAGGGATCCTAAAGATTCCTATAGGTCTTGAGTGGTTGAACAGTCTCTCGTTGTATCATGACGATCGATTTCAGCTTTCTCTACCGAGGTGCTCATCCGGAATAACCAGGGCATAATCGCGATAGTTCTCCTTTGGCCACCTTAGCCGATAATAGCGGGCGTAAAGGCGGCAAACCCAGGCCAGGCAAACCCAACATTTGACCAAAGACATGATTGAGCTGCTGCATATAAGGCCAAACTTCGTGACGCCGAACACTCCCGAAGGTGTTCGGACTTTATAGTAGACAATGGGCTCAAGAATGCCCATTCATTATAAACCCTGTGTTTCCAGGTACGTGCGTTAGTCTGTCGTGGCAAAATGCCAAAAACGGCAGTATCATCTGTGGGTATGGAATCCATGGGATGGTTGAACTACAAGAGGCAATAGAAAAGGTTTACATAGGGGCTTAATCTAAAAAGAAACCTGTTGAACGGGGCCCTGCTGCACGTCTGCGCCTTTGTCTCCGTTGTGCCGTATCTTGGAAGGGTATCGCGCCAAAGTTGTATGCGGAAAAAGAAACTCGTAGGAGGTTACAATGTTAGTATGCGATGGATAAAAGTGTAAGCCATTGGCTTGCCAATAATGTTGAGCCAAGTGTGGGGCTTTATTAGGTAGTTATAGCCCCTGGTATCCGCTATAGGATTACATATACGATGCCCTGGTTCGATCTGGGCTACCGGACTCGTCTAGCCGTGTCCTTGGTCTTAACGACCTGTCATATTTTTAATGTTGGAGGTCACTTATAGTCCGGCATGAGGGGCGTCGCGTGTTCCTCTGCGGCGATGTGGCGCTCGTCTGTTATTCATGCGGTGATGGCGCCCGTGGACCGGGCATCTTGAGTGTAACGTAGCCATAGTGCGGCAATGCGTTGAAACGGGCGAAGGTCGTTCTTCCAAGCAATGCATGATAGTTGCTTTTGAAGGGTGCAAGGAGGAAGAGCAGCTCTTCGCTTCTGGAGTTGGCTGGAGAGCCGAATGTTACCTCCAGTAGAACGGAGCCCCTGTTGTGGGCTTCAACGCCTGGTATCACCCCTTCAAAGGTGGTGTCACTTTGGTTAATTCTGGATGGGTCTATCCCCATCCTGCGGATAGTGTCCTCGTATATTAAATTGAGACTACTGCCGCCGTCCATGAGGACGTGGATGAGATGGCATCCGTCGACTATTGGGTCGAGCACCAAGGCCTCTGATCCTCCGCGCCGAATACTAGTTCGGTCGTCCAAGTTATCGAAAGTGATCGCATAAGGCATCCAGTGGTTTGGTATGAGTACGATGGGCTCGATATCAAGCGTGGCTCTATGCGTGCGTTCGTGCCTTCTCATGGATGTATGAGTCGCGTGGATCATGTTCACTGTTTTAACCTCTGGCGGGAATTTTTTCCGTCCCTCAGTGTTCGGCTGGCGAGGTTCATCCTCGTCTTCACTTGGTGTTTCCCTTCCCTTGTGTTCGGCATTTAATTTTCCAGCCTGCTTGAAGACCCAGCACTCTCTATGCGTGTGGTTCGCAGGTTTGTCAGGGGTGCCATCAATTTGGCATAGTTTATCTAGGACTCTATTCAAACCGGACGGTCCCTCTTTACTACCTTTAGATGGCTTATTTTTACGATCGAATTAGAGCCCCCTGAATCCGGCATTAACCATCGTGTTATCCGTGCTCATTCCTTGTTTTGTCATTTGTTTTATGGCGGTGGCTTCCCGTTGTCATCCCTTATTTCAGATGTCTTTGGGGTCGCTTGGTGCCTTCACGGGCTAGCCAGCTATCTTCTCCATAAAGCGGGTCATAAAACTTGTTAGGGCTACCATAGTCCTTGGCTTTTCTTGGCGAGGTGTCAGCGACCCACTAAATCACGGATCTTTGTGTTTGAATGCCGCTAAGGCTTGACATCTGGACAGTCAACAATTTGATTCTTCTTAGTGAGGAATCTATTCCAAAGCTTGCGGCGGATTCTCCGGGCTGTTGGACTATGTGACTTAAGTAGTCAGCATCCGGAGGCGGACATAGGTCCCTTGAAAATTGGCCTGAAAGCGTCGTCGAGTTCCTCCCAGCTCCCAATTGAATTTTTTCGGGAGGCTTTTCAGCCAAGATGCCGAGCTGGTCCCTTGATTTGAGGGGAGGTATTTGGTGAAGGTCATCCCCATGAGCCATATGTATGTGCATGATAAAGTCCTCGATCCAGACCCCTGGGTCTGTCGTTCCGTCGTATGCCTCTATGTTCACAGGTTTAAAGCCTTGTGGAAATATATGGTCGATGCTTCATCGGTAAAAACAGGGGAAACAGCCCTCTACATGTCTGGATGTGCTGTGGCATGCCGTCGGCTGTTGTTGTGTCCGGAGTTTATTTCAGACTGGTATTCGATTGGCGTAATCGTTTTGGTGACCATAGTCCCTCGCCGGGGTGAGTCCTTTGGATCCATAAATGGGCCTGGCCGTGCCGGCTTTCTTATTCAGGTGCTCACGTTGATCGTGCACGGCGTCGGTAGCCGCTTTGTTGCGGTTATGAAGTGGTACAGCTTCGTCGTCGAATTCTGGAAGTAGCTTGCGTTTTGGATAGCTCTTTGTATGGCGATCATCGCCGTATCTTTCTTCAGTGTCTAGCACTTTATTCCATCTGCGGTTGAGCGTTTCTTGTGCAGCTTTGAGCCGTTGCTTCTGCTTCTTTAGACTTCTTACGGTGGTCAAAAGCTTTCTGTGGAGGTTATCTCGTTCCATGTGTTTTTCTGGGATTGCATCATTATCCGGACAGTTTTCCTGTGCTGGTTCATTTTGATGACCTTGTCTGTCGGGATCATTGTCCTCGGGCGTCTGCTCCGAACTGTGTTCAGGCTGACCTACTTTGTCCAGCTCCATCGCTGGGTCCGTATGGTCGTTGTCTGGCGCTCTTGTCACTATTTTTACTGTTGCTGGACTTAGAACGGTGTCTGCGCCGTCGCTTTGGCTTTTGTCCGGAGTTTTATCGTCCAGATTGTCGCCTTTGTCCTCTTTGGGCGTATCCACCATGTGTATGTCATGTGACGAGGGGGAAGTCCGTTGCCCCATAGATTCTGAATCTTCTCCGGCATCGTCGTCCATACCGTCGATGTCTTCGGAGTCGAAGTCAGGCAGGTCGGTTAAATCATCGACTGTGGCTATGAAGTGGGTGGTGGGTGGGCAACAAATTTCTTCGTCTTTTGCTTCCCTCTCAACTGGACATAGTTTGGCCCAGAAATTCTGTCAAAGAGAGAGTTTTCAACGAGTTCAACATGTCGCCAAAGGCGAGTGCTGAAAGATGTCCGCGATGGTGAACTCCATCACGGAGCCCAACCTGGCTCGGACCGCTCGGGGCCTTGGACCGGACTCAACATCGGATCTGAATCCGGGGTCCGGAGTCATAGCCCACCGCAAAGGCAAGGCCTGTGTTTGGCTCCACCACCGATGAGTGTGCGACCTGGGGGGGCGTGGTCCATCCCTCCATGCTTAGGCGGCCTGCACTGCTCCGGATCTAGGTTAGGGATACTACGGGGTGATACCGAGCATCGTCAAGACGGCAGGTCTAAGCCGTGCTCGCTGTGTCTGTCCGGTGCTCTGGGATAGGCCCAAATCCATCAAAGATCAAATCCCGTGGATGTCCGCCATGCAGTTCAGGTTCTGAACCTGACCTCGGTGGCAAGGGCGAGTCAATACTGCTCAGGATGGCCAAGCGAAGTTGGCCAGTCTTGCGGCGCCCGAACACGTAGATCTGTCGGGAGGAAAGTCTGCGCCCTATCTGCGTCGTTGATGATGATTGAAGGAGCCATCGAGCTTGACAACGGCGACGGCTAGCAGGAACTCTCAATGAAAGCACCAATGTCGGTGTCAAAACCGGCGGATCTCGGGTAGGGGGTCCCGATCTGTGCGTCAAGGCTGATGGTAACGAAACAAGGGACACGGATGTTTACCAGGTTTGGGCCCTCTCGATGGAGGTAAAACCCTACTTCACCTTGATTAATATTGATGATATGGGTAGTACAAGAGTAGATCTACCACGAGATCGTAGAGGCTAAACCCTAAGAGCTAGCCTATGATGGTATGATTGTAATTGTGATCGGCCTTCTAAGGACCAACCTCTCCGGTTTATATAGACACGGAGAGGGTAGGGTTTACATGGAGTCGGTTACAAGGAAGGAAATATAATATCCTGGATCGTCAAGCTTTCCTTCTACGCCAAGGAAAGTCCCATCCGGACACGGGCCGAAGTCTTGACTCTTGTATCTTCACGCTTCAAAGTCCGGACGTTGTACACAGTCCGGCTATCCGAATACCCCCTAATCCAGGACTCCCTCAACACTGCTGTAACTTTCAATGCCAGTGATGAACCTCGATTCCAGACTATCCGGGCACCGGCCGCTCTGGTCCTTAGCCCAATCGTGGATTGCTTCCGGCTCACTAAAGTACTCATTGACGGCGGAAGTGGATTGAACTTGATCTATGAAGAAACGCTCAACAAAATGGAAATTGATAAAGGCCGCATTGAGCAAAGCGGCACCACCTTCAAGGAATCATCCTAGTCGGAGCGGCGGTGTCGGGGAAAAATCACACTTTCGATGTGGTATTGGCACCGGAAAATTACAGGTGCGAAGAAATCACATTCCAAGTGGCTCCTTTTAGCGGCGGATACCACGCCCTTTTAGGGCGGGGCCAGCGTTACAAGCTTTCAAGCCATACCCCATTACTGGGTACATGAAGCCTAAAATGCGGGCCCAATGGAATCATCACTCTAGCCCGATGATCCGGGCGTCGCACTCAGCAGCCGAAAACAAAACCGCAGCACTGGCCACGGAAGCATTATCCGAAGCCCTAGCAGTCGAAGAATTAACAACGCTACGGGCCACCGTGGACAGGGACGACGTGATACTCGACAAGCGACCCTAGTCCACCTCATTTAAACCCGTAGACGAAATAGTCAAATTCCAAGTCCATCCAACGGACCCCACGAAGACAGCTTCCATTGGGGCCTGATTGAGCCCGTAATGGGCGCCGCACTCTGAGACTTTTTACGCGAGGTGGGATATTTTACTTTGGCACCCATCGGACATGCCGGGCATCCCGCGTTGATTGGCCGAGCATAGCCTTAACATACTAAAGGGATACAAACCTATCAAACAGACCCTAAGGCGGTTCTCAGAGCCCAAACGACAAGCAATGGGGGAAGAGCTAGCCAAGCTACTTGAGGCCAGATTCATCAGAGATTTTAAACATCCGGATTGGCTGGCAAATTTGGTAATGGTACCAAAGAAGGACAAATCCTGGCGCCTATGCATCGACTTCAAAGACCTCAACAAGGCTTGCCCCAAGGATCCCTTTCCCCTCCCTCGCATCGATCAAATCATCGATGCCACAGCTGGACATGACTCGCTATGTTTTCTCGACGCATACTCTGGATACCATCAAATAAAGATGGCAGAGTCTGACCAAGCTGCAACAACTTTCATAACGCCATATGGCCCTTTTTGCTTCAACACTATGCCTTTCGGGCTTAAGAATGTCGGCGCAACCTATCAACGCATGATTCAAACATGCCTGGAAAAACAAACCGGCAAAACAGTGGAGGCATATGTGGACGACGTGATCATAAAAATAAGACACGTCAAAATCCTAATAGACGACTTGAAGCTTACATTCGGCAACCTCCGGACATACGACATCAAGTTGAATCCAGAAAAATGCGTTTTCGGCGTCCCCTCTGGGAAACTGCTGGGCTTCATTGTTTCCAATAGAGGAATCGAAGCGAATCCGACAAAATCCGAAACTCTATCGCGATTGGCTATACCAGCGACCTCAAGCACATCCGAAACTAGCGGATCGTGGCTGCTTTAAGCGCTTTATCTCGAGTTAGGAAAAGAATTACCTCTTTACGCCTCCTTGGTATGCACGAACGCCGTTTGGGCCGGATGCACGCAGCGGCGGACTCGATGAAATAAAGACCTTCTTGGCGATAATCCAGTCCTAACAGCGCCCGAATATCGGCGAGCCTATGCTATTGTACATAGCTGCAACACATCAAGTTATAAGCGCGATTGCTTTCGTTGTCGAGCGAGAGGTTGCGGATACAAATTCCGCTCCAAAAGCCGGTTTATTACGTATCTACGGTCCTCGCCCCATGCAAATCCTGATACCCACACTATCAAAAAATAGCATCTGGCAGTCTTCGCAGCATCCGGAAGCTGCAACACTACTTTCAAGAGTGTTCGATTACAGTAGCCTCCAAAGTACCACTCAATGACATAATAAATAACCGTGACGCTACGGGCCTGATTGCTAAATGGGCTATCGAGCTCCTTCCATTCGACATAATATACAAACCCTGGCCGGGTCATCAAATGCATAATCTTGCTGACTTTGTGGCGAATGGGCCGAAGCGAACTCCCTAAAGAGTATGGCGCGTACTCAACTAGATCATGCACTTGGACGGCTCTAAAATGCTGGCCCGATTGGGAGCAGGTGTAGTCCTGACGTCTCCCACCGGAGACACGGTCCAGTACATCCTCCAAATATTATAAACAGACTCCAACAATGCAGCTGAATATCAGGCCCTGTTGCATGGTCTTCGGATGGCAGTCTCTATGGGCATCCAACGCTTGGAAGTGCGTGGGGATTCGAACCTCGCAATATCACAAATAAACGGAGACTTTGATGCCAAGGATCCAAAAATGGCGGCCTATCATAATGTCGTCCTCAAAATGTCAGCTCGGTTTGAGGGGCTCGAATTCCACCATGTGGCTCGAGAAAACAATCAAGCGGCGGACGTCCTTGCCCGCATCGGCACTAAACGCGACCCTGTCCCACCTAACATATTCCTGGAAAGGTTGTTCAAGCCATCCGTAGTTTGGGAAGGGGAGTCCGGCAATACTAGCACGGATCCAAACACACCCCTAGATTCCGAACCATCAGACACAATCGGAGGCTCTGCCACCGAAATAACATCTTCGGCCCACGAAATCATGTCCATAATCTCCCCGTGGACTGAGCCTTTCTTGGCCTACATAAATAGGCAGGAGCTCCTCGAAGACCAAAATGAAGCACGCTGCATTGTCCGGCGTTCTAAAGCTTACAAAGTCCATGAAGGGGAACTCTATAAGAAAAGCTGGGGAGTGCTCCAAAGGTGCATCTCGAAGAGGAAAAAGCGGCAACTCTTGGCTGAAATCCATGCGGACTGAGGCGGACACTGCCTTGTGGCTCGGCGTTAGTCAGCAAGGCCTTCCGCACATGCTTCTATTGGCCGACGGCCCGAGCAGACGCACAGGACCTTGTCGAACATTGCGTCGGTTGCTAGCTCTTCGTCAATCAGAGTCATATGCCCCCTACTGCTCTCCAAACAATCCCCATAACTTGGCCCTTCGCGGTCTGGGGGCTGGATATGGTTGGATGTCTTAAAGGGGGAAGCCATAAGAAAAAATACTTATTGGTCATGGTTGATAAGTTCACTAGAAGCCAAACCAGTCAAAATGGACGAATCCGAACCAGTAATAGACTTCATATCCGGGGTCGCACACCGATACGGTGTCCCCCACAGCATCATCACTGATAATGGCTCAAATTTCATAGCCGATTAAGTGAAAACTTGCTGCGGCAAAATGGGCATTAAGCTCGACTACGCTTCCGTCTACCATCCCCAAACAAACGGCCAGGTCGAATGGGAAAATGGTCTCATCATGAGCGGCATCAAACCCAGACTAGTGCGATCTTTGACAAAATCGGATACGCGCTGGGTGGAGGAGCTCGACTCCGTACTCTGGGTGCTGCGGACCACACCAAATCGCACCACCAGATATACACCATTTTTCATGGTGTACGGTGCGGAAGCAGTACTACTCTGCGACATAATACATGATTCGCCACGCGTACGCATGTACAAAGAGAAGGAAGCCGAGTTAGATCGGCAGGACAAATGGATGCCACGGAGGAGGCGTGATGTCGCAAAAGCCCGTTCCGCATTCTATCGGCCGGCAGGCTTAGCGATATCAAAGCGAGAAATGCGGGCCAAAACTTACAATATTGGCGAGCTCGTTCTCGCCTACGGAGAAGAAGAATGAAAAACTCAAACCAAAGTGGGAAGGTCGCCGTCATTGACAAAGTTCTCACGGAGGAGCATACGCGTCGTAATGCATCCGATAACAAACTCGAGCGAACCCATGGAGCGGCGGACTCCGGAGATTCTCGCTAACGCCCGAACTCGGTGTTAGTCTCCTTACCTCCCTTTTACTTATGCTCCACCCCACTTTTCCTTTCTCGACCTTTTTTCTCTTCACACAAAGTACTTAATACAGTGTGGACTCCCGGATTACTCTGGCCGCACTATGTGTGTAAACAATACCTGGGGGCTTCCTGTACGGAAGCTAAAAATAATTACGCAAATGGCTTTTTGCCCATCACATATGAGTTTCTTTTTCATATGTGCCTTTTCTTCACCATTATATGCATCGATATGACTTAAGATGTGGCCAAGGCTGGGTTGCACGGCTCTTGTGTTTATGCCCTACGTTCCGTTAATTGGCTGGGGCATAAGGGGAACACCTCTGCGATTATTCTTGCGGTTCAGCGGATGTGTACCTCGGTAGGTGAAGCAGCTAGTTTCCTTAAGAGAATATTCGATCGGTGAACAAAAAGCGTATTCGTTTATTACAACATAAATCCCGGAAGTCTTGTATCCTGCACCATCGTTGCAGTCGGACATCGCATTGCGCATGCATACCGAGAAAGGAACCCTAACGGAACTATTCTCCTGGAAGATGTTTCTTACTATCCATGTAATATAACATAACTAGTTGGGTACTTATGCATTTCAAGCACTTATGACCCCTCGCCTAGTCTCCACGCATACCCGGTTTTGTATAACTAAGAGGTATTCGGACACATCCGGACTATAGGATCCGAGGTGAAGCGAAAAGGTCCGCCACGACAAATGATTTTAATCCGGCTATGGGCTACTTATGCCCATTGAATTACACAGTCACTTGGACTGACTATATTCCTCCTCTATACCATCTAACAGGCTATCTAGCTTACAATCCTGTTGAGAATACTTAGCGGCTAACGCTACCTGGTCATATACCGGACTTACGAAATTTCTTGCCCATCGGGCCCATGATCCTACCCGGACATATGGTTCGGGTCTAGCTTGGTGTATCACGTCTTCACCATTGCCCAGGCTTCTGTTGCACCTTGCCGGCATGCTGATATCTTCCACAGACGGAAGCACCGTCGGGCTCCTTGAAGCAGGTCCGCAAGCTCCCCCATGCCATTCGGCGGGAGGCTTGATGGCCACAAGGCCTGAGCAACGCCGTGTATCACCCGCCGAACTCGCTCGTGCAATTGTGAAAGTCCTTGCAGTAAATCACTTGCAGATGAGGGTATCTACTCTTCAGGGCGACCCGTTAACATTCCTGCAAGCAAAATTATTTCAAAAATACTTCCTCGCCGAACTATCATACAGTTCGTGTGGGCACTCACCATAAATGCCACGTCGAAGCCTTTTGTTCTCCTTCACGGAGTCCGCCAGTTGAGCGCGGACGTCTTTTAATTCCACGTCCAGCCGAATATTGGCATCTTGAACATTGTTATTCTCTTGCTTCACTTGCGTAAGGATGCGCTCGCCAGCCTTTAGCTGCCTTTTGAGATCACGAGTCTTCATCCGATCGCCCTCAGGATTCACGGGTTATGCGCAGAATTTTTACATTAGACTAGTCATACCAGCCATTTACTAACTGGTACATCTGCGTACAATTGAGACAAATGTTACTAGAGGAGGCCTTCTGGGATTCCTCTAACTTGGCAACCACGTCCCTCAGCTGGGCCTTACATTCCTCCAGCTCCCGAGCCAATTGTTCATTCTTATCCACAAGAACCTGTGCATAAATTGATTCTTCAAATACTTGTCAAAATTTCTTACTCGTATATCTTTGGTGTCTTGGTTAATAAACTTGGCAAGCCGCCTTGAGCAGCTTCGGACGTATCGTCTGCGAATTGATGGCATTAAAAGCCTCTTCGGAAAAGATGTTGTTCCGAAGCACGACCCTCTGACGCCGGTGATTCATGGCGCTCTCCACTTCGGAGTTCGTGGCCGAACACATATCCGCATCCTCTGTTGGAGAACTATGCGGTACAGGCCCCGTGTCCGCCTCCGCACTCAAAACCGGTTCTGGAACCCGGCTGGTGGAGGCGTGATTGGCGGGATCCCCAGATATTGTCCTGCTGCTCCTCTTCCTGCCAGACACAAAGTGCGCTATCATATTTCAAATACTATAATCGTAGGACAGGTTATTACTTTACCTCTGCAGCGGTGTGTCAACCCTCACCGCCTTCCTCTTGAGCCTGCCCGATCCGGACGCCCGTGGTCGACGAGTCCCTAGGGGCTCGGCCAGGCCTTCGACCGTCGTCTCTGCAAACACCTGCGGCGCCTCAAGGGCAAATCATAATACCAGAGGAGTCCTCTTGAGGAGGATAGGGTTTTAGTTAAACTTACGCGACACGAGGAGCAGTCAGGGATAGTCGGCCGTAATAGCCCTTGAGGCACCATCGGCTAAGCTTGATAAAATACCCCCATTGACAAGCTCCACGGTAATATCCGGATCTTCTTTGAGTCACGGATCTAGGGCCCTTCGGGGTCCTCGGCTGCTGAGGAGGGCTGAAGATTCCTTCTGGCACTCCTCGGTTCCTGCGTGAAACATCGATGCGAGTAATCTTAAGCGAAGGGCCTAAAGTAAGTACAAAGGGAAAGGAATGAATGACTTACCCACTGCAGGGGGGTTGTACATGGAGAACCGTCCAGCGTTTTAATGCGAAGGAATTCCTCCTCTTCCCTTTGTATCGTCGGACAATATCCTTGCCAAAGCGGTGGCGGAGTCCGGACCCTTCTGACGGCGCGGGTGGTGTCGTCTTCCCGTTGAAGTGCCACATGGGCTTCCCACGATATTGAGCGGTTGCACTCCGCCTTATGCATATTGCCATGACCTCGACTATGGTCGGTCGGTTGGCGATAACTTTATCCTGCTCATCGAGTGTATTTCCCTCGTATCCTCTTCTTGAGGGCCCGGCGCCAACTTAGCGTGCCCTCGTGCGGCGTTACTAAACTTAGGAGACCTGTCGGACTGGATCCGGAAGAGGAGCGTCATCAATGTAAAACAACTCACGAAGGCCAGTTTCGGGTGCCTTCTTACGAATGCAGACGGTATCGGTCTCGGCAATCGCCATACCGGCCCGCCCACTTGACATGAGGATTCTCCACAGGTGCGAGGGACAAGGCGAAACAACTTCCTCCATAATCCGAAGTGTGGTTATGCGAAAAACAGCTGCATAAAGGCGGCGTGCCCGCTATATGCGAGAATGGGCGAGGGTAGGTTGTGCCTGGCCAGGGCCGTAGAACTCGAGGAGCCAGCGAAAAGCAGGTGGATGGGAAACCCGGCGCCCCTTAACAGATGCGGGATGAGGCATATATGCTCCTCTGGAGATGGATTTGGAGATCCCTCCGCTTGTTCCCCTCCGTCGTAAGTGGCTATTCCGGCTCGGACAGGGACCATGAACGCCGGTGGGAGAAACCCTTGGGTTTGTAACTCTATCAAACGGCTATGAGGAACTAAACACTCTCCCCAATCCCCCGACTTGGAACGAGGAGGGCGAGTAGAAGAGCTGCGATGACCAGCCATGTTGGAATGGTTTTTCGCGGAGCGCTCTGTTGGATGCTAGCTCAGGGAGGGAGAGTGAGGTTTGGATCTGAGAATCCCCGTCCCTTCAAATAGACGGTCAGCCAGGAGGATTGAGGGTGGCAAATGCAAAAATGCCTCGACTCTTCGCATTCGCTCGACACGTGGAGTTGGTCATTATTGAGACACCGAAGCCGACGAGTACAACATTGATGGGATGCCGGACACTATTCGTCGTAACAGGTACTTTGGAGTATTCGTAGATGGAACCCACCTTGCAATGCGAAGACAAGACTGCGCGCGAACTCATAAATCATTGAAGCCTGGTTAGGGGCTCTTTGAGGAGTCTGGATAAGGGGGTATCCGGACAGCCGGACTGTATACATCGTCCGGACTATTGAAGCGTGAAGATACAAGACTCAAGACTTCGGCCCATGTTCGGATGGGACTCTCCTTGGTGTGGAAGGCAAGCTTGGCGGTCCGGATATTGTGTTTCCTTCCTTGTAACCGACTCCATGTAAACCCTAGCCCTCTCCGATGTCTATATAAACCGGAGAGGTTGGTCCTTAGAAGACCGATGACAATTACAATCATACCATCATAGGCTATCTCTTAGGGTTTAGCCTCTGCGATCTCATGGTAGATCTACTCTTGTATTACCCATATCTTCAATATTAATCAAGCAGGAAGTAGGGTTTTACCACCATCGAGAGGGCCCGAACCTGGGTAAACATCTGTGTCCCTTGCTTCCTGTTACCATCAGCCTAGACGCACAGATCGGGACCCCCTACCCGAGATCCGTCGGTTTTGACACCGACACCCCCCTTAAGGGGAGAATTGCTCTCCTCCTCCTCTTCATCTTCATCTCCCTCATGGGAGGAGAGAGCTTCGGTGTCTTTGGACGCAATGTCTGAAGTACCTTTACGGCGAAGGCCACTTCTGGCCTCCTTGCCTTTCTTCTTGGCCTTCTTCTCCGGCGCCTGGTACAGCACCGGAACCAACATCTTCGTTAGCAGAGGAATAGTTAGGTCTTCAGGCAGCGGAGCCGGACATTTGATCCGCTCTACCGTCTTCGTCCAGCTCTGAAGGATAAGGGGAAGGCTTAGCATACTCCTCGAATTTACAAGTGGAGGTCATGTTTGGAAATCTCAAAACTTAGTGGAGTGGTCAAGTGAGCACAGTCGAGGCCGAGGTCTTCGGTCGTTACCGGCCACGATTTCTGGGCCTTGAAAATCAGCTTCCGGATTTCTTCGTGCGTCGTGCCGAAGAATTGCTGCAGGGTCCGAGGGCCGGCCGGATTGAACTCCCACATATGAAGAGTTCGGCGCTGGCACGGGAGAATCCGGAGAAAATGCATCACCTGGATCACATCGGCAAGACTGGTGTTCTTCTCTATCATATCCTTGACGCGCTTCTATAGCGTCATCACCTCGTCAGACGATGCCCAGTCCAGGCCCTTTTTAACCGATGATGTGAGCCGCATTGGAGGCCCGGATTTGAACTCAGGAGTGACGGCCCATGTGGCGTCTTGAGGTTCCGTGATATAGAACCACTCCTGTTTCCATGCCTACACGGTCTCCACAAAGACCCCCTAGAGCCAAGTGACATTGTGGAGCTTTCTCACCATGGCGCCGCCGCACTCTGCATGTTGACCGTCGACCACTTTGGGCTTCACATTGAAGACCTTGAGCCATAATCCGAAGTGGGGGGAATGCGGAGGAACGCCCCACACATGACGATGAACGCTGAGATGCGGAGGAAGGAATTTGGGGCTAGATAGTGAAAGTCTAGCCCGTAATAGAACATGAGCCCGTGGACAAAAGGGTGGAGAGGAAACTAGTCCACGAAGAAAGTGGGGGATGAACACTACCCTCTCATTAGGCTCCGGCGTGGGGATGATCTGCTTTTTGGCAGGGAGCCGGTGGGCGATGTCCGCAGCCAAATACCCCGCCTCCCGGAGTTCCTTTACGTTCTCCTTCGTGATGGAGGAGGCCATCCACTTGCCATGCACACCAGATCCAGACATGGTTGGAGTGTTTGGTGGGGACAGAAAAGATCAAAACTTGGGCGCTAGAGCTCGAGGGCAGATGGGCTGAGGAAGGAGAGAGCATGGGGTAAAGAGATGGATTCTTATCCTCTTAGAAAGGCAATGAATATCGAGCGCCCCCTCATGCGCCTTAAAATTCACCTATTCCCAAGGGGTCGTGCAAACGGCATGTTTGGACTACCCAAACCCGTATTGATGAGATTCCCGCAATAAGGGGACACGATCTCTGCCTTGACAAGACGTGCCAATGAGGACCGCGCCTTGAAACACGAAGCGGGAGGCTGAAAAATGGTTCGAAATAATTATAAGGCCAGAATATAACGTCTCGCCGAAAAAGCTGTCAGTAGACATGACTTATTTTGTTTAAGTTTTTCACCTTCGTGGTTCAGGATTGTAACTATTACACAGAGCCGAATACAATTCTTTTGTTCAACTGCTTTGCAATATTCGGAGGAGGAACCCGCCTTGCAATGCCAAAGACAATTTGCACGCCAGACACATCGTCATTGAAGCCTTGTTCAGGGGTTACTGAGGGAGTCCTGGATTAGGGGGTCCCCGGGCGTCTGGGCTATGTGACATGGGCCGGACTAATGGGCTGTGAAGATACAAGATAGAAGGCCCTCCCCCATGTCCGGATGGGACTCTCCTTTGCGTGGGTGGCAAGCTTGGCATTCAAATGTGAAGATTCCTTTCTCTGTAAACCGACTCTGTACAACCCTAGGCCTCTCCGATGTCTTTATAAACCAGAGGGTTTAGTCCATAGAGGCAATCATAACCATACATGCTAGACATCTAGGGTTTAGCCATTACGATGTCGTCGTAGATCAACTCTTGTAACCCTTGTTGGGGATAGAACTAATAGGTATGGACTGCCCAGGAGGGGCCGGATTATACCACCGGCGGCTTACCAATGAAGATGGCGGATCATAAGAGCCTGTTGACGGCCCAAGACCCAGAGGTGACTTAAGGCACAGGTGGATGAACCGCCATAGATGTATGACTTGTATTGTAAGGCATATGTAGTTAGTTTCCGAGGCGGACACGTGTATGAGCCGGCCGGGACTCCGTGAGCCGCCGGGCGTCAACCTGTATATATAAAGGGACGACCCGACGACAGCTTAAAAAAAGAAAGAAGAGATTGAGAACTAGGCCAAGCGTATTTGCTCCCTGGTAAATGAAAGCCAAGCATTACCACCTCAAACTGGATTAGGCTTTTACCTTCACCGCAAGGGGACGAACCAGTATAAACTCTCTATGTCCTTTGTACCGATTAACCCCTTTAATCTAACCTCGTTGCGATGGCTCCATGACTAAGTCCTTCCGCTAGGACATCTGCCGTGAAAATTCCACGACAGTTGGCGCCCACCGTGGCGCCAGCGCATGATGGTTTCGAGTTCTTCCAGGGCAACTTCAAAGGGATCAAGGGATACGCTGTGGGCCGGATGACCAAGAGTCGTCGCGGTAAGCTCTACATCGAGTACGGGTACCGGGTCCCCTTCGGTGGAATCCATGTCCTCATCGGCAATATCGCCAAACCGGGCCGTGAGTCGGACATCTACGCCGACATCATCGAGATGGCTCAGCATGCACAGCCTGCCCAAGTTCAACCCACCGTGAAGCGTGCCTTTGTTGATTTCATCCATGGGATGGAAATTGAAGAAGGATATGTGTCTGGCGGTGAGACGACCATCTACTCTGATGGTGAGTCGTCCACAGGCGAGACTAATTCATTGTATCAACTGCAAGACGACCGGCTTGGGGGCTATTCTAATGGTGATAGTATGCCGGACCCCTATGAGCCACTGAACAGGTTGCGATCTTCATGGCCGGTACACAACCGGTGCTTTGTTCATCAACCGCCACGGCTATGACCTATGATCTTCTGCACGCCCGCCGGCTCAAGTTCTCAGAGAGTTATTGGAGGCTCTGGCAACTTTGATGGGGGTAGAGGTAACCCCGGACAACCAGGAACAACATAAGGTTGATGTGGCGAAGCTGCGAGATGAGACCGCTCAAGCCAAGGAAGAGCTAGCGGCTGAGAATGCCAGGATGGCTGCAGAGCGGGCTGGTTTGGACGCCCAAGCACAGCGGATTCAAGCGGATTCCTTCCGGCTCACGTTAGACCAGAACACTTCAAATGAGGTCATGAGGAGGAGGCACCGGAGTCATATACCCCCGGTTTATGAGCCGAGGAACCTCTTCAACACGCCTGGAGCAGGGACCAGTGACCCGCCGGTGGTGAACCAGGCGGTTGAAGCGCCTGGGACTGGAGCGCCGTTTCAGCCGCGTACGATGGACCCGCCGCATTTGAATAATACCCCACCTTAGCATGTTCCGATGCCTCCAGGTCATTATTCCAACCCAGTGGATAATATGATTGCTGCGGCAATGCGATTGGCGGCTCTACCAGTTGAAGGCGAGTCTCCAATGGCGATAGAGACACGGAGGGCCAGAGCTTCTTCAGAAGCTCTGGCTCAACAGGCGGCTTATTCTTAGAACCGCGAGCGAATTCACTCAACCCCTCGTCCAAGCCGGAGTTATAGTAGGCACATCGACTCACCAACAGTTTCAAGCAGTGAACATCGCCGTAACCAGCCTCGTGGGCATGACCCGGCGCATGATGGTGCCAATGCTCAGACTTTGGTGGATCAGGGCAGAGCGCGTCGGGAGGCCGAGTTGGCGGCTCAACAAGGGGCTTATGAGTATTCTCCGGTTTATCCGTAGGCTTCGGTGGAAGCAGGCGTAACCTCTAGGACCTTGGGTGTGCCCTGTTTAGTGTCGGCTCTGTGTAATGAGCATTTACCCAAGGATTTCAAGGGTCCTCGCAAGGTGCCTAATTACACAGCAGATCAACCCCCTGAAGCTTGGATTGAAAGTTATGAGATGGCCATAGAGATGCTGGGTGTTAGTGATGCTGCATGTGCTAAGTATTTCACCATGATATTGGACGGGCCGGCTCGAACTTGGTTGAAAGGGCTGCCCGCCAACTCCATTGGGTCATGGGCGGAGCTGAAGGCCCGTTTTCTTCAAAATTTCAAACACACGTGCAAGCAGCCTATGTCAATCCTGGATTTGGATTCTTGTGTCCAAGGTGAGGGCAAGTCAACAACCCACTAGGTACACCGGATCTCAACTATTATACACTCGTTAGACAGCATCAACGTCAGCTCAGTGGTTTTAATGTTGGAGAAAAATTGTCGTTTCCTCCCCCTCAAGCAGAAGCTTGGACGGCTTAAGCGCCACTGCAATGACATGGGGGAGCTCATGGCGGCTCTTGTCAAATATGTCGACTCTGATAGTTCCAAAGACCCTGAATCTGATGAAGAGAAGGCTGGTAAGGGGAAGAAGAGCGGTAATACAAAAGGGCAGCAATATAATACGGCAAGCCAAGGTGGTAATGGTAAGCGTAAGGCCGACGACAATTTAGACTTTGTGGCTAACACCAGTGCGCAGAATAATAATCAGCGTCGCAAAGGAAGGTCGGCCGAGCCTGGAGGATCAAAATTCAACCTCGAAGTGGTGATGAATCAGCCTTGTCCAAGGCACGGTATGCGCCAGAAGCCGGCCGCTCATCTGTGGAAGGATTGTTTTATCATGGAGTTCAAGGCTTCCAATATTTTTTCAGAACAACACTACAAAAAAAATACACTTTCGTGATGATACGTGTTTGTCACAGTAGGTCGCGTTTTTTGTCATGCATGTACATCCATGACAAATTTATGACAGAATCAAGATATTTATATCTGTGCTGTCGTAGAAGTGTTCCATGACATTACCAAAATTATAATCACGGAAGTGTCCACTTCCATGACGATAAATCATGCGTCACAGAAATGCTTTCGTCAAGGGTTATCGACACGTGGCATCCACCGTAACGGAACGCCGTTAAGCTATCGGGTCGGGTTTTGGATCCGATAACCCGTTAACAGCCCTGACCAATGGGAAATTTCCACGTGTAAAATTCTTATTGGCCAGCCGAAACACGTGTCAGCTCGTCAGTGGGTCAGATATAGTACGTCGACACGTGGCACGGCCCAACAGAGGCCCATTCCTGTGAAAAGGCCGGCCCGCTTGACTTGTTCAAAAGCTGGCAGGCCGGCCCATGGAAAGCCTGTTAACGGCATGTTCGCATATAGCCCATTTACAACCCGCTAACCCAAGGCCCGTTATGCCCTATTCGAATTAGGCCCAGTAGCATCATCTGGGCCATCCAATATGATTCCAGCCTGTTTTCACTTCTGGCCCATGTATGGCCCATGACGTCTTTCGGCCCATATGAGGCCCTATGTAACTCTTGGCCTATTAACGGCCCGTGGTGAAACCGCTTTGTAATGAACAAAGTATCACTTTACACCCATTAACGCCCGTGGTGAAACGGCCCGTAAAACGATGTATCACTTTACACCCATTAACTGCCATTATTCCGTTGGGCGTTTCAGCCCATGTAATCTTTCGGCCTTCTCGAGCCCATTTATTCTTGGGCTATTTTCCAAAGATTCGCTTACTTACGGCCCGTTCGCTATTTTTGCTTGTGGGCCAAATTCAGCCCGTGGTTACTGATCGGCCCGCTTGTTGTCCGTTAATACGTTGGTACGTTTTCATAGCGTCATCAAATACGGCCTATTAACGATGGCCCGTTATGGTCGGCCCATGAACGGTAGATTCCAACTCTAGCCCATTTACGGCCAGAATGCGGTCTGTTTGGCCCATGTTTGGCCAATCGATCATACGGCCTGTATAAGGCCCATTGATGATACAGCCCGTAGAAGGCCCATTGATGATATGGCCCGTAGAAGGCCCATTGTTTCTACAGCCCGTAGAAGGCCCATTGTTTCTACGGCCCATAGAAGGCCCACTGTTTATACGACCCATACAAGGCCCACTGTTTCTACGACCGTAGGAGGCCCAGTGTCACTACTGTAAATATTAGCCCATGGTTATTGTGGCCTAGTTTTAAAAAATAGGTTATTGCAACCACTAGCAAATCGCAGAAAAAGAACTGCACTGACTACAAGCAAACGAATAAACAAGAAAACAAGGAAATAAATAAGCAAGCAACTTACACTAGGCTATCACGGCTATTACACATATTACACCCACTGGGCATCAGAGTTCGCCACCAGTGCAAATATAGGGAACACAACAGCATATAAACGCCAGAGACAAAACAAGTCCGAACTGAAACCACTTGAAGAGCTCAAGAAAAATATCCGGTACCCATAATGCTGGCAAGATTCTTAGCAAGCTTATTAACTTTCTCTTGTTTGGCGCTTAAGTCCTCCAAATAACTTGTCGTTGCACCGAAAAGTATGCATCTGAATTCTGCAGGGACTTCCTCACCTTGGCTTCCGTCGTGATAACATCTGAGCGATGTCTTTCAACTTGAAGTTGAGACTCAAGAAGCCGAACTGATTCAGAAACGAGTTCAAGAGTCGGTGCCAAAGAAGGTGGTAGCCAGTAACTCGAACACTACATCAAGACAGGACTTTGGGGTTGTCTCAGTGTCTTCAATATAGTTTTTATCAGCTTTCTTGGAGACCAACAGGGATGTCTCACTATGTTGAACCTTATCTGCATTACCTCCTTTACCATTGCATAACAGGGTACTCTTCTCCAATATTTTATCCGTGTTCCAAAAGAGAAACAAACAAACACATCTTAGGTTTACAATGTAGTATATGAAACTCATTTTGGTAAACCAGTTCGGAGTAAGGTGGACATGATAACAGATGAAACAAATATATATATATATATATATATATATATATATATATATATATATATATATATATGTGTGTGTGTAGTATGGTCATTTGTATGGTCTATATCATTCTAGTTTATGTTGCCAAATCAAGATAGATATAGTTCGAATCATATCTATTTAAGACAAAGCAGCATAGACAGAATATAAGTGTGGGAAACTACATAGCAATAACAACACTTGTAATGTGCATGGCATGAGAACTTAACTGTTTATTCAATTGAAACTGAAATCAACATAGAGCAAGTTACAACAGCAAACAGCCAAACATGTTGAAGAAACAGGTTTAAAACATATCTGTTGCACCATTGGACACTAGTAGAAAACAGGGCATTTGTCCCAGTTCGTAAGGGCCTTTAGTCCCGGTTCTTGAACCGGGTCTAATAGGTCGTTACTAATGCCTCCCCCCTTTAGTGCCGGTTCTTACACGAACCGGGACAGATGGGCATCCACGTGGCCGTTGCGGGCAGCCCAGGCAGGGGGGGCCTTTGGTCCCGGTTGGTGACATAAACCGGGACCAAAAGGCTACCATGTGTCAGCAGCTGGCTGGAGCTGAGGTTTTTCTTTTTTTTTTTAAAGTGGCTGGTTTAGGGGTTTTGGGGGTTAATTTTAGGTTGTTATTAGCTAGCTAATAGAGAGAAGTGTCCTCTCTTATATCTTCATCCTTGGTTTACCAACGCTACTGCTATGTTTATTTCACCCGGTGATATATAATAACTCATGCATGCTCGCATCATACATCATCATATATAATAACAAGTCCTACTAATCATGCATCATCATAAAACTTCTACTCGTTATTAATAATAAGTCATACGATCATCATCCTCATAGTCATCGAACCCAACCCTACAAAATTTTTCTTAGCACATGATCATCAGTATCAGGTAGGACCTAAACACCCTTAAGGTAAAGTAGCATAAAACAATATAGACCCTGACTCTCCATTATGAAGAATGGAGATCATCCTGTCTCCAATTCTTGTGCTTCGCTTCCTTTTGCTTCCAAGAAGCTCCTTACGACTGTCCATACATTTTTTCCATTCTTTGATTGTCATGTCTCCACTTCTTTTAGAAATCCGGTATGGACAGTTGAGATTCAGAGGATGACCTGGATATATGTTCAAAACATGAAGGCTGCCATTCGATACATCAAATGAGGCACACAATCCTCTCGGGATTCTCTATTGAAAAACATAGTAATAACTTCGTAGTTAGCAATGATGCACTAGTTTTAGAAGTATGCAAAAAGATGCACGGATGTCGTAATAGTAAAAATCTTACCAGGTATCTCCATGGTAGTTATCAGAGTTCAACACGTGCACTAGTGGCACGATTGACCATAATGTTGAGGAGTTCGATTGTAGACATTGTAATTCTCAAGATCAGTACAAAATGCTATCAGATGATTTTTCTCCTTATAAGTTAATTCGGAGCCATCGGTGTATTGGGTTTTGTCTACCATCTTCCGCACATTCTTTGAAGAATCAAAATAAGCTGTTAATGGAAATAAGCTGTCAACTATTTTGAAATAAACAATATAAATTACTTAATAACTATGTTAAGCTCACATGGGGGAAGAATTGGAGGTGTATCCAGAAGGACCCCAAATGTCCATATTGTCTTGCTCGATTGTAGGATCACCAAGATCCATGGTGACAAGCATACCCTCAGCAAAACCATACATCTTGCAAAGTGCTTCCCAATTTTTGCAACCAAAATGGGTTACACTCTCAGCATTGTACAACTTTACTTTAAAATCCACACCATGATGGGTCCTTAGGAGAATTTTTTTGGTTTCCATACTTTCATGGTCTTCAAAACCCATCCTCTCCAAGACATAGCGTCTTGCATAGCATGGGATAAGCTAGTCGAATTGGAAAAGATGAAAATACACGCTTAAATAGTTGAAGTCGTGCTTAATTACGAAAAAAACTATTGTCGCTGCTATGCATCAGTATGAACATCAAAGGTCTCCTTGAGCTTAATGCTGAAGCGCCGATCTTCGCCCACTCAATGAACACATCACACATACCTCGGTCGTCGTGGCACCAATCGCACTTCCCAGGCGGTTTTCGTGGTCCGAGTACGACATTTCCGCCTATGTTCATAATTCAAATATTAAACTTGTACAATTAAATATATGTACTAAAAAACCTAAATTAGATCATTATTATTAATCACGGGTTGACTATCGGTGATGGTACGTAGCTCCTCCTTTCATTCCCGAGTGCATTATTACACCAAATTGTCTAGCACACGGGAATGAAGGAGAAGCTACCCCACGACGGCGTGGATGATGGAGGGGGCTCCTAGATTTCTCCATAGTGCTCTCCAATTTTAGCATTCAAAGTAGGAGTACTTTTCCAATATGAGCATTCAATAAGCAAAACCAAATCATAAAATAAAGTAGTATTCAAATTAGCATGCATTCAATTATAAACAAAAGTACATCATCTCTTGTGTCTGTACATCGTCGAATATTATCACTAATACTCCTCGAATACTATCATACATATAGCATCACTAATACAGCTAGAATTGTAGCGCCCGACGGGTATCATCGCGGGCGGTGGACACCCAAAGATAAGGAACCATCACATGATCATAGCTCCAGTGAGATCCCTGAAGAACCTGCCAGGTATTGTTGAACCTGCCCTCCAATGCAACCATGTAGTGATGAACGTGCTCATCCTCCTCGCTGACATGGTGTCGTACCACCTCTGTGGTGTCCGGAAGCCTCGGCACCGTCACTGGCCCACGCGACCGCCACCAAACAAGGATCGGGTCAACAACGGGCTGCCTCCTCACCAACCTACGTCCCCCGAAAGGTAGCACCTCCCAATACCAGCCCGGCGGAGCCCAGTCCCGAACATGGCCCTGATCAAGCAGGCCTCCACCGCCGAGTCGACGACGACGAGGATGCGGGATAGGCATCACCGACATCGATGCAGGAACTTCTTCTATATATAGTTAAATAAATTAGTTTTATTAATTAAATCAACTAGTTCAACTACTAAGCACTTACTATAAATAAAGAAAGTAGTACTTACTAAAAACAAACTACTTCTATATATAGTAAATTAAAGTAGTTTATTACATCAACTAGCTAGTTCAACTATATATGAAGCACTTATTATAAATAAAATAAAGTAGTACTTACTAAAAATAAACTAGTTTAACTATAGTTCTATTATTTTTCTAACTAATTATATTAAACATATTCTCTTCTTATTTTTCCTTTTGCTCTATTCTAAATATGAACATATTCATAAATGACTTCTATCGCTCACAATTTTCCTATACATACACAATAAATTGACAAAGAAAATACTATGAACAAAAAATCATTCAAATTCTATAAACAAAATTACAACAGAAAAAATCATAAAAATTCTATGAACAGAAAAAAATCATAAAAGTTTGACATATTCGATCTTTGCATATATATGAACATACAAACATCCATAGTTCAACAATAATATCACCTAAAAAATCTATTAACAGAAAAAAATATAACACAATATGAACAAATTAATTACAAAATATGAAAAAATCTAACAGAAAAATCTATGAACAACACCTCTAACAAAAAAATCTATGAACTACAAAAAAATCTAACAAAATCTAACTCAATTAACTACACATCTAAATTAACTACTACTAACATCAAATTAAATAAGCAAAATTTTTGCTCACGGCGACGGTGTCGGGGACGATGACGGTGATGGCGAGGTGCGACGCGGGGCGGGGCGGAGCGGCGACGGTCGACGGTGAGGCGGTCTGGCGCGTCAAGGCGGACGGCGATCGGCGGCGGGGTCAGGCGGTGTCGCTGGGCATGGGCGCTGGTCGGGGCGGCGACGGTGTCGGGCGGGCGCGAGACGGCGCTGGGCAACAACGGCGACGGCGAGGCAGAGACGGACGGGCAGCTGGCGGCGTCGGGCAGCGGGAAGAATGAATCAACCATTTTTTATGAAAAGTGCTGCTTATATAGGCAGAGAATTGGTCCCGTTCATGGCGCCAACCGGGACCAATGCACTTTTAGTCTCGGTTGGTGGCACCAACCGACTAAAGGTGGGCATTGGTACCGGTTGGTGCCATGAACCGGGACCAATGCACCCCTTTAGTCCCGTTGGTGCCACCAACCTTGACCAAAGGTCGTGTGTTGGAACTGGCGCGGTACGGTGCTATGTTTAGTCCCACCTCGCTAGCCGAGAGGGGCTCAGAGTGGTTTATAAGCCCTGCCGAACCAACCACTTCGAGCTCCTCTCTCTCAAGAGGCTTACGGGCCTACAATCACTCTGTGCTTGTGGGCCTATTACCCATCAAGGCCTGCATCCCGCCCAAGTAATGGGTTTCTAGTCATATGCAGGCCGTGGTGGCCCTGTAGGTGGTACTTCTTTTTAATTTTTTTCCCAGTTTTTTCGCTTTCTTTTTTGTTTCTAATTACTTATTTACTTTCTTTTACGATAATTCTTTTTGCTATTAAAGTTTGTAACAAAATTCTAATTACTTATTTATTTTATTTTATGATAATTCTTTTTGCTGTTAATGTTTTGAACAAAATTATGATTACTTATTTATTTTATTTTATGATAATTCTTTTTGCTATTAAAGTTTGTAACAAAATTCTATATAATTTTAGTTTCAATAATACTAGAGGTTTATAAAAGGTTTTTAGTTGATTCCTTTAGTACCAGTTCTAAGGCTGTTACAAAGGCATTTTATTTGGTACAGGTTTTAAGGCTGGGGCCCCACGAGCACCTTTTAGTACCGGTTCGTGGCATGAACCGGTAAAAGAGTTTTTTAGCTGATTCTTTCTGCAGCTGTTTTTTAGTCCCACCTCGCCAAGCGAGAGGCACTCGCAGCGGTTTATAAGCCCTGAGTGTAGAGACGATGAAGTGAGAAGCCCTGGATGTAGAGACGATCAGGGTTTCATACGGAAACTTGTCTGTTACAACATGCATTTCAATGAACTACAAAAAGGTTGAAAGTTGGCATGGTATCATCATAATAGTTGTGGAGAAAGTCTTCACTTTTTCTTCGCTTGTGTCCTTTCCTTATTGCGCCGTAACCATGGATAATCTTCATCATTTATCAGGATGCTTGGGTCAGCCTTGACTTTGAAGGGAGGAATTTCATGAAACTTTTCATAATCTTCGGACATGTCTGTCTTGCCCTCCACTCCCACGATGTCCCTTTTTCCTGAAAGAACTATGTGGTGCTTTGGCTCATCGTATGATGTATTCGCTTCCTTACTTTTTATTTTTCTCAGTTTGGTAGACATGTCCTTCACATAGATAACCTGTGCCACATCATTGGCTAGGCCGTACGGTTCGTCAGTGTACCCAAGATTGTTCAGATCCACTGTTGTCATTCCATACTGTGGGTGTACCTGTACCCCGCCTCCTGAAAGATTGACCCATTTGCACTTAAACAAAGGGACCTTAAAATCTACTCCGTAGTCAAGTTCCCATATGTCCACTATGTAACCATAATATGTGTCCTTTCCCCTCTCGGTGGCTGCATCCAAGCGGACACCGCTATTTTGGTTGGTGCTCTTTTGATCTTGGGCGATCATGTAAAATGTATTCCCATTTATCTCGTATCCTTTCCAAATCATAACAGTCAAAGATGGTCCCCTGGACAACGAGTACAGCTCATCACAAACAGTGTTTTCATCTCTGAGACGTGTTTCCAACCAACTGCTGAAAGTCTTGATGTGTTCACATGTAATCCAGTCGTCGCACTGCTCCGGGTGTTTGGAGTGCAGACTGTTCTTGTGTTCATCGACATAAGGGGTCACCAAGGTAGAGTTCTGTAGAACTGTGCAGTGTGCTTGAGACCAAGAATATCCGTACCCACATATTATTGTCTCCCCTCCAAGCGTGCCTTTTCCAGTCAGTCTCCCTCATACCACAATTTAGGGAGACCTATCTTGTTAAGGTCAGGAATGAAGTCAACACAAAACCCAATGACATCCTCTGTTTGATGGACCATGGAGATGCTTCCTTCTCGCCTAGCGCGGTTACGGACATATTTCTTTAGGACTCCCATGAACCTCTCAAAGGGGTACATATTGTGTAGAAATACGGGCCCGTAATGACAATCTCGTCAACTAGATGAACTAGGACGTGGCCATGATATTGAAGAAGGATGGTGGGAACACCATCTCGAAACTGACAAGACATTGCACCACATCACTCCTTAGCCTTGGTATGATTTCTGGATCGATCACCTTCTGAGAGATTGCATTGAGGAATGCACATAGCTTCGCAATGGCTAATCGGACGTTTTTCGGTAGAAGCCCCCTCAATGCAACCGGAAGCAGTTGCGTCATAATCACGTGGCAGTCATGAGACTTTAGGTTCTGAAACTTTTTCTCTGCCATATTTATTATTCCCTTTATATTCGACGAAAGCCGCCGGGACCTTCATACTAAGCAGGCATTCAAAGAAGATTTCCTTCTCTTCTTTGGTAAGAGCGTGGTGGCGGGACCTTCATACCGCTTTGGAGGCATGCCATCTTTTTCGTGCAAACGTTGCAGGTCCTCCCGTGCCTCAGCTGTATCTTTTGTCTTCCCATACACGCCCAAGAGGCCTAGCAGGTTGACGCAAAGGTTCTTCGTCACATGCATCACGTCGATCGAAGAGTGGACCTCTAGGTCTTTCCAGTAGGGTAGGTCCCAAAATATAGATTTCTTCTTCCACATGGGTGCGTGTCCCCCAGCGTCACTCAGAACAGCTAGTCCGCCGGGACCCTTTCCAAAGATTACGTGTAAATCATTGACCATAGCAAGTACGAGATCACCGGTACGCATGGCGGGCTTCTTCCGATGATCTGCCTCGCCTTTGAAATGCTTGCCTTTCTTTCGACATTGATGGTTGGCCGGAAGAAATCGATGATGGCCTAGGTACACATTCTTCCTGCAGCTTCCTAGGTATATACTTTCGGTGTCAGCTAAACAGTGCGTGCATGCGTGGTATCCCTTGTTTGTCTGTCCTGAAAAGTTATTGAGAGCGAGCCAATCGTTGATGGTTACAAACAGCAACGTGTGCAGGTTAAATTCCTCTTGTTTGTGCTCATCCCACGCACGTACACCGTTTCCATTACATAGCTGTAAAAGTTCTTCAACTAATGGCCTTAGGTACACATCAATGTCGTTGTCGGGTTGCTTAGGGCCTTGGATGAGAACTGGCATCATAATGAACTTCCGCTTCATGCACATCCAAGGAGGAAGGTTATACATACATAGAGTCACGGGCCAGGTGTTGTGATTGCTGCTCTGCTCCCCGAAAGGATTAATGCCATCCGCGCTTAAACCAAACCATACGCCCTTGGGTCACGTGCAAACTCAGCCCAAGATTCTCTCGATTTTTCTCCACCGCAACCCGTCGTGGGTGCTCTCAACTTCCCGCCTTCTTATGGTCCTCACTGTGCCATCGCATCAACTTGGCATGCTCTTTGTTTCGAACAGTCGTTTCAACCGTGGTATTATAGGAGCATACCACATCACCTTCGCAGAACTCTCTTCTGCGGGGCTCGCCAATCAACGCCACCAAAGTCATCTCGCCCGATCTTATATCGCAATGCACCGCATACCGGCATGCGCTCAAATCCTCGTATGCACCGGTAGAGTATGCAGTCATTAGGGCATGCATGTATCTTCGCACCTCCAATCCTAGAGGGCATACAACCTTCTTTGATGCGTACGTACTGTCGGGCAATTCATTATCCTTTGGAAGCTTCTTATTCAATATTTTCAGTAGCTTCTCAAATCCTTTGTCAGGCACAAAATTCTCTGCCTTCCACTGCAGCAATTCCAGTACGTTACCCAGCTTTGTGTTGCCATCTTCACAATTAGGGTACAACTTTTTTTGTGATCCTCTAACATGCGATCGAACTTCAGCTTCTCCTTTTGACTTTCGCATTGCGTCATTGCATCGACAATGACCCAGCGGAGATCATCATCTGGCACATCGTCTGGTTTCTCTTGATCTTCAGCAGCTCCCCCCGTTGCAGCATCACCGTATTCAGGGGGCACATAGTTGTCATCGTCCTCTTCTTCTTCACTGTCTTCCATCATAACCCCTATTTCTCCGTGTCTCGTCCAAACATTATAGTGTGGCATGAAACCCTTGTAAAGCAGGTGGGTGTGAAGGATTTTCCGGTCAGAGTAAGACATCGTATTCCCACATTTACTGCATGGACAACACATAAAACCATTCTACTTGTTTGCCTCAGCCACTTCGAGAAAAATATGCACGCCCTTAATGTACTCGGAGGTGTGTCTGTCACCATACATCCATTGCCGGTTCATCTGCGTGCATTACATATAATTATGTGTGTCAAAATTAAGAAAATCAGACAAATATCTATCTAAAGTAAGAAAATCAGACAAGTATCATAAAGAAGATAAGAACAAGAGGCTCACCACGGTGGTGCCGGCGACAAGATCGGCGCGGGCGATCAACGGCCGTTGAGCACGGGGACGGGGCGTGACGGACCCCTAAATCTAGACAAATCTCGAAAAAAATGGAGCTCCTAGGTCGAGCTTCGAGAAGAGAAAGCTTAACTAGTGTGGCTCGGGCATTTCATCGAACACCTCATGTGCATAGGAGGTGAACTAGAGCACCCAAATGCCCTCTCCTCACCGGATTGAAAAAACAGAGCACTGTGGAGTGCTCTGCCGTGGCGGTGGGTATATATAGGCAAGTTATTTGTCCCAGTTCGTGGCATGAACCGGGACAAAAGCCACCCCTTCTGTCCCGGTTCATGCCACGAACCGGGACCAATGGTTGTGGGCCAGCAGCGAGGACCATTGGTCCCGGTTCGTGGCTCGAACCGGGACAAATGGTTCTACACGAACCGGGACCAATGCCCACGAGGCCCCGGCCGGCCCCCTGGGCTCATGAACCGGGTCTAATACCCCCCATTGGTCCCGGTTCTTGAAGAACCGGGACTAATGGATTGGCCAGGGCCGAACGGTAACCTTGTTTTCTACTAGTGGGAGTTTCAGTTGCATCCTTCAAATTTGAAATTAGTTGGTATCAGTAAATACAGTGATGCAAGAGCAAAGTTGATGTAGGGCGGAACCCTGTGTGGACGATCTTTCACGTTTGGAGTGGATCCTATGGGGAATCACGAAGAACACGCGGAAGAACAAAGGGAAACATGGAGGAAACGAGAGAGAGATCACTCAACCAACAAGGAATCAATCACACAAGTGCTAGGTCACCGAACACAAAAGAGATACATATGATTCACAATCAACAAAGGTAAGGATAAACGAGTAGCCGTTCTTCTCCGAGAGGAGGTCTTGATGGGGTCCACCCTAGAAGGGGGTCTTGAATCCGCTTGGGGATCTTCTCCAGAGAGGTCCCGAGCTCCGAGGAGAAGTAACCAAGTGGATGAGCAAGGCTCTCACACAAACATGAGCTAAACCAAAGCTAACCCTAATGAGGAGGTGGGGGAGTTCTATTTATAGTCTTAGTGCAAATGGGGCGAAGTGAAGGGGTACATGGGCCTCATGCCCGAGCCCTGTGCGCAGACAGGCCGGTTGTTCCGGTCGAGGGGGCGGTTGTACCGCTGGCGATCCAGGGGGAGCGGAAGTACCGGCCGAGGAAGGTGGTACTACCGCCGGGGATAGGTGTTGGCTTCTGTAGCTGCTCGTCGGGGTTCCCAACGGTTGTACCGGTCGTGGGGCCGGTAGTTCTGGTCATTTGGGTTTTACCGGTACATCCGGTGCTGTACCGGCCTTGCACCGCTTGATCACCGAATAGCGGCCGCTTGTTGGGCGGTAGTAGGCCGGTTGTTCCGCCCGGCCGGTTGTGGGGCGGTTGTACCGGTCCTTCCAGGCTGGGCCGAATGCTTCCTTGATCTTGATGTCCGTCTTGCACCGTTCCTTCTTCGGGGTTGCTTACCTAGTACCTAAGCACACAAAGCATGTCCGTTTGAGGTAGTAGCCATGTGTCAAGTGGGTCAAAGTGAAGTTCAACAAGGAGAGAGTTAACCTCGGATTGAATAGCACGTGCTCGAACTCTCGTCGTGGGTCCTCGTGGGGTTGGATGTGTCGATGTAGAGTCCATGGGGATGATGGAAGGATGCTCCGCATCATCTCCCCTCCCTTGGGAAAGATCCGACCTTGGATCAAAATCTTCATCACCATGGAAAGGCGAGAGGTCTTTGACGTTGAAGATGTCGCTCACGGTGTACTTGTCTCGTGGGAGTTCAATCTTGTAGGCGTTGTTGTTGTAGCGTGCTAGCACCTTGAAGGGTCCGTCGGCTCGAGGGAGAAGCTTGGACTTGCGTTCGTTAGGGAAGCGGTCCTTGCGAAGGTGTAGCCACACGAGGTCTCCAATATTGAATGTCTTTGGCTGCTTGTTGACGTTGAGCTTGGACGCTAGTCATTGCACTTGGCGCTCGATGGTGTGCCTTGTATCCTCATGCATCTTCTTGATGTAGCTTTCCTGTGCACTCGCATCCATGTTGGAGCGCTCTTGTAGAGGGAGAGGTAGAATGTCCAATGGGGACAAGGGGTTGAAGCCATAGATGACCTCGAAGGGGGACTTGCCGGTAGTCGAATGTCTTGCACGGTTGTAGGCGTACTCGGCGATGGGTAGACATGCCTCCCACTCCTTGATGTTCCTCTTGATCAAGACACGAAGTAGAGTGGATAGTGTGCGGTTCATCACCTCCGTTTGGCCGTCGGTTTGAGGATGCTATGGCGATGAGAACAAGAGCTTGATTCCGAGCTTGGCGCATAGGGTCTTCCAAAAGTAACTCAAGAACTTGACGTGACGATCGGAGACGATTGTCTTTGGTACTCCATGGAGTCGCAAGATTTCCCTACAAAAGAGATTTGCAACATGTGAAGGATCGTCTATCTTGTTGCAAGGAATGAAATGTGCCATCTTAGAAAATCTATCCACAACAACAAACACGGAATCCTTTCCATTTTGAGTTCTAGGCAACCCAAGTACAAAGTCCATGCTAATGTCTTCCCAAGGTTGATAAGGAATAGGAAGGGGCATGTAAAGACCGCGGGATTGAGCTTTAGACTTAGCTTTGCGGCATGTAGAGCAAAGGTTGGTGAAGCGTGAGACGTCGCGAAACATCTTGGGCCAAAAGTACTTATTGGAGAGCGTGGCGAATGTCTTGTCACGTCTAAAGTGTCCCATGAGTCCGCCTCCATGAGCCTCTTGCAAAAGGAGCAAACGAAGAGAAGATTCGGGAATGTATAGTTTGTTAGCTCTCATAAGATAAGCATCCTTGATGTAATATTGTTCCCAAGAAGTATGCGTCAAACACTTAGCATAAGGAATAGCAAAAGATGGATCATGCTCATACAAGTCTTTTATATGCTCAAAACCAATAACATTCAACTCAAGTTGAGTGACAAGCATGCATATGCGTGAAAGCGCGTCGGCAACTACATTTTCTTTACCCTTAATGTACTTGATCACATAAGGAAAATATTCAATGAATTCACTCCATTTTGCATGACGCTTGTTCAACTTAGTTTGACCTTTGAGGTACTTAAGCGTTTCATGATCGGTGTGGATGACAAACTCATGAGGTCTAAGGTAATGTTCCCAAACATGTAGCACACGCACTAAAGCATACAATTCTTTGTCATAGATGGGATAATTAAGTTGAGCACCGGAGAGTTTTTCACTAAAATAAGCAATGGCTCGTTTTTCTTGCATCAAAACTCCGCCAATTCCGGTACCACTTGCATCACAATGAACCTCAAAAGTTTTGTCAAAATTGGGCAAAGCAAGAATCGGAGCATGAGTAAGCAAAGACTTGAGCTCATCAAAAGCGGTTGATTGCAAAGTTCCCCAAACAAAGGGAGTATTCTTCTTACTCAAGGAATGCAAAGGAGCGGCAATTGTGCTAAAATCTTTCACAAAACAACGATAAAAACCCGCAAGACCAAGAAAACTTCGCACTTGTTGCAAATTGGTGGGTTGGGGCCAAGTTTTAATTGCTTCAATTTTAGATTCAT
This sequence comes from Aegilops longissima, assembly GCA_021605205.1. Taxonomy (NCBI): domain Eukaryota; kingdom Viridiplantae; phylum Streptophyta; class Magnoliopsida; order Poales; family Poaceae; genus Aegilops; species Aegilops longissima. The sequence goes on along the minus strand of CM038676.1, from coordinate 137,882,090 downwards.
CAAAATGGACACCCTTTGAGGATACTACAAAACCCAAGAAAACCACTTTGTCAACGCCAAAAGTGCATTTTTTCAAGTTTGCATAAAGGCTTTCCTTGCAAAGAGTTTGCAACACAGATTTTACATGATTGATGTGCTCTTTCATGGTTTTGCTAAACACAAGAATATCATCAAAGTAAACCACAACGAAGATTCCAATGTAAGGTCTAAGCACATGATGCATAAGACGCACGAAAGTTCTGGGTGCTTCTGACAAACCCATAGGCATCACTAACCACTCATACAAGCCAAATTTGGTTTTGAAAGCAGTTTTCCATTCATCACCTTCTTGAATGCGGATTTGATAATAGCCACTTTTAAGATCAATTTTTGTGAAAAAGTTGGCTCCACTAAGTTCATCAAGCATATCATCTAAGCGAGGAATGGGATGCCTATAGTGGACGGTGATAGCATTTATAGGTCTACAATCGGAACACAAGCGAAAACTTCCATCGGGCTTAGGCACAAGTATAACGGGAACGACACAAGGGCTTAAACTTTCACGTACATGACCATTGTCGATTAGTTGTTGTACTTGCCATTGAATCTCCTTGGTTTATTCGGGATTGACACGGTATGGAGCTTTGTTTGGAAGTGGCGCTCCGGGGATGAGGTTGATTCGATGCTCAATGCCTCGTAGAGGAGGTAGACCCGGAGGTAGCTCATCGGGGAAAACATCTTGAAATTCCTGCAAAAGAGATTGAAACACCAAAGTTAGCTCGTGAATGGTGTTAGTTTTTGGTTCTCCATCCTTGCACACAAGGACAAAGTGCATCACACTCGATGGGCTCTCACACACTTCTCTCATCTCACTTTTGGTGACAAATAGGATGAGGTTTTTCTCTCTAGGCGAAGAGGCGCTCAAGTGTGGTTTGTGGCTCTCACTCACTTTTGGGTGGATCACTTTCTCACTCTTGTCTCTATGATTGGTGTCTTGCTTGTCGGCTATCACTTGAGTAGGAGACATAGGTCGAGGTACTCAGCGGTGGTACCGCTCGGAGGGGCGGTTGTACCGCTCGTGTCGGGATTCGACACAGAACGAAACGGGGCGCGAATTTGTGGCGTAAATGGAGGATTTCGGGGGCAAAATTGGGTGGATTTCGTGGATGGAAAGAGGTGGGAGGGTGGGGAAAGCTAGATCCACACGCAGCAACACAAATCCATGGACCAAATCCAACAAAATTTCATCACACCCACAAATCACAAAAAAAAAAATTGGGGCTATTTTTTGGTGGGGATTTTCGGATTTAGGACGAAAACAGCAAAATCAAGCTAGAAAACACGGGGTAGGGGCTCCAAAAACGTGATCAACATGGCTCATGATACCAAGATGATGTAGGGCGGAACCCTATGTGGACGATCTTTCACGTTTGGAGTGGATCCTACAGGGAATCACGAAGAACACGCGGAAGAACAAAGGGAAACATGGAGGAAACGAGAGAGAGATCACTCAACCAACAAGGAATCAATCACACAAGTGCTAGGTCACCGAACACAAAAGAGATACATATGATTCACAATCAACAAAGGTAAGGATACACGAGTAGCCGTTCTTCTCCGAGAGGAGGTCTTGATGGGGTCCACCCTAGAAGGGGGTCTTGAATCCGCTTGGGGGATCTTCTCCGTAGAGGTCCTGAGCTCCGAGGAGAAGTAACCAAGTGGATGAGCAAGGCTCTCACACAAACATGAGCTAAACCAAAGCTAACCCTAATGAGGAGGTTGGGGAGTTCTATTTATAGTCTTAGTGCAAATGGGGCGAAGTGAAGGGGTACATGGGCCTCATGCCCGAAACACTTTGTCTTGTGACAGCCGGTTGTTCCGGTCGAGGGGGTGGTTGTACCGCTGGCGATCCAGGGGGAGCGGAAGTACCGGTCGAGGAAGGCGGTACTACCGCCGGGGATAGGTGTTGGCTTCTGTAGCTGCTCGTCGGGGTTCCCAACGGTTGTACCGGTCGTGGGGCCGGTAGTTCCGGTCATTTGGGTTTTACCGGCACATCCGGTGCTGTACCGGCCTTGCACCGCTTGATCACCGAATAGCGGCTGGTTGTTGGGCGGTAGTAGGCCGGTTGTCCCGCCCGGCCGGTTGTGGGGCGGTTGTACCGGTCCTTCCAGGTTGGGCCGAATGCTTCCTTGATCTTGATGTCCGTCTTGCACCGTTCCTTCTCCGGGGTTGCTTACCTGGTACCTGAGCACACAAAGCATCTCCGTTTAAGGTAGTAGCCATGTCTCAAGTGGGTCAAAGTGAAGTTCAACAAGGAGAGAGTTAACCTCGGATTTAATAGCATGTGCTCGAGCTCTCGTCATGGGTCCTCGTGGGGTTGGATGTGTCGATGTAGAGTCCATGGGGATGATGGAAGGATGCTCCGCATCAAAAGTAGTATGAACCATAGCTACGGAACTTGACCTAAGAAAAATTCTTCTTCTGCTTTAAGCGTTGACTTCGGGTTCGGAGTGGTGGTCCTCGTGATTTGGGAACTGCAGTTGCCTTACTAACTGCTCGTGTTTGGGTGCTCTGTGGTGGAGACGGTGCCGTGTCAATGGGAACTGGGTGTCTATCTACTGGGGTTGGGGTTAGAAGGGGTGTAGCTGGTTCTCTGTCCAACTGGGTAGGGGTACAATCTGCATGAGTGTGGGTTATGTGTGGTGGGGCTGGTTCTTGGCCAAGTACAACCGTGGTTCTATCTGCATCGACATGTAGCATGATCTTTTCTGAAGACCGTGTTTTTAATCCCACAGATACCGCCATCACTCCCTCCAATTGAAATGGCTGATAAACAAGAAAAGTAATTGAATGTACAGACATTGTAAGTAGACATGTGCAATGGATAGTAGGGAAGAAAACAGGGCATGGAATAATTCACATTTATGTTGTCTAAGCAAACAGAATAGCAGGACATAATTTCACATATATGATGGCTAATTAAACAGGATAGCATGACACAATTTCACATGTATGATGGCTAACTAAACAGGATAGAATGACATACTTCAAAATATGATGACTATGTAAATAGGATGACATGATCTATACGATGTGTCTATTAAAGTGGTTGGCATGCCATAAATCACAAACATGCCGTCGATGGAAACACGATGGCATGATATAATTCACGGATAGAATGACATAATTTAAAATATGATGACTATGTAAACATGATGAGATGATATAACTATATTATGTCTTTATAAAATGGGTTGGCATGCCATAATTCAGATACATGTTGTCTATGTAAACATCATGGCATGACATAATTCAAATATATGATTTATATACTAAGGAAGTGAGCAGAGGGCAATCGCATATATGATGTGTCAACTTAGGAGATGGCATTCAATATTGTGTATATGATGTAAAAACTAAGCATTGCAATACAACATATGCATTATATGAGTAATATAACCCTACCAAGTTTGAGCATACACCTCGGGGATAATAGGACTGGTCATCCGCCTCAATCCTCCTCTCAAGAGCTATCTCAGTAATCAGCAAGATATTCGCTTCATGAAGTAGCATTGTCTGCTCTGAAGACCTTGTTTAGACTCCAGATTTCTCCATCACCAAATCAAATGGCTGAAGAGCTATCTGTAAGAGCAGTTGAATATACAAACATTGTCGACAAAAGCAATGAGAAATACAAAAAAACGATGGCATGACATAATTCACATATATGACGCTTGCCTAAACAGCATGGCATTGCATAATTCACATACATAATGCCTTGCAACAAGATAACATTGCATAATTACATATATAATGTCTTGCAACAAGATGGCTGAGGGAGTCCTGGATTAGGGGGTGTCCGGATAGCCGGACTACCATCATCAACCGAACTATCGACAGCCGGACTATCATCATCGACCGGACTCCAAGACTATGAAGATACAAGATTGAAGACTTCGCCCCGTGTCCGGATGGGACTTCCCTTGGCGTGGAAGGCAAGCTTGGCGATATGGATATGTAGATCTCCTACCATTGTAACCGACTCTATGTAACCCTAGCCCTCTCCGGTGTCTATATAAACCAGATGGCTCTAGTCCGTAGGACAGAACAACAACCCTTACAATCATACCATAGGCTAGCTTCTAGGGTTTAGCCTCCTTGATCTCGTGGTAGATCCACTCTTGTAAACATCCACAATATCAATATCAATCAAGCAGGACGTAGGGTTTTATCTCCATCAAGAGGGCCCGAACCTGGGTAAAACATCGTGTCCCTCGTCTCCTGTTACCATCCGCCTAGACGCACAGTTCGGGACCCCCTACCCGAGATCCGCCGGTTTTGACACCGACATTGGTGCTTTCATTGAGAGTTCCTCTGTGTCGTCACCGATAGGCGTGATGGCCTCTTCAATCGATAACGACGCAGTCCTGGGCGAGACTTTTCTCCCCGGACGGATCTTCGTATTCGGCGGCTTTGCACTGCGGGCCAACTCACTTGGCCATCTGGAGCAGATCGAAAGCTACGCCCCTGGCCGTCAGGTCAGGTTTGGAAGCCTAAACTTCACGGCCGATATCCGCAGGGACTTGATCTTCGATGGATCTGAGCCACAGCCGAGCGTGCCGCGCTGTCACGATGGGCATGACCTAACTCGCCGCGGACAGCACCTTGAGGTCGCTGCACTAATCCGCCCGACCCATAGTCCGGAGCCGATCGCTCGGATCGAGGACGGATGGCTGGACACCGCCGAAGCCGCCTTCTACGGCGATGGAGCGAACACTTACCTTGTCCCGCATAAAGCTCATGACTCCGGTGCCGACTCTGCCGGACTCGAACCTCCTGCGCCCCAATCGAATCCGATTGGGCGCCGATCATGGAATTCACCGCTGCGGACATCTTTCACCACTCGCCTTTGGCGATATCGCAAATTCATCAAGCATCTCTCGCTATCCGAGAGCCTCGGCGAACTACGGCCAGGATGGTTGGGACGCGGACGACGAAGAAATTCAGAGCCCACCCACCACCCACTTCGTGGCCACCGTCGACGATTTAATCGACGTACTCGACTACGACTCCGAAGACATCGACGGTATGGACGACGATGCCGGAGACTACCAAAAACCAGTGCCTACAGGACACTGGAAGACCACCTCGTCATACAACATATACATGATGGACACCCCAAAGGGAAGCGATAACGAGGAACAATGGGACGCGGCAGAGGACAATCCCGCCGATAAACAACCAAAACGGCGACGTAGACGCCGCCCGAAGTCCCGCCTCGATCAAAGCAGCCTTCCTAACGACCCAGCGATAGAGCAGGGCAAACCAGCGGACGACGAACAGGACGAGCCGGATAATCAACCCCTTCACGGAGCAATCAACAGTCCGGACACAACACCGGAGCATAAGAACATACACAAAAGACTCGTCGCCACTACAAGAAGTTTGAAGAAGGAGAAACGGAAGCTCAAAACAGCAGAAGACACACTCAGGATGAAGTGGAGCAAAGTATTCAAGACTGCAGACAAATATGGCAATGGCCATCAAACAAAGAGCTACCCGAAGCGCAAGTTGCTGCTAGAATTTGACGAGGAAGCCATAGAGCCTTCACAAAAAAATAAAGAGGCCGCTGGCGGATAGACGGCCGATGATGGGCCAAAAGCAACAAGCGGGCCGCACACAAGTCAATTATAATCCTGGAAAACGGACGGCCCAACTAGGTCCATCTACGGGCCAAAAAGAGGGCCCTGTGAAGTAACACAACACGACAAGTGTTCAAGACAGCGCACACCCAAATCTGGGCGCCGCACACCCACTATGTTTTACTGATGAGGTGCTGGATCATGAATTTCCAGCAGGGTTCAAACCCATAAACATAGAGGCATACGACAGCACAACAGACCCCGGAGTCTGGATAGAAGATTACATACTACACATACACATGGCTAGAGGAGATGATCTCCACGCCATAAAATACCTACCCCTCAAGCTCAAAGGGCCAGCTCGACATTGGCTCAAAAGCCTCCCAGAAAACACTGTTGGAAGTTGGGAAGAGCTTGAGGACGCGTTTAGAGCAAATTTTCAAGGGACTTATGTCCGCCCTCCGGATGTAGACAATCTTAGTCATATAACCCAACAGCCCGGAGAGTCAGCGCGCAAATTCTAGAACAGGTTCCTTACCAAAAAGAACCAAATAGTCGACTGTCCGGACGCGGAAGCCTTAGAAGCTTTTAAACACAACGTCCGAGACGAATGGCTCGCCAGACACCTCGGCCAAGAGAAGCCAAGAACAATGGCCGCGCTAACAAGCCTCATGACGCTTTTATGCTAGAGAAGACAGCTGGCTAGCAAGATGCAGCACCAGCGACCCGAGTACATCCGAGATCAGAGATGGAAACGGAAAGTCACGGCGCAGGTAGGATCAGCGCCGGATTAAAGAAAAAAGCCCAAAGGGCACGACGGTCAACGCCGGATTCAAAAGCTCGCGGCCAAACAATAAAACACGGCCTCTTAAGGACAACAGAGACGAGCTCAAATTTAAACAAAATTTTAGATCGGATATGTCAAATCCACAGTACCCCCGGAAGGCCTGCAAACCATACCAACCGAAATTGTTGGGTTTTTAAACAGTCCGGCGGACTCAACGCCGGACACAAGGGGCTCGACGCACCAAGCGAAGACGATGACGAACCCCAACAGCAGAGCACCGGAAGTCAAAAGACTTTCCCACAAGAAGTCAAAACAGTAAATTCGCTTCACGTGATAGTACAGAAAACCAACACGGCACTCGCTAAGACAAGTGTCGCACGGTCCACCCCAGTGGAACACCGAGATTGGATGTCAAAACCAATCACTTTCGACCATCTGGATTAGTCCGAAGTATCCGAACGCAGGATAGACTGCCCGATATTGATCCCATAATAGACGGACTGCAATTCACGCAGGTTTTGATGGATGGCGGCGTGACTTAAACCTGCTAGATCCGGACACAATCCGCAAGTTGGGATAGACCATACTGCACCGCATAGCCGCACTTCCTTCAAAGGAGTGGCGCCAGCCCTTCGCCAGTGCACAGTTTCATTATTACTAGAAGTTGTGCTCGGGTCACCTGACAACTTCCGACGAGAAAAGCTAACCTTTCATGTCGCCCCATTTAAAAGTAGCTATCAAGCATCACTCGGACGGGAAGCTTTCGTCCGCTTCAATGCAATACCACATTACGCGTCTCTTACGCTTCAAATGCCCGGTCCACGTGGCATCATTTCATTAAAAGGTCGCCTGAGACTGCGGACACGGCTGGACGAGTCCGGAATAAATAAGCTAGGGGCTACCTAGCCGCACACCCCTTCACAAGGGTTTGCACATATAAGCCATAATGAGCTAGCAAAGGCTTAGCTTTATTAATCTATATTTCAATTTTTATGCACTTTCTCGCACGATTTCTTTTCCAACCAAGTTCCTCTCTTTTCAGATGAACAACGTGCACACCCGTCCGTGATACGGCAGAAGCGGAGACACAAAGCGCAGACGCGTGCGAGGGACCCGCTGCAAGGACTCTTTTCGCACTAAGACCCTCGTAAACCTTTCTTACTGTCTCTTGTTGCTATAATCCCCGCTTTATCATTATAACCAGAGTGGAGATCATGCGTTTTGGCATCGGCCGCGCGAAAGAACCTGCCGTGCACTGACACAAGGGGCTTAGGGCTTTGTTTTGCCCGCTATTATAAAGACCGAACACCTTCGGGAGTGTTCGCGTCCTCGAGTTAGGCCTTATATGCATCAGCTCCGAATCATGTCTTTGGTCAAATGTTGGGTTTGCCCGGCCCTGTGTTTTGCTGCCTTACGCTCCGTATCATCGGCTAACGCGGCTCCGGAGAACTATCGCGATTGTGCCCCGGTTCGGCCGGGCGAGCACCTCAAGAGAGAAAGCCGAAAACTGACCGTCATGATACAGCGAGAGACTGGTCAACCACTCGATCGACCATGGGAATGTTTAGGATTCTCCGCTTTGACGAAGGGCCGCTTCCGGCCAGCACATACGCCGCCCCAAATTCGAGGCGCGGTGCCCCTGTGGGCTATGTCGTAGCCCCACCCTCGAACTCCATGGCTAAGTGAATGTGATAAAGCATTATAGTCTGGTTGCCTCGTTTGCTACGCTACCACCTCCTTTACAGGACCGAGACGCCGATTAAGTGTGAAAACGCTATTTTTATGAACACCCCCGCACCTTGTGCGTGGGGGCTGAAGCCGACGACTGCCATCTTTCAAGTTATACACACGTATACTTGAACGACCGCATAGGAGATATTCTATTACTTGAACGCACAAGTATAAAAGGCGCTTACATCATAAATATCGTTTTACATCATATAAATGTTCATTCGAACGTAACATTTTTTGAGCACTGCGACTCTATTACACGAGCACCACGCAGCACTTTGCCAAAATAGTGCTCGGCGGGTAACCGGTTATCATCCGAACCCGGGTCGCAACAGCGGTGGCATCCATCTCTGTCCAATGTGTCTTCACGGGCGAAGCGCCATCCGCGCACCCTCTATGCAGGCCGACCGCTTATCGCTTTGATATGCGGCACCGCCCCAAGAAATTACTGCAATAAGCCAAAGTAACTCTTGGTCAGGCCTATCCGCCGGATATGGGACACTATATCCGTAATAGCAAGCCCGACAACCTATTTAGCTCAGCCCACTCGGCCAAACGGTCGGTCAGCGGAAGTGAACGCTCCGGACTATGGAATTGAGACCAAAACAGCTCTTCCGCCTTGTGATCCTTCTGACTTCGAAAATGCACAACGGCATCCGCCGCACTCGCTGCTAAGTCCATATAAGGGTCCTCTGGACCCCACAGCTTGGCCCAGTGAGCATATTTTGATCCAGAACCTTCGGCGCAGCAAAAAGGCTTGCCAGCTACAATATCTCCGCCTGGCGCAGCTCTTCCTTTACAGCCCGCATTGCAGAGCGGGCATCCTTAACTTCGGCGGTGGCCTTCCGCAGGTCTTCTTGCCCGCTAAGGCGCTCCTTCCCAAGAGCCTCATTGCGGTCGGTAGCATCTTTTAACTTCACGGCCATTTCAGCTATCTCTTCCCTGCTCCGCAGCAGTGCGACCCTTCGCCGCTAACTCCTCGGCCGCCCTCGAGGCCGCCAGATTACTCCTTCGGCCTGCTCCTTTGCTTGAGCAAGTTCGCCCGGGCTCTCCACAAGAGCGGCACTATCTGCATTTCACGCACATGTTGTAAGGAGCTGGCTTCGCTCCCTTACCAAGTGACCGCGAGAGTAACACTTACCTTGCGACTCATCAAGTCGCCTGCTTACCAGCGTGATGTCCGCATCCGCAACATCGAGTTGCCGCTTAGTTCAGCAACTCCATCAGTCCGCCTGGCCCCGGACGACCCGCCACCTGCATCGCACGACGGAATTTAAACCTGCGATTTTGATCCTCGACGCGCTGTCGATTTCGACAACCTACCGAGTCTCGGGGGCTACTATCTATACAGGCGATTCTATATGCAAAACTGTTAAAAGGTGTGTCATTTTTACGTACCTCAAACCCCGCCAGCAAACTCCTGACGGCATCATGCAACCCGCCTTCGGCGGATGAAATCCTTTCAATCACCATGCTCATCAATGCGTGATGATCTTCTAAGATAGATGCCTTCTCAAGCAGATCCTTCAGCCGTACACCAGTTGGCGCCGAACTATCCGGCTTTGCCAAACCCGGGGGCTCCCTCCGTGACGACACTTCAGGCTCGTCCGCCCTATCCGACGGTGCCCCGGACGGAGGCGTCTCGCTCTCTATCATCTTCGGACGAAGGTCCCCCGAAGACGAGCTCATTTGCGAAGGACGGAGATCCGAACTACAAGGTAAAAACTTTAGTTATCCTCAGAAGCACAAATAGGGATGTCCCTTATTATAACACTCCTTTCTTTCTACTTACGGCTCGTTGGAGGGCTGACTCTTTAAGGGAGATTGTGCGGCCGGGGCCTCCCCGGACGCAGGACCCTCTGGCGAAGATTTCTTCCCCGCTTAGGGGCTTTTGCCCAGGTCCTCGGAGGCAGTCCTCTTCTCCCTTGGAGGGAGGGATTCTCGATCCCCTCTTTCAAGAGCCTCCTTAGGCGAGGCAAGAGCTTTCCTGTTTTCCCCTTCGCCTTCCTTTGAAGGCGCAACCTCAAGCATCCGGACCAGCACGGCATCCGCGCGGTCTCGGGAAGGGGGCCGACATCAGATCAATTTTGCTTCCGCTATCCACTCCTGTAGAAGGAAGTTGGTCATAAGGCTTAATCATCGAAGGCAAACAAACGGTATGTCCGGACTCGAACTACTTACTTGAGTATCCGGCGATTGCAGCTTAGACCAGCATCCTCGGTCAATTCCGGACGCACTTTGCGATCCGAAGAATAATTTGTACATCTCCGGGGTGTCATACCCATGAAGTGTTGAAGAATCCGTGGGCCCTCCGGATTGAACTCCCATAGCCGGAGAGGGCGGCGCTTGCGAGGCGGAGACGCCTAATCAGCATAACCTGCATCACCACCACCATATCGACCTCCCTCGCTTGGAGATCTCGGATCCGCCCTGCAGTAGGGGCACGCCCTTTGACGGCCCCAGTTGAGCTCTTAGTCGACCCACGACATCAACCGTCGTGGAGGTCCCGGCGGAATAAGGGCGGCGGCTTTTGTCTGTGGCCCCTCGGAACGGTAATATAGAACCACTCTTGCTGCCATGGGCCGAGCTCCTCTTGGAAGGAGCCAGCGGGCCACGGGGCATCGGCCCTCCTACTTATGGCCGCCCCGCCACACTCCGCTTGACGCCCCCCGATCATCTTCGGCGCCACATTGAAGGTCTTCAGCCACAGGCCGAAGTGAGGGGTGACGCGGAGGAAGGCTTCACAGACGACAATAAATGCAGAAATATGGAGGATGGACTCCGGAGCCAAATCGTGGAATTCCAAACCATAGTAAAACATGAGCCCTCTCACAAAAGGATCCATCGGGAAGCGTAAACCCCGACGGAGGTGGGATACAAAAATGACATACTCGCCGGGCTCGGGGGTGGGGATGGCCTGCCCTTCGGCAGGCAACCTGTGCGAAATATCATAAGCCAGGTACTTGGCGTCCCGCAGCTTTAGCACGTCCTCCTCCGTGACGGAGGAGGGCATCCACCGGCCTTGGAGGTCGGAACCGGACATCGTTGAAAGTATGAAGCGCTCGAATCTGGAGCTCTAGGTGCTGGAACTTGGAGCGAGGAGAGGATTCGATGAAGGATTGAAGAAAAGAAACGAGCCTTGGTCCCGTTATAAAGGGGGAGAATACCAAGAGCCGTCTCCGTGATCGTTTGGGACTCGCCTTCGATAGAGGGGGCGTGGCGGCGGGCACGGTTGGGTTACCCACGTCCGTATTAATGAGAATCCCGGATTAAGGGGGAACACGATCTCTGCTTCGACAAGACGCGTGCCAGGAAACCGCTTAAGCTAAATGCGCCGAGGTGGTAGAGTAAAAACGATTTAAATAATGGATTGGTAGTGGCGTGACGTCATGCCACACAAAACGTCAGCAGATTGAACTTGTGTATGTATTATTCTCTCTACGGTGGAATGTGGAATTTATTTTGCAGAGCCGGACACTATCCTGGTGTTCACAATCTTCTATCATTCGGAGGAGGAACCCGCCTTGCAATGCCAAGCAATATATGAGCCAGACCTATCGTCATTGAAGCCTGGTTCAGGGGCTACTGAGGGAGTCCTGGATTAGGGGGTGTCCGGATAGCCGGACTACCATCATCAGCCGAACTATCGACAGCCGGACTATCATCATCGACCGGACTCCAAGACTATGAAGATACAAGATTGAAGACTTCGCCCCATGTCCGGATGGGACTTCCCTTGGCGTGGAAGGCAAGCTTGGCGATACGGATATGTAGATCTCCTACCATTGTAACCGACTCTATGTAACCCTAGCCCTCTCCGGTGTCTATATAAACCGGATGGCTCTAGTCCGTAGGACAGAACAACAACCCTTACAATCATACCATAGGCTAGCTTCTAGGGTTTAGCCTCCTTGATCTCGTGGTAGATCCACTCTTGTAAACATCCACAATATCAATATCAATCAAGCAGGACGTAGGGTTTTACCTCCATCAAGAGGGCCCGAACCTGGGTAAAACATCGTGTCCCTCGTCTCCTGTTACCATCTGCCTAGACGCACAGTTCGGGACCCCCTACCCGAGATCCGCCGGTTTTGACACCGACAATGGCATTGCATAATTCACATATATGGTAATTAGACACTAAACAGGTGGCATTCACACAAAGCATGTCTAAACTAAGCAAATGACATAGCAATGCAAGATACCATACGCACGATATGAGCAACATAACCCTGCCAAGTTAGGGCATGCACCTCGGGGGGGGGGATATGACTGGTCATCTGTCTCTGAATCCTCCTCTGAGGAGCTATCGGTAACCAGCAAGACATGCGCTTTGTCAGATAGCATTGTCTGCTCTGAAGACCTTGTTTCCACTCCAGATTTTTCCATGACCGTGCCAAATGGCTGATGCACCGGAAGAGTAATTGAATGTACTAAAATTGTTGACAAATTTAACACGTAATAAAAAAATGATGGCATGCTATAATTCACATAGAATATGACTGGCTAACCAGGGTGGCATTGCAAAATACACATATATGATGCCTGGATAGACAAGATGGCATTGCATGATTCACATATACGATAAAGAAACTAAACAGATGGCATTGACACAAAGCATGTCTAAACTAAGCAGATGACATCTTTAATGTATAAAGTAAGCAATGCAAGGCACCATATGCATGATATTACCAACATCAGCATGCCAAGTTAGAGCGAAGACCTCACGGGGTAAATAGGAGTGGTCTTCTCCTTCTGAATCCCCCTCATAACAGTTATCTTCCTCTTGATTACGATCCGAAATGAGTGGAGAGGGGCTGCCTTTGCGCCCACCTTGGAACGACGTCTGCATGAAATTTTATTGCCACACAAGGCTCGTCTCTTTTGCTCTACATGCTCAGTTCCATTGTGTACAATAACTGGCATGCATATGAATAAAACATAGTGAGATTATGTAAGGAGTGCATGCACAAATCCAGAGTGATGGTAGCAAATTGTGGATAGACCCAAAACCAATGATAGCAGGCAGATAATAGCTTTAGTTAAAAAATACAGATTGTGGCTCCTTTAATGTTTGTTTGCACCCAACATGAAACTCATAGTAGACACCGGAGATTAACCAGATAGTAGACAGATAGTACTGATTGCTGCCCCAATATGAACCCCACAACCATTTAAAAACTCAAGTTTCAGCGTTAGTTTGGACCTGACTCGGAGACTAATAGGTGAACACGATGATAATGTAGCATGTCATCATATTAAGCGACGCATAATGTAAGCAGACACGGAAGAGTGTGACCTCTCTTGCGGACGCGTGTAGTCCTCAAGGTCATCTGCTCAGTTGATGATGGTAATGCAGTTGTCGTGGCTGCCGGCGGCGGGGAAGAAGATCTGAGGCGGCGAAAAACAGTCTGGAGAGCGGATCCCTGCTGTATGAACCCTTCCATCGTTGGAGCAGCTGAGCTGGGGTGGAACACTGCGCCGCAGGAGCAGGACAAACCATGGCTTAGAGACGCACTTGTCCGAAATGTGGGGTAAGTTATGAAAGTACCCCCACCGATTTGAGGCGGTTCTTTCGGTTCAGGGGTACCACGGGCATTTCGCGTGTCGGGATTTCACAAGAGGTGGGAGTTTTCGCGCGCGTTGTAATTTCAGAATAGCAAGGCGCGGGTTGAGATGGAGGGAGTTGTCGAAGCACAACGAGACAAAGATATATCTTAATATTTCGGGCTAACAAGGCGCGGTTTGAAGAGGCGGGAGTTTCGCAGCACGATAGACAGAGACGCTAGCTTGAATTTTTGGCATAACAAGGCGCGGCTTGAAATTCGGAAGAACAAGCTTAACGTGTACCCAAAAAAAGACAATTTGCACCTCAACACGCACAACACACACACAAACACCATTTAGACTAGAGTAAGGTACACGTGCATTGCACGCATGAGATTTGGCAACCAAATTATGAATAAATACCACATTATAGCATGCAAGCTTTGAGTCATATATGCATGATGTAGATGTTCGTCTAATTCTTATAGTTCATTTCATTCAAAATCATCTAGTTTTTATAAGAAAGCTAATCTATTTTAAGATTCATGCAATTGTGCGTCGAAGACATAAAGTAAAAACAAATAATGGCAAATCATGTAGAAAAACATTTGGGCAATTCGATACGTAAGATTCTAGAACAAATAAGAAGTGCTTGTGTTTTGATGTTTGTGCATTATGCTTAAGTTCAACCATGGAGTCTTCTAGATTATACATGTGGCGAAATCTGGTGGAATCTAGATGATATCCAACGGCGAGTAGTGCTCAAATTTGCCATCTTTGGACCATCGGATTCGCCTCATCCAACGACCATCTTTCAAAGTTAAAGTTACCCGCATACAATAAAAAAATATAATATATATATAGGGTATAGATATAGATATGTGATGTGAAAGCCGCCCATCATCTCCAATTAGAATAGTGTGTCCATGCACGGATGCGACGTGGCCAAATGATGTCTGCCATCGATATCTCAAATTCAAATCAGTCTGAACTTGTTGAATGTGTATACATTACAACATGCTCGTTTCCAAACGACACCGCGCAGATCTCCGTTATGTTCATGCATGCATGGGTTTCGAACATCAGGATCTCTTATTCAAATATTTGAATTCAACTTTACATTGATTATGACCTCACCTATTCAGCTATTCTTTTACACCCACACAGTAGTCTTCTCTTTATAATTGTACCACTAACTTTCTCTCGTGTATGCATGCACATACACTACCAGTCGTCATTATCCATATATCCAGTGAGGTCTCACCCTCTTTCCCACGTCCACATCGATCAATCTATACCTCTCTATATAGGATTAACATATATAGCTAATACACCCACATTAATTATATATCCAACGTCCCCCTCTCATCATCCATGTCTTCCACTTCATCTCTCAGACGCGTGCACAATGGCGAAGGCAGGGTGCAGTAAGGGCCCTGCCCCCTCCCCCCCCCCTAACATCACTATATATCGAGGCTAATATGAATGTGATCATTAGACAATTGCTGCTAAAATGGTTTAAGTTCATGAATTGACCCTCCTCGTAAAGGATTAGCAATTCTTGGCCCCCTAGCTCATTTATTTTTCATGGCTCCGCCACTCGCGCATAACAGCGCGCGTGTTCGCCCCTCTCTCTAAATATCGATCTCGCACTTGTGCATTCCTTCATAGTCTCCTCCACTCGCCCCTCGCACCATCTTCTAGCCCCCATCGGATTTTGCCACATGTACAATCTAGCGACTCCATGGTTGAACTTAAGCATAATGCACAAACCTCAAAACAACAAGGGTTCTCTTTTGTTCTAGAATCTTCCGTATCATAACTGCCCAAACTTTTTTTCTAGTTGAATTGCCATTATTTGTTTTTACTTTATGCTTTACAATGCACAATTCCATGAATCATAAAATAGATTAAGGGCTTCTTTGATTCAAAGGATTCTCAAAGGAATTTTGGAGGATACTAATCATTAGGTATTTTTCTTATCTTGGTTGTTTGATTCGTAGGATTGTAAACCATAGGAATTTTTCCATATGATTCATTTGCACTAGATTTCATAGGAAACATCCCATCCACTCAAACCTCTTTGAAAGAATTCTGCGTTTTTTCTATGCACAATCAAACACTCGTACAATCCTGCAGGATTCAAGATGACATTCCACTATAATCCCATGTTTTTCCTATTCCCGCGTTCTTAGCTTTTTTATAAAAACTAATTGATTTTGAATGAGATGAACTATAAGAATTAAACGAAGGGCTACATCAGGCATATATGACTCAGAGCTTACATGCTATAGTGTGGTATTTATTCATAATTTGGTTGCAAAATATAATGCGTGCAATGCACGTGTACCTTACTAGTACTTCGAGTATGTGCAAAACATGTAAACTAGAATACCAATGGCACGCTACACAGTGTCTCTCTTACAGTTCATGAAGCCACGTGTTACATGTGGAGGTGTTGTCGCGACCTCCTTGCGTGGATTGATCACGGTGACGTGCTGCTGGTTCCAGAAGAATGTACTCGTCCTCCCTGAGCCATACTGGCGGTACATGCACGAAGCGAAGATGTGCACGCACGCCACGCGCACACTCATTCCCTCGCACGCACACGCGGGTACACGGGCGGACGCAATTTTGTACCAAGATCCACCCCATGTGATAATTTGATGCGTGTAAAGTCGTTCACTTCATTGATGGTCAATTAATACAACGCATGCAAATTGAGTGGACATGAGGGCGGAAGAAGGCATTATTACTCCATCATACGCATGCGAGTAGTTAAATCGTGGGTTGCTAGTAGTACTTCCATTGGTCTCCTTCAGATTTTGTGCCAATTTTGACAAGAATATAATATTTACGCATTTGAGCAGTGTAGTACTTGAAATTTATGTTCCGCTAAACTCATCGGGAGCCATTTCGGCTCAAACCAAAACCATCAATTAATCTTTACCTTGTTCCCATCACATTCGAAAGCCTGCTCACACCTACTAGTACGTACCAAACCTGAATGTGTTCCCACTATGCAGGTATTAGCACTAGTGCTAGTACTTAGGTTATAAAAAGGGGAACTACCTAACCGAAAATTACTCTACCTTTCCTCCTCATAAGTGCTTCTTCTTCGTCCGTCGTTGCCATGGCCGGTGAGCAGAGCTCTAGTCGAGAACTACTCGTAACAAGGGAGCGGCAACCAAGGCTGCAGAAAAAAAGAGAGGGCTCACCGCCACACAGAGACCTCGAAAGATCTCTCATGGGCAGGCGATGGCTCCTAGGAGCGCCCTAGCCGCGGAGGCGAACATGCCGAGCCGGCGGAGCTGGAGTCGTTATCCCTCAACGGCATGTTCGATCAACTCAATAGGCAGAAGGAGTTCATCCAAGGCTTGATGGAGTTGCTGAAGGAGAGCCTCGACGACATGCCCGCTGAGCTCAATCAGCAGGGGGAGTTGACCGCCGGCTTGGTGATGCTGCTGAAGAAGAGCATTGCCTCGGAGAAGAAGGCGATCGGCGAAATCCTGCGACTTCGGGAGGACAATGCGAAGCTCTGCCATGAGATCGACCTGTTGAAGGAGAAGAACGTCGGCTGGAAGAAGCTGCATGAGAATAGTAGTTCCTCGATGAAGATGCTGCAGGCCCTCGTCATGGAACAGAAGGAAGAGTTGGTGAAGCTCCGCATAGAGCACCCGGCTGCTGTGAAGGTACGTAATATGGCCGTGGAACAGATGATGAAGGCTCGTGTCGAGAAATGCCGCATCATGGACACAATGATGAAGATGGCGGAGGAGACGCACAAGGAGATGGAGGTCGTGGAGGTGATGAAGAAGCAGTTATTACTCCGCGGCGAATTAGATCATTTGGGGTGATAATCTTCCTTCTTCTTTTGCTCATGTGTTTCATCCTTTGCTTCCGGTGTTTCGCCGCACGTGTCACGTTCTTTGCGAGGCATGAATAGAACAATGGTTTTTGAGGAATGAATAGAACAATGCTAACAATGAGATAACTAGCAAATTAGATCATTTTATCGCCATATGGCACTTTGGGCATTGTGTTTACGTGCTCCTCCGTCAGCAGTACTACTCCAGTGGAAAACTTGAGTATACCGCACGGTTCTTTGCTCCTCCTCGATCAGGTCATCGGCGCATTTATACGAGCAGTCAAATCACAAGGCCCCACCTTCCGGCAGTAATGAGCCGTCAAATCACAAAGGCCCTTGCCTCTCGTGAAACCGACCAAGCTAGACTACCTCGCCCTCTAGCCTTTTAAAAAATGTATACTTTTGTACAGCAGTAGTATCGATGGATTGCGCCATGGAACAAAACTTGAAACTAAAAAAAGGTGGTACATATAGAGAGCGCTCGTCGCCAAACTATGCATATAGTACTATTAAAAAGGCTAGTCACGATAATGGTGTCCAGCACAACCAACCCCTCAAATAAAACTAAGAGGGTGCTTGGATACGTTTTAGTCCCATGAATAAAAGAAGTGGGACTAAAACATGCTAGCCTCACCCATGCTTGGATCCAAATACTAAAAAGGCTAAAATCAAGTTAATGAGCATTTATTATCCTCCAAACCCTCCAATCCAAAACTCACTTTGTGTTAAAGGAGAGGAGTTAAATGAGTAGAGAGGACTAATCCACATTTTAGTAGGGGTACCCACGACTAAAAAATTTAGTCTCAAGACTAGTTTTAGCCCTCTTTAGTCGGGGTGCTTGGAACTTTAGCCTCTTAAAGAGACTATTTTTAGTCAGACTAAAATAAGTCCCTTGGATCCAAGCACCCTCTAAGCATCCTGGATTTCTTTGACAAAACTAAGCACCCTGAAATTCTTTGACAACTAAACTGCTGGCTATATGATGTTGGCCATATATATTGTACATATATAATGTGAAGAAATGAGTGCTAGTACTATACCAACTAAAAGATGAAATGTAAGAAATACTAGTATGTACGTACTAAAGAGTTAAAGTAACGAGAAGAAACATAACATAGTTCTGCTAGGGGCTCAGCACAACACACCCCTCAAATTAAATTAAGCACACCTGAAATTAAACTTTGCAACTATTCCGGTAGACACTGCATTAGAACAACCATGAGCAATGACACTGCGACCTTACTCGGAGTCCACGTCCACGTCCTCGACTTCGTCCTTGTCCCTCTTCCTCTTGGCTGATACTTCTTTGCTTGAACCGCACACATGGCTGTTGCTCTTCATCCAACCCTTGTAGATATTGAAGCAAAGGTAGCCATCCATTGCAGCATAGTGGATGTGGCCTATATCTAGTACATTCCGCTGCCATGCATGACAATGAAACGTGTAATGAGGTTTCTCCAGTTTACCGTACGAAGGATGAACCATGGCTCCTGCCAGGGTCAGCATTGAAGGCTGACGAGAGGACACCAGCAACCCAAGGTCGAAGGTGTTGCGTACAACGAGGCCTACCCGACGCAGGACTTCTTTGTCATTACCAAAGTCTACAGTAACGAAGTTGACTAGGTTGCTCTCGAGGAAGTCCTTAAAATCCTGGCACTCAACGTCGGCATGGCATATGTGGTAGACCAAGCATAAGTCATGCACGCAAACCTGGATCACAGCGGGCTTCTTCCTCTCTTCGTCCTTTAGATCCTTCTCTCGTCCCAGGACTGTGGTGTACTCAACATCTAGCCTAGCAACCCACTCATCGTCTGAGTTTTCAAACATGCGTCTGAAGCGAGAAAGGCATCCTTTCACCGTCGCGGAAGAATGGGTGTAGATGACGTCGAACTCATCGTCGGTGATGGTTCTAACCTTGTACTCACCGCCAATCGTGGAGATTTGGGACGCCATGGATTTGGGAGGAGGGTTAGGATTAGTGGAACTGTCGTAATGTGAATGGACGGGACGACTAGGAGCGAACCGCCATAGTATTGAAGGACGTGCGGGGACGAGTAGGAGCGAACTGCCAGCGTGCGAATGGCAGGGTAGTGGCTTTCCATTCTCGCATGATACGGGCTTCCGAGAGCCCTTGGATTTGAGATCGAACGGTTGCATGGCGTGATTCTAGACCTATGGGTGAATATCCTATCCTGGAGGGTTATTCTGCAAATGTTCAGCAACTTAGCATGCGACCGTTTGATCTCAGATCCAAGGGTTGCCAGCAGCCCGTATCGTGGTCATGCCTACCACGACCGTCGCGTCGCTCATGCGGTCGCGCCCTTGGAGATTTAACACGGTGCGTTAGGCTATCTGATGTTCGCATGTCATACATAGTCATCACTTAGTCACTCATACTACAACAAGGTTTTGGCTATAAGGTTGGCTATAAGTGTATTTTTTTACTTCTCTCTATCTCTTTCTTCGTACTCCCTCCGTCCCATAATATAAGAACGTTTTTGACACTAGTGTAGTGCCAAAAACGATCTTATATTATGGGACACAGGGAGTACTAGTATTTATTGCATTTGCCAAGGAGTGACCACTTCCAATGAAATGGTGTTGTTAAGTTTGCTTCATTTAATTAGCTATAGACTCCAAATTGTCTTTTCACCTAGGTACACGCGCTTAGCACCGTTTCTTCCTTGGGTCACCAAAATAGTCTCTCTCTTCTTGATTAACTTGCCACATCAGACTTTATGCCTATGTGGCAAGCTTAAGCACCTGTAGGAGCAAGTAAAAGTAAGTACAATAGTGCGCTTTACATGGCATTTATGCACATGTGGAGGAAAGAGAGGCAAGGAAAAAGTGGAGAAGTGGGCTCTCATGCAAGAGCCAGCCTCTACTACATGGTGGAGCATTGAGAGAGGCACCTGTATGGAGGTGGTCAGGAACCTGGGAGACTCACGCCGGTCGTAGCGCCGTAGTTAAAATGATAATGGCAAGTCAAATCACGGGGCCCCACCTGTCCAGCAGTAACTCGCTGTCAAATCACACAGCCCTACGTTTGCAGCAGCCTACTCCCTCGTCTTCTCGTGTCTCTGTCGAACTGACTAGGCGGAACTGCCCCGCTGCCTACCGCGCAGGAAAAGCCCCGCCCTCGACTTTTAAATAGTATACAGTATACTAATTTTGTATCCATGGATTGAGCCCGCGCCATGGAGCAAAGCGTCTAGAAAACGGAGGAGAGACGGTGGTCTTGCAATAGAGAAGAGGGAGAGGCGAGACGGTGGTTTTGGAATGGAGATGATGGAGAGGAGAGGAGGTGGTTTTGCAATGGAGAAGATCAGAAGAGGGAGGGGCGAGACGGTGGTTTTGGAATGGAGATGATGGAGAGGAGAGGAGGTAGTTTTGCAATGGAGAAGAGGGAGAGGAGTGTGCGGCAGCGATTTAGGATTGGACGAGAGGGCCGACGCGCTGTGACTGGATCAAAATCAAAATCAATTTACCCTTCAATTAATAAAGCGACCCCACATTAACTAGTCTCCCTTTTATTCTGGGTCATAATTGACCATGATTTTCGCACATAAAATATATGTTATACGTTGCAAAAATAATATAATTTGAAAGTACATTCGAATCTGAACCAAAGCGATACAATTTTTGGTGATATGCATTCACATTTTGCTTGTCAAATACTGATGCGTGGTCAAACTTTGACCCAAAATACATAAAACAGCAAAAAAATACTTCCAAGACCAGCGCCGCTCTTCCGCTCTTCTCCTCTTAAACCACCGCCGCTCCTCTCCTATTCCAATCTAAATGCAACAGAGTGAAATATCTACAACAGAGCGAAACAGCGGCGATATTCCCGGAGGGAGTCACGCAGGAGTACATAGAGCTGCTCCTCCGGGCCATGGAGAAAACAGATTCACGAATACGATCGTGAGGGAGCGGTGGTGGGAGTGTCGATCCCAGATGGAGCATCCACCGAGATTGAAGGATCGAGCATCTGAGGTGCCGTTTGTGAGGTGTCCTGCCAGAGCGAGCCGGTGGAGTCTTCATCGACCGAACCCAACTGCAAAAGGAGAAAAGCAGTTGGCCGACGACGCTTCCCGCCATCGCCTCCCTCGCCGTTCACATCGTCTCACGCAGGCGGCTGTGCACGCCGAGGAATAGGAGGGCTGCCCCCCCAGCCCAATGGTCGGGCAGGTTGTGAATTGTCGGGAGGAGCTTAGGGTTGTCGGTGATTTGCAGGTTGTGAATTGTGTTTTGTGTTGTGTATTTTGAGAGTACTTTCAGATATGAATGTCTTTGAATTTCAGATTTGCAGTATTGAGCATATGAAGTATTTTATGAATTCTAGAGATCTATTTTAGCACTTAAAAAATGTAGTTTCATAGGAGTATAAAAGTGCGGACAATGTGATTCTCGAGAAGAAAGCGCAAGTTTCATTTGATTAAAACGCAACTTTCGAGGCGAGCATATATATTAACACGGCCTTTTCAAACAGGGTTAACATCATGTTGGAAGTTTTATTCATGGTCGAAAATGGAACTACCAGCCAGTTAACATCATGCTGATCAACATTCATGCATAGCACATATTCATATGATGCACAGTCAAAATGCCCACACAATGTCGAGTGTGTGAAACACAGAGAAAACGAGGGACGAGGTTTTGGCAAGTGTTGGACGTGGTTTAGGGCTGCCCCATCTAGGCTTTCATTCTTAACATGTGCAGCCCACGACCTCGGATGGGAGGTCCATAGGCTTGTTTGTATTTTCTTAGGGCCGTCATGTATCGACAGGCCTATGGACCTCCCATCCGAGGTTTTATTTTTGGCAGCCCAATTTATGTATTTTTTTTGAAGAAAACGCAGAGGTCTGTTCTATTTTTCTATATAAGAATAGGAACGCCAGGTCCAACTTATGTTTCCCTTCTAACTATATTATATATATTTAAATTATTTTATATGTTGACTGTTTAGTTCATATAATTGGCAAGTAGATGACCGCTCTCGTGATCCCCTTCGCCCCCGCCACCACCTCCACCCTCGCCGCCACCCCCGCCACTACCTCCACCCTCGCCGCCGCCACCCCCCGCCTCCTGACTCCGGGTGCGCCTGCCCCCCTCAGCAAGTCCGCTTGAGCACCCCATGGAGTCGCCGGCCATATCCACGGGGGAATGGCTGGAAGACAGGCAGATGTACAAGATGCATCTCCCACATGTCTACAAATCCTTCCCGCGGATGCTCCAGCCACTCGACTCCGTCGCGCCGGCGGTGCTGCGGGAGACTCGAGGGAGGAGATGGAGGGAGCGGCGATCTTGGATCCGCGAAGACGCTCTCTCCTGGACCCAAAGCACGCGCAAATGGAGGGAAGCAGAGGAGGAAGCTGCGAGGGAGGAAGCCGAGGAGGGACCGAATCCGTTCTCTCACTCGCGCAGGTATGCTCGGATGTGCAAGGATCATGTGGATTGGGAGCGGCTGAATCTAGCCCTGCGGATCTACTTCAAAGGAGATTTCTCGGAGAAGCACATGATGCCCCACCCCAGTGAGCCGCCGATTGCGTTCGTTCGATGGGCGAAAGGAGAAGTGAATTCAGGAGATCCACGCCATGCTGCGAGATGGGAATGCTTGGCTGGACTCCTGCTCACCAGCACGCCACCGGAGCCGGAGCAGGTGGATCCCCTACCTTACCTCTCCCCCAAACCTGCAAAATATTGAAATTAGGCTTGCAATCTACTTCAATTGAGCTGTCTGGTGGTTATTTCTGCTTCCTGAGAGACAACATCTGGCTGGAGGATGAGAAGGAACCAGGAACTCCGATGAATTTCCCCTATCACAATGGGGGGGGAGCGCCGGTTGGGCAGTGGTACGGCCCACCTCTGCCCCAAATGGGGGCAAAATCTGGGCAGGCTCCTGTAATTGCCCAAGATCAATCTGCTGGTGGTTCTGACTCTCAGATCAGTGGGAAATCTCAAGGCAAGAATCAGCAAAAGAAGAGATAGGACATCCGAAAACTGCTCCCTTACCTTCCGTGCCTTATGGCATACTCTGAGGTGATCTACTACAACTGTGGGGAACCAGCGCATCATTTGGATAAATGTGTCAAGCCCAAGAGTTGTTTTATCTGCAAAATGGTTACCCATAAAGTTGAGAATTGCCCTGTCAGAAGGAAAACCCATAGTTCTGCTAGATATGTTGGAAGTGCTGCTTCAGGATTATGTCCACCATTGACAGAATTTTCTGTGACACATAATTAGATAGTTTCCTTTCCCTTTCTAGTTGTAGAGCTCTGCCCAGATGTGGTAGTGATCACACTCCTTTGCTCTAGGACTCTGGTCTTAACCAAACTCCAAAGAGCAATAGTTTTAAATTTGAAAAGTGGTGGTTGCTTAGAGAAGATTTTACTGAGCTAGTCAGGAAAATCTGGAATGAGCCTACTGGGAGCAGCTGCCCCCTAGAAAATTGGCAGATCAAAATCAAGAGATTTAGAAGAACTACCAAAGGGTGGAAGTCCAATGAGGAAGCTAATCTTAGAAGATACAAAAGTCTTCTCCTCCTTGAGTTTGATTCTCTAGATATTAAGGCTGAAACCACTGACCTCTCTGAGGCTGAGACTAATAGATTAAACTTTGTCCATGGAGAGCTCAAGAAAATTTGGCTTCAAGAAGAAATCAAAGCCAAACAAAGGTCTAGAGATAGGAACATTAAGGAGGGTGATAGAAATACTGCTTACATCCATGCAGTAGCTAACCAGAGGAGGAGGAAAACCCTTATTCACTCCTTTGATGGCCCTAATGGCCCTGTTACTGAGGTAGATGAGATGCTGAAAGTGGCTAGTGACTTCTACAAAGACCTGTTTAAGAAAGAAAACGCTTATGGGTTCTCTCTACAATTTTTTTTTCTCTGCTTCTGAAAAAGTCTCTCCTGCTGAAAATGAGATGCTAGAAGCCCCTTTTTCAGAGACAGAGGTGAAGGAAGCCATTTTTAGCTCTTATCCTGATGGTGCTCCTGGTCCTGATGGGATTCCCTTCTTGTTTTACCAGCATTTTTGGGACTTGGTGAAAAATGATCTCTTAGATCTTTTCCAAGCCTTTCATAGAGGAGAGTTGGATCCAGCAACTTACTCATGGGGGGTCTGTTGGGGTCAAGTTAAATAATAGTGAATATGATTTTTTTTCCTTGCTGGTAAAGGCCTTAGGCAAGGTGACCCCATCTCCCCGCTTTTGTTTAATTTAGTAGTGGACGTTCTTACTAAAATGCTGAGCAAAGCTGCTGATCATAGTCTGATTGCAGGGCTCTGTCTTGAGGTCTGCCCTGGTGGCATCAACTGCCTTCAATATGCAGATGATACCATCCTTTTCTTAGACAATGACTCCACACATGCTAGCAATCTGAAAACTGTTCTAACCTGTTTTGAAAAAGTATCAGGCATGAGAATCAACTACTCTAAAAGTGAACTCATCCCTATCAACATGGATGATCAGGAGTTAGCTGACTTCCTCTCTATTCTAGTCTGTAATAAAGGTAACTTCCCCATTAAGTACCTAGGTATCCCTCTCCACTATGATAAACTGAGGAGAGAGGATATCCAACCCTTCTAGATAAAATCATTAAAAGGATTGCTGGGTGGAGGGGCAAACTTCTCTCTTACAGAGGTAGATTGATCCTCATACAAGCTTGTTTGGCTAGCATTCCAGTGTATCTCCTCTCCTTCTTCAAGTTCCCTAAATGGGCAGTGAACCTCATCAATTCTCAGATGTCTCATTGCTTGTGGAATGATTTTTTGGGAAATAGGAAGCTACACCTTGCTAATTGGGCCCTAGTCTCTATGAAAAAAGATTTTGGAGGCCTAGGCATACCTAACCTCCAAGAAATTAACATCTGTCTTCTAGGGTCTTGGATTAAAAGATTCTATGAGGAAGACACAAACCACAGAAGCTTCTTATTGCACATAAATACCTAGGAAATAAACCTAATAGTTGTGTCCCTTCCTCCAACCCTAAGACCTCTAGATTCTGGAAAGGATTAAAATCTATTATGCATGCTGTGAAATTTGGCTACAGATGGAACATAGGGGATGGGAGTAGAACTAGGTTTTGTGAAGATACTTGGTTTGGCACATCCCCCCTAGCAGTCCAATTTTGGCCTATTTACTCTGTCTACAATGAGCTTAACAAAATTGTCAATGAAGTTTGGGACGGTCAATGCCTAAAACTCTCTTTTAGAAGGAACTTTAGTGATAGTCTCATGGAACAATGGTTCCAGTTGGAGGAAATTGCCAAAAGCATTACCTTTACTGCCGAGCCGGATGCACTGATTTGGCACCTGGACAATAAGGGGAAGTATTCCTCCAGCTCCCTCTATCATGTTATCAACTTTAGAGGGGTTCAACCCGTGTTTATCCCTGCTGTCTGGAAATTGAGAGTTCCCCCTAAAATTCATGCATTTCTCTGGCTTCTCTCCAAAAACAAATTGATGACTAGGGATAACCTTAGGAAGAGACACATCATCAAACCCCTTGATTGTGTTTACTGCTTGGAACAAGAGTCTTGCTCTCACCTATTTTTTGAATATATAGTTGCTAAACATCTCTGGGCCCACATTGAGGAATATTTCTCTAGTCAGATTGGCTCATCCTTCGTGTCTGTCGCCAGATTCTAGATTGCTACCAAAAAGTGCTCAGTTTTAAACACTGTTAGCTCAGCTGTCCTTTGGTGCCTCTGGAAATATAGAAACGCTATGATTTTCAGTAACACCTCCTGGATTTCCATTCCGCAGCTCTTGAGGTTGATCGGGAACATGGTGAGGAACTGGGCGATTCTCTCCTCCGGATCGGACAAGGACAAGTTGATGAGCTTCGTGGAAACCCTAACAAGATCCCTCCAGAAACCGTTGGCGATCACTTGTGGCTGGACAAGGCTCGACCTGCTCTGGGGCTGGACCCGTGGGATCGTCTCAAGATCTCTGATGAAGATGATGGGCACCTGGCACCGAAAAAGAGGGACATCCACCATGCTACGCCTTCCAGCCCGGTATCTCCGCTTGCTTACTGATCGCCGCAGGCTGACACGGCCCCTCGGCTGAAGACCATGAAGGCTTCGCTGGACCCTCCTTGTGTCATTTGAGTGCTCTATTCGCTCTGCCTTTGGCACCGATCAGGTGATTTGTGTTATTCAGAGAACTTTTTCATCCACCCCCCTAGTTTGTAGCTTTTCTACCTTTGCTTTCGAACTGCTCTTTGAGCTGCTGTATCAGAATATGTTGCGGTTTCGTTCTTAGCAATGGAACCGGGGAGATGCTCCCTATTTTTCTAAAAAAATATATTTTATATGTTATTATATATTATTTTTATTGGCATCATATATTTAACAGATACTTACATATGTAAGAAAACAATATCCCACATCTTATTAACTTATAAAAATAATTTCTTAACAAATAAAATCCTGGATTGTTTTGGCACGAAAATCCTAGTGATTGTGTACAAAAGCTTGGTAAGTTTTAATGATGAATGTAATAATATCACTTATTATTTAAATATATTTATAACAAAATGCTCAGCCCCTTTTTATTTTTTGATAACATTGCTGGCCCAACCCAACATTATAATTAGAATCAGCCCAGCAAAATCGTGTATTTCGAGAAAGTGCAAATGGCCTGTAATTTTTTAGGAAATAAAATAAACGGGCCACATGGACTCTACATTATTTGTTCACCCAGCCCAGCTAATGGCTCTAATTCAAAAAAAAGATCAAATTGACTGTAAATTCTACCGCACAAAAAAAAGATTGTAAATTCTGAAAAAATGGGTTGAATACGTGCCACATTTTTGGAGGCTGAAATGTGGGCCAATAGGTCAAAACCAACGCAAGTCGTTGTCAATTTAGTCAACAAATGATTCTGACATTTTTAGCCGTTGGATTTACATCCAACGACCGGCATCCATCTTCAATCTCTCGTCTTCTTCCTCCAGCGCCGCCGGGACCACCTCTCGCCTCCTGCTGCTAGCAGCTCTGCTTAGCACGGTTCGCTATGAAGCGCTACTCCACCATTGGCCAGGCCATCCCTCCACCCCTCCACACCTCCTGGTCTTCTCCACCGGCTGCCGAACCACACCGCACTATAACCAGTTAAACCTCGTACACCTCAACGTCTGTGACTCTACTCCCGCGTCTTCCCATCTCCGGCTCGTTGCTGTCCGTGGCCTCGCCGTCGTCCACCTTGGATGCGCTCGGCGCGGCGTGATCAATGTAGTCCACGAACGACACCATCGAAAGTAGACTGTGCGTGGAGAGGCTGACAGCTGGGTCCACGGACGCACACAAGGAAATGCCTCTTTATTACACGCAAAATAATGATTCCTCCACCTGACATCTGGGACCCACCGGAAGGGCCTCTGTATTTCGCGAAAATAACGTGCCCCCCGCTGACATGTCGGACCTACCAGCTATCTTCGCACGCAAGGAAGTGCCTCCTTATTACGCACAAAAAAAATGAATATTCCCCCTGCCAGCTGGAACCCAGCATAGTGGGAGGCTGACTTGTGGGCCTACCAAGTTGACGGGGACGGAGGGCTTTGTCAACTTAGTCAATATGAACGATTCTAGCTCATGTTACCGTACGATGTACATCCAACGGCTGTAGTGCTTCTTCAACCTCTGGTCTTCTTGCCCAAGCCGCCCAAACCAGCGCCGGTCGTGCCGCGTGCTCCTGTCTCCCGTGGCCGGCTGTGATGCCGCGGAGGCCTCACCGCCCCCTACTACTGCCACCGCTGGCCAGGCCATCCCTCTACTCACCCGCACCCCTGTTATTCTGAGGCGACAGCAGCCTCACACCGTAGCCGAACCAGTGAACCCTCGTACTCCTCTTCGCGTGGGCATCCACTGCTGCGTCTTCCCCGGCTATGAGTCGTCCCTTTCCTAGTCCTTGCGTTGTCCACCGCCCTAGTGCTCTCGGCACGGCGTGGTCAACGACCGACTTTCATCGGAAGAGTACTGTACGTGAGAGGCTAATAGCTGGGTCCAGGCGGCCGCGAGGAAGTGCCTCCTTATGCAGCAAAAATAATTATTCCTCCACGGACAAAGAGGGACCCACCGGACGGGCCACCTTATTTCGCAAAAAAAACGTTTCCCCCCTAACTGTTGGGACCCATCGGACGGGCCAGCGTATTTCGCGAAAGAAACGTTCCCCCCGCTGTCAGCTCGGACCACCGGAAGTGCCTCCTTATTACGCACAAAAAAATGAATACTGCCCCTGTTAGCTGGGACCCACCATGGTGGGAGGCAGACTTGTGGGCCTACTAAGTTGACTGGGACGGGGGCCTTTGTCAACTTTAGTCAATATGAACGATTCTAGCTCGAGTGACCGTACAATGTCCATCCAACGGCCATAGTGCTTCTTCAACCTCTGGTCTTCTTACTCCAGCCACCCAAAGCAGCGCCGGTCGTGCCGCATGCTCCTGCCTCCCGTGGCCGGTTGTGCTACCGCGGAGGCCTCACCGCCCCCTACTATTCCCACCGCTGGCCAGGCCCTGCGGCGACGGCAGCCTCACACCGCAACCAAACCAGCGAACCCTCGTACTCCTCTCCGTGCGGGCTTCCGCTGCCGCGTCTTCCCTGGCTCCCCGTCGTCCCCTTCCTAGGCCTCGCCGTCCACCGCCCTGGTGCTCTCGGCGCAGCGTGGTCAACGTGGTCAAGGAACGACTTCCATCGGACGTGGACTGTACGTGGAGAGGCTAACAGCTGGGTCCATGGCTGCAGCAAGGAAGTGCCTCCTTATTACGCGAAAAATAATGATTCCTCCACACGACAGCTGGGACCCACGGACGGACCCCTTTGTATTTCACAAAAAATGTTTCCCCACATTGCTGAGACCCACCAGCTACATCTTCGCACGCAAGGAAGTGCACGGCAGTTGGGACCCACACTGGTGAGCGTGCGTGGCGTTGTCATTCAGTGTGACGATATGCGTACATATATCTTGGTCGATGTAGAAGCGCGCGCGTGTCGTAGTAGAGGCGTGCGTAGCATGTACTGCGTACATACAACGGCCGAGGGTGCAAGAAATAAAATCTGACCCGCGTATGTGTACATCTGGCGGGGTCTCGAACGCCTACTCGGCGCATCACGTACAGCCGGGCTCGTGTACATGGCTGGGTTAGAAGCGGAGAAACAGCGTCGTAAATGCGTGTTCATGGGGAGGCAGCGGAATGTGTCGTGTTCGCCGGGAGGCTTGGGCGGAACAGGCGATGGAAGCGAGGCTGGCGTCCGTAGAACGGAGAAACAACCTTGTGTTCGACCGGCCACGTTGAAACAGGATCCTGTTCGCCGGGAGGGTGCAGCGTCCGCAAAATGGAGAAGCGGACCTCCTCGATCAAACAGGGGTCTTGTTGATCGGGAGGGTGTGGCGTACCACAAAGCGGAGAAGCGGACTTGTGTTGGGCGCTACGGTCAAAGCAGGGTCTGTTCGCCGAGGCGTGTGGCGTACCGCAAAAGCGAGACTCCACGGGATACTGTTCATCTCCACCGTCGACCCCCTCCAACCTCCACGGGCTACTGTTCATCCACCGTCGACCTCCTCCAACCTCCACTGCATTGTTCATCCACGGGCTCCTGTTCATCCAGCCTCCACCTTGCGCTTCTCCACGGCTCTTCGTTCAACCAGCCCTCTTCACGGGCTCCTGTTGAACCACCCCTCCACGGGCTACTGTTCATCCTGCCCTCCACGGGGTGGTCCTGTTCATCCAGCCCTCCACAGGGTCCTGTTCATCCAGCCCCAACCGGCTCGATCGATCGAGTCTTGTTCATCGGAGGCAACACCACGGGGTCCTGTTCATCCACCCCACCGGAACCTGTTCATCAAACCCCCATAGCGCTCCTTTGTTCATCCAGAGGCAGCATCGATCGGCTTCAGTTAGCAGCAGTAGCAAAGGAATCGCTCGATCGGGTTCAGTTAACAGCCGTCGATCGATCGCTCGGGTTCAGTAACGCGTAGCCTATAGTGCAATCGCTCGGGTTTAGTTAGAGCCCAACGCCTCGCTTGGGTTCAGTTAGAGACCAACGCCTCGCACACACGCGCGTTTGTATGAGAGAAACGCGCATCGCTCGGCCCCCGACCACCCACTGTAACCGGGGACTCCCCGATATTTTCCGCGCCCTCGCTTCTATCACGGTTTTTTCCATCATGGATGGCCCAAAGAATGTCATGCAACTGCGTCTCCGGCCCACCCAGGACGAAAAGCGCATTTTTTGTCATGATTATTTGTCATAGAAGTAGGAGCCCACCACATCTATGATGATACCGGGTTTTGTCAAATTATCGTCATAGAAGTGTCATATGTATGACCGAATTTTTTTTCATTCGGCCCAAAATGTCATGGATGTGTCTTTTTTTGTAGTGCAACCATGGCCTAAACGGCGGTTCAGGATCCGGCTCTCATGGGCCGGGCTTTGGTGGTGGCGGTTCTAATTCAGGTTTCCAGGGTCAACGCAATCAAGGTGGTTATAATCAACATTCTGGTGAAGGGAATTAGTAGCAGTAGTCTGGTTATCAGAGTAACCCAAAGCAGTTGAGTAGTGAACAGTACCATGTTTTCACCATGATTTTATGCAAGCGGGATCAGAAGCTTCATAAAAGGGCAGTGAACGCAGTTGAGCCGGCAATTCCCCGTTACTTGCGGTGGTCTGAACACCCTATTCTCTAGAGTCGAGAGGATCACCCGCCCCGGGTTGATAATCCGAGTCATTTGGCTCTGGTGGTGGCACCTCACGTTGGAGGGTACAGATTCACTAAGGTACTCATGGACGGGGGCATCACCATCAATATTCTATATTACGAAACTTGTCGTCGCATGAGCCTGACTGACAAGGATCTTAAGCCGTCAAACACTGTCTTTCACGGTGTGGTACTGGGTAAGGTGGCGTATAGTGGGAAAAATATATTTGGAAGTTCCCTTTGGAGATGACCATGATTCCAGATCTGAGACATTGACTTTTGAGGTGGTTAAAATCAAGAGCCCTTATCATGCTCTGTTTGGGCGGTCGGCTTATGCTAAGTTGATGGCAATGCCTTGTTAGGTTTATTTGCAGCTTAAGATGCCGGGTCACAAGGGCACTATCACAGTGCATGGAAGCCAGAAGATAGCCTTCGAATGTGAAGAAGGCGATGTTGCTTATGCTAAGTCTATCTGTGCAATAGAAGAATTGAAATTTTACAACGATAATGTTGACCCGACGGATATGACATCTTTGAAGAAGCCAACCACAGAGCATGAGCCCTTGTTGAAATTTAAGTCGGCGGATGACACTAAGCTAGTTGACTTCGTTCCTGGTGATTCATCCAAGCAGTTCAGCATCAGTGCTAATCTGGAACAGAAATAGGAAAGCGCGCTCATCGAGTTCATCCGTGAGAACCGGGACATCTTTGCATGGAAACCTTCGGACATGCCAGGTGTACCAAGTGAACTCGCCGAGCACACTCTCAATATTTATCCTAACTTTAAACCATTCAAAAAAGTCCTTCGCCGTTTCAATGAAGCGAGGCGCAAGGCCATCGGTGAAGAAGTGGCCCGGCTCTTGGCGGCTGGGTTTATTGTTGAAGTTTTTCATCCTGAGTGGTTGGCTAATTCGGTGCTGGTACTTCAGAAAAATAGCACTTGGCACATGTGTTTGGATTACACAGACTTAAACAAGGCTATCCATCTATACCAGATGGTGAAGAAGAAAAATCACTTTGTCTGGAGTGAGGTTGGTGATCAGGCATTTGAGGCCTTGAAGAAATAGTTAGCGGAGCCGCCAGTTCTTGCAACTCCCATTGATAAAGAGCCCTTGTTGTTGTATGTGGCTGCTAATAACCGAGCTGCACACGTTCAGCTCAGTGACGTCCCATGAACTCTAGATCCAGCTGAGTGTCGAGGGAGAGCTTCGTCAGCATGACGGCGTGATGACGGTGATGATGAAGTTACCGATACAGGGCCTCGTCTAAGCACTCCAACGATATGACCGAGGTTCAAATCTGTGGAGGAGGGCACTGCACACGGCTAAACAATCAACTTGTGTGTCTATGGGGTGCCCCCCTCCCCCGTATATAAAGGAGGGGAGGAGGGGAGGGCCGGCCCTCTCTATGGAGTGTCCCAAGGGCGATTCCTACTCCTAGTAGGAGTAGGTGTCCCCCCTTCCCTAGTTGGAGTAGGAGAAGAAGGAAGGGGAAGAGGGAGAGAAGGAAAGAGGAGGGCGCCGCCCCCTCCCTAGTCCAATTCGGACCAGCCCATGGGGGGCGCGCAATCACTCCTTGAGGCCCTTCTCTCCTTTCCTGTATGGCCCATTAAGGCCCATTACTTCCACGACGAATTCCTGTAACAATCCGATACTCCGAAAAATACCCCAATCACTCGGAACCTTTCCGATGTCCGAATATAGCCTTCCAATATATCGATCTTTACGTCTCGACCATTTTGAGACTCCTCGTCATGTCCATGATCTCATCCGGGACTCCTAACAACATTAGGTATATCAAATCACATAACTCATAATACAAATTGTCATCAAACATCAAGCGTGCGGACCCTACGGGTTGGAGAACTATGTAGACATGACCGAGACACATCTCCGGTCAATAACCAATAGAGGAACCTGGATGCTCATATTGGCTCCTACATATTCCACAAAGATCTTTATCGGTCAAACCGCACAACAACATACATTGTTCCCTTTGTCATCGGTATGTTACTTGCCCGAGATTCGATCGTCGGTATCATCATACCTAGTTCAATCTCGTTACCGGCAAGTCTCTTTACTCGTTAAGTAATGCATCATCCCGCAACTAACTCATTAATCACATTGCTTGCAAGGCTCATAGTGATGTACATTACCGAGAGGGCCCAGAGATACCTCTCCGATAGACGGAGTGACAAATCCTAATCACGATCTATGCCAACTCAACAAACACCATCAGAGACACCTGTAGAGCATCTTTATAATCACCCAGTTACGTTGTGACGTGTGATAACACACAAGATGTTCCTCCGGTATTCGGGAGTTGCATAATCTCATAGTCAGAGGAACATGTATAAGATGAAGAAATCAAAAACTAAACGATCATTATGCTAAGCTAATGGATGGGTCTTGTGCACCACATCATTCTCTAATGATGTGATCCCGTTCATCAAATGACAACACATGTCCATGGCTAGGAAACTTAACCATCTTTGATTAACGAGCTATTCAAGTAGACGCATACTAGGGACACTCTGTTTGTCTATGTATTCACACATGTACTAAGTTTCCGGTTAATACAATTCTAGCATGAATAATAAACATTTATCATGATATAAGGAAATATAAATAACAACTTTATTATTGCCTCTAGGGCATATTTCTTCAGTCTCCCACTTGCACTAGAGTCAATAATCTAGTTCACATCATCATGTGATTTAACACCAATAGTTCACATCTTTATGTGATTAGTCCACATCTCCATGTGACTAACACCCAAAAGGTTTACTAGAGTCAATAATCTAGTTCACATTGCTATGTGATTAACACCCAAAGAGTGATCATGTTTTGCTCGCGAGATAAATTTAGTCAACGGGTCTGCCTCATTCAGAGCCGTATGTATTTTGCAAATTTTCTATGTTTACAATGCTTTGCACGGAGCTACTCCTGCTAATTGCTCCCACTTTCAATATGTATCTAGATCGAGACTTAGAGTCATCCAGATCTGTCAAAGCTTGCATCGACGTAATTCTTTATGACGAACTCTTTGTCACCTCCATAACCGAGAAACATTTCCTTATTCCACTAAGGATGATTTTTGACCGTTATCCAGTGATCCACTCCGCGATCCAAACTTATGGTGAGGTACACAATAGGTCTGGTACACAGCATAGCATACTTTATAGAACCTATGATTGAGGCATAGGGAATGACTTTTCATTCTCTTTCTATTTTATGCCGTGGTCGGGTTTTGAGTCTTTACTCAACTTCACACCTTGCAACATAGGCAAGAAGTCCTTCTTTGACTGCTCCATTTTGAACTACTTCAAAATCTTGTCAAGGTATGCACTCATAGAAAATATATCAAGCGTCTTGATCTATCTCTACAGATCTTGATGCTCAATATGTAAGTAGCTCCACCGAGGTCTTTCTTTGAAAAATTCCTTTCAAACACTCCTTTATGCTTTCCAGAAAATTCTACATTATTTCCGATCAACAATATGTCATTCAGATATACTTAGCAGAAATGTTGTTGTGCTCCCACTGACTTTCTTGTAAATACAGGCTTCACCGCAAGTCTGTATAAAACCATATGCTTTGATCACTTTATCAAAGGATATATTCCAGCTCCGAGATGCTTGCACCAGTCCATAGATGGATCGCTGGAGCTTGCTCACTTTGTTAGCACCTTTAGGATCGACAAAACCTTCTGGTTGCCTCATATAAAACTCTTCTTTAAGAAATCCATTAAGGAATGCAGTTTTAACATCCATTTGTGTCAGGACCCCGATTCTAAGTCACACCGATCTAGCCTGTAACACATCATATCACTTTGCGACCTCACGCACGGTATTCCCACGGGTGTCGCCTTACCATGGCCCGGGACCGTTTACGCCTTTTGGCTCACGTATATGATAGTGTCGCTAGCATCCATATGACGAAGAACCGGGCCGACATGGCTAGTCGTGAACCCAAAGCGGCACTAACCCATGGGGACGAGCATACATGAATCACATCGGGCATGTCGATTGAAGCGTGTGAATCTGGGCGGTAACCTTTGGCTATGAGGACTCAGGAACCCGGGCTGTGCAGCTAAGCGAGACTCGGATGCCACCGCGTGACATTTCCCGAAGGACAGACATAGGAATGAAGTGAAACACATGCCGGCCAGTCAAGTGTCCTCGGCGGTAGTCTTTGGGCTAGCGAGACTCGGTGAACCGGGCTGTAGCGGACTACTATGGCTCAAGGAAGCACTAGACTACATTTCCCCATAAGAGAGGCTGCCAAGGATAAACAACCAGATTGTCGGATCCCACACATACCAAGCATTTCAAACATACACACAATATGCTCGATATGTGTAAATACAACATGGCATCACAACATAACTCTACGACTCAAGTATCTATTCATTAGGCTCCGAGGAGCGAGATATTACAAACATGGGTCTCATGACCCAACATTCATAGCATACAAAACAAAGCACATGCGGAAGCTTAACATGTCTGAGTACAGACATCTACAAAAGAAAAATGCTTAGAAGCCTGACTATCTACCAGATCCTGCCGAGGGCACAAGATCGTAGCTGAGGTAACAAGCTAAACGTAGAAGTCCACGCGGAACCACTAGCGAGACTGAAGTCTCTCCGCAAAACATAAATTAAGCAAACGTGAGTACAAACGTACCCAGCAAGACTTACATCAGAACTAACTACATACGCATCGGTATCAACAAAGGGGGTGGTGGAGTTTGACTTCAGCAAGCCAGCTTTGACTCGGTGGCTATCCTGAACTACGACTGCAACTAACTCTTTGGAGGTGGCCCACACGAGTCCACATATTCACCATATCAATACACCACTATGGATCCGCTCCCGTCTCCCTACGAGAACGCCATCCATAGCACTCACGCTTATCTTGCGTATTTTAGAGTGTCCACTTTCACTTGTCTATGAACTGTCGAGCAACCCGAAGTCCTTTACGCGGACACGGCTATTGAATAGATGATGTTAACCCTGCGGGGTGTACTTCTTCACACGCTTTAGCCACTTACCACCATGTACCGTCGTGTATCTCGGCAACCTTCAAGCGGAAGCTTTGGCGAGGAGTTGGCCACGACCTGACTAACCACACAAGTCTCTATTCGGTTTATCGCCTATTCGGTTCCATCCGCAAGGAGATCCGGCGGGTGTCGCTCACGGCCCCAAATGATGTGTGCAGGGTTCCCGAGACACCAAACGGGCGCTCGGTACACCGGGCCACTGTGTATCTACCGCATTATAGCCCACCCCTAGGGTCAGCGCTACGCACGGCCTCCAACACATATCCTACAAACACAAGAAACTAGTTGCAACTCCTGGACAGAGATCAAGTTGATTAATAAGTCGAGAGAGCTTGGAGTGCCCGGAGCCCAATGTGTGGTAGTAACTGTTTCATGGATCACAAACACAGAACTCAGTTCCTGAGGACGGCTGCAATGATACAACCCACCATGTACTCCTACATGGCCTCTCACCGCTACCTTTACCAAATCGTATTCACACACTTAGCTCTCAATAGTAGGACATGTTCACACACCTCCGATTCATCCCAGATGAATCAGACCTGACACAACTCTAAGCAATAGCAGGCATGACAAACAATGATGAATGAGTAGGCACATCAGGGCTCAAACAACTCCTACTCATGCTAGTGGGTTTCATCTATTCTTGTGGCAATGACAGGTCATGCAGAGGATAAAGGGGTTCAACTACCGTAGCAAATAACAGATGAATCGTTGTTGTCCTAATGCAGTAAAAGAGAGCAGGAGCGAGAGAGTGGGATTGTATCGGAATGAACAAGGGGGTTTTGCTTGCCTGGCACTTCTGAAGATAATATAGTTCTTCATCGGTGTCATCGAACTCATCATCGGAAGCACTTCTATCGAGAGGGGACAAATACCGGCAACAGAGAAGGAGAACACAATCAATGCAGTGCACAACATGATGCATGAGTGTGACATGGCAATATGCTGTGGTTTGAGCTAATGCAACTAGCAACCAGATTAAATGAAGTTGGTTTGAATCCAAGATTCAAATTCAAACTCCATATGTGGACATTAAAATGCCATTTATATGATTTGTGCTAAACAGTAGCTATAAGTTGTTCTAACATGCATGAAAATGGTACAGATGGATAGATTGGATTTTCTGATCATTTTTCATATATAATTTATCTCATTTGGAGTTACGGTTGATTTACTATGATTTTTAGAAGTTTAGAACATTTTCTCGAATTTTCTGATTATTTTAAATCCAGAAAATGATTTATTGCGTCACTTCTGCGTCCTTGTGGCGTCGGCTAGTCAATATGGTGACCAGGTCAAACTGACCGATGGGGCCCATTGGTCGATGACTCGGGGCTGGTTAGTGTCACGCAACAAGTGGGCCCGATCAAAGTCCACGTCGGCTTGGTCAAAGGCGGCGTGTAGAACTTGTGATTGAATTAAGACTAAACACGAAACTAACTATTGTTGATTAAGGGCGTGGGGCCCATATGTAAGTGGTTCAGGAGGTTAATTAGTGGGTAATTAGCGCTAACTTGATGGCCACGTCGACAGTCGTCGGAGCCTCGCCGGCGGTGACCTCGAACCATGGCGGAGTTCGCTCGGAACTCGCCAGAGGCGACAGATCGATGCGCCAGGGCACCAGAAGATAGCCCGTGCCCATGCGCATCTAGGGAGACCAACGGGAGGTGCGGGGGTGGCTGGAGTTCGCCGGAGTGGAGCCCGCGGCGGCTGCCGGAGTTCGGGGTTGGTACGGGTTAGTGCTACGGTGTGCAAATGAGTGAGGTGAAGGGCTAGCGGAGCGCTAAGCGATGCGGGGAGCAAGTTAGGAATGCCAGGGTGACCAAATGGTCACCGGAGCTACGCCGGCGGCGAGCTCGAGCTCGGCGGCGTGCTCTGACCAGCTCTGGTCGGCGGCTACGGCGAGCGGCAAGCCACGGGGTTAGGGGCAAAGCGTGCGGAAGCTCACGGTGGGTCGGATGAGGTAGATGACGAGCTCGGGGAGGCTGAGACGGTGGCGAATCGGCGCGTGCGGCTTCCGGCGACCGATTAGGATGAAGATGAGGCAGCCGGCGATGAAGGCCGTCCAAGCGCTCGGGGCCAGGGTGGGGCGAAGCGGCGGATGATGGCGGAGATCGTGGACAGCATGGGGAGGCGAGGGGAGCATGGTGGCCGTGGCAAACGGTGTCGGCGACGGCGAGCTCCGCTCGGGTGTGAGAAACAGAGGAGGGGGAGAGCGTTCGGGGGAGAGAGGAAGGGTCCAGGGCGTCCAGGCGTCATGCTGGCGTCGTCTAGGCGCGATGAGGGGGAGCCAGGCAGGCTAGGAGGGAGGAGCTGGTAGGGGCGCGTGCGTGCGCGCGTCGGCCACACACCGTCCTCCTAGCAGAGGAGGAAGGCGACAGGGGAGTTGGCGATGGTGGGCTAGGCTGTACAATGCTGGGCCAGCACAGGAGCTGGGCCGGTTGGTGGGCGCCAGGTAAGTTTCTGCTTCTTCTATTTGTTTGTGTTTTCTATTTTTCTTCCTCTGTTTTGATTTATTTTAGCAACTAAATCATTTTAATAAATTCTGTAGGTTATTATATGGCTTGCTAAAGTATATACAAAGCCACTCACAAACTTCCAGAATTATTGGAGTCATATTTAATATATATTAAATATAAATCCAAAGCAAATAGTTATTGGATTAATTCAAATGGCCAGAATAAATATTTCTGTGACTCCAAAAATATTGGTTTGAATTTCACCTCATGCCAATATTTTCACAGAATAACAGGAACATTTTCTTGGACTCATTTGATGAGATTTAAATGTTGGTTATTTTTAGGGGTTTTCTGAGGCTTTGAAAATTCCTCAATTCAAATTTCATTTGAATTTAAACATGATGCACACATGGAAGCTGGCATAGGTCAGACCAGGATTAGGGATGTGACAATTTGCCAGATTTCATAAAATACGGCAACTGCTAACATGATTCGGACAGACTTTTAAGCATCGATACAAGTGAGAAAATCTCATCGTAGTCAACACCTTGTACTTGTCGAAAACATTTTGCGACAATTCAAGCTTTGTAGATAGTAACACTACTATCATCGTCCGTCTTCCTCTTGAAGATCCATTTATTCTCAATGACTCACCGATCATCGGGCAAGTCAATCAAAGTCCATACTTTGTTCTCATACATGGATCCCATCTCAGATTTCGTGGCCTCAAGCCATTTTGCAGAATCTCGGCTCATCATTGCTTCCTCATAGTTCATAGGTTCGTCATGGTCTAGTAACATGACTTTGAGAACA
Source organism: Aegilops longissima (assembly GCA_021605205.1). NCBI lineage: Eukaryota > Viridiplantae > Streptophyta > Magnoliopsida > Poales > Poaceae > Aegilops > Aegilops longissima. The sequence goes on along the minus strand of CM038676.1, from coordinate 137,842,499 downwards.
TGATTACCGTACCACTCTGGTGCGGACCTTACTCTGGTTGACCTACGAGGTTCGGTAGTAACTTGATCAGAAGTTTCATGATCATCATCATTAGCTTCCTCACTTACTGGGTGTAGGAATCAATGGAACTAATTTCTGTGATGAACTACTTTCCAATAAGGGAGAAGGTACAATTACCCCATCATGTTCTACTTTCCTCCCACTCACTTCTTTTGAGAGAAACTCCTTCTCTAGAAAGGATCCGCTTTTAGCAACAAAGATCTTGCCTTCGGATCTGTGATAGAAGGTGTACCCAATAGTTTCCTTTCGGGTATCCTATGAAGACGCACTTCTCCGATTTGGGTTATGAGCTTATCACGTTGAAACTTTTTCACACAAGCATCGCAACCCTAAATTTTAAGAAACGACAGCTTAGGTTTCTTGCTAAACCACAGTACATACGGTGTCGTCTCAACGGATTTTTAGATGGTGCCCTATTTAACATGAATGTAGTTGTCTCTAATGCATAACCCCAAAATGATAGTGGTAATTCGGTAAGAGACATCATAGATCGCACCATATGTAATAAAGTACGGTTATGACGTTCGGACACACCATTACACTGTGGTGTTCCAGGTGGCGTGAGTTTCGAAACTATTCCACATTGTTCCAAATGAAGACCAAACTCGTAACTCAAATATTCGTTTTCGCGATCAGATCGTATAAACTTTATTTTCTTGTTATGATGATTTTCCACTTCACTCTGAAATTCTTTGAACTTTTCAACTATTTTAGACTTATGTTTCATCAAGTAGATATACCCATGTCTGCTCAAATCATCTGTGAAGGTCAGAAAATAACGATACCCGCCACGAGCCTCAACACTCATCGGATCGCATACATCAGTATGTATTATTTCCAACAAGTCAGTTGCTCGCTCCATTGTTCCGGAGAATGGATTCTCAGTCATCTTTCCCATGAGGCATGGTTCGCAAGCATCAAGTGATTCCCAAAGTCCATCAGCATGGAGTTTCTTCATGCGCTTTACACCAATATGACATAAATGGCAGTACCACAAATATGTTGCACTATCATTATCAACTTTGCATCTTTTGGCATCAATATTACGAATATGTGTATCACTACGATCGAGATTCAATAAACCATTCACCTTGGGTGCATGACCTCAGAAGGTTTTATTCATGTAAACAGAATACCAATTATTCTTTGACTTAAATGAATAATCTTATTGTAATAAACATGATCCAATCATATTATGCTCAATGCAAACACCAAATAGCATTTATTTTAGGTTCAACACTAATCCCGAAGGTAAAGGGAGTGTGTGATGGTGATCTTATCAACCTTGGAATCACTTCAAACTCATATCATCACCTCGCCCTTAACTAGTCTCTGTTTAGTTTGCAACTCTTGTTTCGAGTTACTACTCTTAGCAAGTGAACCAGTATCAAATACTGAGGGGTTTCTATAAACACTAGTAAAGTACACATAAATAACATGTATATCAAATATACTTGTGTTCACTTTGCCATCCTTCTTATCCGCCAAGTATCTAGGGCAGTTCCACTTCCAGTGACCATTTCTTTAACAGTAGAAGCACTCAGTTCCAGGCTTGGGTCTAGCTTCGGGATTCTTCATGGGAGCAGCAACTTGCTTGCTATTCTTCTTTGAAATTCCTCTTTCTTTACCTTTGCCCTTTTCTTGAATCTAGTGGTCTTGTTAACCATCAACACTTGATGTTGTTCTTGATTTCTACGTTCGCCGATTTCAGCATCGCGAAGAGCTCGGGGAATTGTTTTCTTCATCCCTGGCATATTATAGTTCATCACGAAGTTCCAGTAACTTGGTGATAGTGACTAGAGAACTTTGTCAATTACTATCTTATCTGGAAGATTAACTCCCACTTGATTCAAGCAATTGTAGTACCCAGACACATGCTCACTGGTTGAGCTATTCTCCTCCATCTTGTAGGCAAAGTACTATCAGAGGTCTCATACCCCTCGACACGGGCATGAGTATGAAATACCAATTTCAACTCTTGGAACATCTTATATGCTCCGTGGCGTTCAAACCATTTTTGAAGTCCCAGTTCTGAGCCGTAAAGCATGGTGCACTAAACTATCAATTAGTCATCATACCGAGCTTTGTCAAACGTTCATAACGTGTGCATCTGCTCCTGCAATAGGTTTGTCACTTAGCGGTGCATCAAGGACATAATTCTTCTTTGCAGCAATGAGGATAATCCTCAGATCACGGACCAAGTCTGCATCATTGCTACTATAAACTTTCAAATTCTTTTTCTGTAGGAACATATCAAAAATAAATGGGAAGCTACATCGCAAGCTATTGATACAAAATACTATCAAGACTAAGTTCATGATAAATTAAAGTTCAACTAATCATATTACTTAAGAACTCCCACTTAGATAGACATCCCTCTAATCATCTAAGTGATCTCGTGATCCATATCAACTAAACCATGTCCGATCATCATGTGAGATGGAGTAGTTTTCAATGGTGAACATCACTATGTTGATCATATGTATTATGTGATTCACGCTCGACCTTTCGGTCTCAGTGTTCCGAGGCCATATCTGCATATGCTAGGCTCATCAAGTTTAACCCGAGTATTCTGCATCTGCAAAACTGGCTTGCACCCGTTGTATGTGAACGCAGAGCTTATCACACCCGATCATCACGTGGTGTCTCGGCATGACGAACTGTAGCAACGGTGCATACTCAGGAAGAACACTTATACCTTGAAATTTAGTGAGAGATCATCTTATAATGCTACCGATGAACTAAGCAAAATAAGATGCATAAAGGACAAACATCACATGCAATCAATATAAGTAATATGATATGGCCATCATCATATCGTGCCTTTGATCTCCATCTCCAAAGCACCGTCATGATCACCATCGTCACCGGCTTGACACCTTGATCTCCATCGAAGCATCATTTTCGTCTTGCCAACTATTGCTTCTACGACTATCGCTACCGCTTAGTGATAAAGTAAAGCAATTACATGGCGATTGTATTTCATACAATAAAGCGACAACCATATGGCTCCTGCCAGTTGCCGATAACTGTGTTACAAAACTTCATCATCTCATACAACAATTTATATAACAACGTCTTGATCATATCACATCACAACATGCCCTGCAAAAACAAGTTAGACGTCCTCTACTTTGTTGTTACAAGTTTTTACGTGGCTGCTACGGGCTTAACAAGAACCGTTCTTACCTATGCATCAAAACCACAACGATTTTCGTCAAGTTTGCTGTTTTAACCTTCAACAAGGACCGGGCGTAGTCACACTCGATTCAATTAAAGTTGGAGAAACAGACACCCCTTAGCCACCTGTGTGCCAAGCAAGTCAGTAGAACCAGTGTCGCGTAAGCGTACTCGTAATGTCGATCTGAGCCGCTTCATCCAACAATACCGCCGAATCAAAGTATGACATGCTGGTAAGCAGTATGATTATTATCGCCCACAACTCTTTGTGTTCTACTCGTCCATATAACATCTACGCATAGACCTGGCTCGGATGCCACTGTTGGGGAACGCAGTAATTTCAAAAAAAAAATCCTACGCACACGCAAGATACATCTAGGTGATGCATAGCAATGAGAGGGGAGAGTGTTGTCCACGTACCCTCGTAGACCAAAATCGGAAGCGTTATAACAACGCGGTTGATGTAGTCATACGTCTTCACGATCCGACCGATCCTAGTACCGAAGATACGGCACCTCCGTGATCTGCACACGTTCAGCGCAGTGACGTCCCACGAACTCTAGATCCAGATGAGTGTTGAGGGAGAGCTTCGTCAGCACGACGGCGTGATGACGGTGATGATGAAGTTACCGACGCAGGGCTTCGCCTAAGCACTGCAACGATATGACCGAGGTGGAAATCTATGGAGGGGGCACCGCACGCGGCTAAACAATCAACTTGTGTGTCTATGGGGTGCCCCCTCCCCCGTATATAAAGAGTGGAGGAGGGGAGGGCCGTCCCTCTCTATGGCGCGCCCCAAGGGGGATTCCTACTCCTAGTAGGAGTAGGTTTTCCCCCTTCCCTAGTTCGAGTAGGATAAGAAGGAAGGGGAAGAGGGAGAGAAGGAAAGAAGGGGGCGGCGCCCCCTCCCTAGTCCAATTCGGACCAGCCCATGGGGGGGCACACATCAACCCCTTGAGGCCCTTCTCTCCTTTCCCGTATGGCCCATTAAGGCCCCTTACTTCCCCGGCGAATTCCCGTAACTCTTCGGTACTCTGAAAAATACGCGAATTACTCGGAACCTTTCCGATGTTCGAATATAGCCTTCCAATATATCGATCTTTACGTCTCGACCATTTCGAGACTCCTCGTCATGTCCGTGATCTCATCCGGGACACCGAACAACCTTCGGTACATCAAATCACATAACACATAATACAAATCAACATCGAACGTTAAGCATGCGGACTCTACGGGTTCGAGAACTATGTAGACATGACCGAGACACATCTCTGGTCAATAACCAATAGCGGAACTTGGATGCTCCTATTGGCTCCTACATATTCTACGAAGATCTTTATCGGTCAAACCGCATAACAACATACATTGTTCCTTTTGTCATCGATATGTTACTTGCCGAGATTCAATCGTTGGTATTATTATACCTAGTTCAATCTCGTTACCGGCAAGTCTCTTTACTCGTTCCGTAATGCATCATCCCGCAACTAACTCATTAGTCACATTGCTTGCAAGGCTCATAGTGATGTACATTACTGAGAGGGCCGTGAGATACCTCTCCGATAGACGGAGTGACAAATCCTAATCTCGATCTATGCCAACTCAACAAACACCATTGAAGACACCTGTAGAGCATCTTTATAATCACCAAGTTACGTTGTGACGTTTGATAGCACACAAGGTGTTCCTCCGGTATTCGGGAGTTGCATAATCACATAGTCAGAGGAACATGTAAAAGTCATGAAGAAAGCAGTAGCAATAAAATTGAACGATCATTATGCTATGCTAACGGATGGGTCTTGTCCATCACATCATTCTCTAATGATGTGATCCCGTTCATCAAATGCAACACATGTCCATGGCTAGGAAACTTAACCATCTTCGATTAACGAGCTAGTCAAGTAGAGGCATACTAGGGACACTCTGTTTGTCTATGTATTCACACATGTACTAAGTTTCCGGTTAATACAATTCTAGCATGAATAATAAATATTTATCACGATATAAAGAAATATAAATAACAACTTTATTATTGCTTCTAGGGCATATTTCCTTCAAGTAAGGTGCTCATTGAGTCCAAGCAGAGGTATTCGCATTGGCAGAAGCTCGTACATGGGGTGTTCATGGCTAGTCGAAAGCTCAAGCAATAAATTCTGGGTCATCCCAACAGTATTGTTAATTCTGCTCGTTTAGGGGATATTATCCAAAACAGAGAAGCCATAGGTCGGGTAGCCAAGTGGGACATTGAGCTTGGACCCCATGGTTTGAAATATATGCCTGACACAGCCATCAAATCTCAAGCACTTGTGGACTTCATAAATGATTGGAAAGAGCTGCAGATCCCCGAGGAGAAGCCGGATAGCACATATTGGACTATTGACTTCGATGGATCTAGGAAGTTGGAAGGCTCGGGGGCTAGAGTTATCTTGACTTACCCACAAGGTGATAAATTTTTTTATGTCTTAAGGTTGATGTTCCCTTGTACTAACAATGCAGCTGAGTATGAGGCCTTGCTCCATGGTCTTCGGATGGCTACGGGGATGAATTTAAGCCGGGTGAGGTGTTTTGGTGACTCAGAAGCCCAGCAAGTTTCTGGCACTTGGGATTCTAAATACCTACTCATGGCGGCTTATCGTCGAGAGGTTGATGCTATTGCTGGTCATTTCAAGGGCTATCAAGTAGAGCATGCTGATCGAAGGAAAAACGAGGTGGCTAATGCTTTAAGCCGGCTGGTGCCACCCAATATTTTCCTTGATATTCTGCATAATCCTTCAGTCAAACTGCCCACAGAGGAACATCTTGCTGTCCCTGACCTGGAAGCACAGCTGGTGGCAGCTCTTCATGCTATTCCTGATTGGACAGTTCCATATTTGGCATATATGACCCAAGGCGAGTTACCTGAAGATGAAACTTTGGCCAGGCAGATAACCTGGTGGTCTAAGTCAATGACTATTGTCAATGGAGAGTTGCATCATCGCAGTGTTACGAGGGCGTTTCAACGTTGTGTTTCTCCTGAGGAAGGTGTGAGATCTTACGAGAGATTCATGAAGGAGATTGTGGTCATCATGCCGGCTCTAAGTCTCTCGTAGCCAAGGCTTTCCATCATGGATTTTATTGGCTGACGGCTCATGCTGATGCAGAGGATTTGGTCAGTACATGTGATGGTTGTCAGAAATTTTCACGATGAGCTCATGTGCCGGCTCAAGAATTGAGGATGATTCCAATTGCTTGGCCATTTGCAGTCTAGGAGCTTGATATGGTTGGAGCTTTCAAAAAGTCCAAGGATAAAAAGACCCACCTTTTGGTGCCGGTTGACAAATTTACAAAGTGGGTTGAAGCAGAGCCGGTTAGTAAGTTTGATGCAGCGACGACGGTTCAATTCATCAAAAAGGTGATTTTCCGTTTTGGCTTTCCCCACAGCATTATAACTGATAATGGCACTAATCTGTCCAAGGGTGCTATGAAAGAGTTTTGTCAACGAGAGCATATTCGACTTGATGTATCATCAGTGGTTCACCCCCAGTCCAATGGTCAAGCAGAGAGAGCCAATCAAGAAATTTTGAGAGGTATCAAGCCTCCACTTATGGTCCCTTTGCAGAGGAGGCCGGGTTGTTGGGTGGAGGAGTTACCCTTAGTATTATGTAGTATCAATACTACCCCCAACAGATCGACGGGTTACACGCCTTTCTTCATGGTTTACGGAGCAAAGGCTGTTCTCCCTAGTGACATCCGTCACGACTCGCCCCGAGTAGCGGCTTATGTTGAAGCTGATAATGAAAAAGCACGTTAGGATGCACTTGACCTGTTAGATGAGGAGCGTGACCTTGCGGTGGCTCGTTCGGTGATTTACCAACAAGATCTACGTCATTACCACAACCGTCGGGTTAAAACAAGGACCTTTCAAAAAGGCGATTTGGTGCTCCGGCTTATCCAGGATCAAACTGATATGCACAAGCTATCCCCACCTTGGGAAGGGCCCTTTGTGGTTAGCAAGAATCTAAACAACAGGTCATACTACCTTATCGATGTTCGAGACCACATGGAATCACGCACGTCGGAGGAAGAGACCCACCGGCCGTGGAATATTGCTCATCTTCGGCCTTATTACACATGAGCCATTGGCACTTGTGATGTACATATTTATATCAGTGTATATATTATGATGAATATAATAAAGCCGGCATCCCTGATAATTCAGGGCCTTTATTGTTTCATTTCTAAGAAATGTGAGTCTTTATTGTCACTTCATAAGATCACTTGGCGGTTTGACGCCTGGTTTAAAGGGACCAAAGACAGTCTGCTGCATGGCAGAGCTGAAACATAGGTACCCGGCGAGCACAGCTAAAAAAATATATCACTTGGGGGCTCCCTATTCATAGAGCATAGCTTTGATAACACCTTCTTGGCTTGAAACGCCAGGTGTATAACACCAAAGAATTCCAGTTGATCCTGCCTTGTACGTCTGCCACTCCGCCCAGGTAATCCTGGAATGACCCGCCGAATTCTTGACAGTGAATCTTATTAAAGACCCTGAACTTGTCAAGGTTACAACGACGGTTGATCATGTGTGGTCTAGCTTACAAGGTTTGAAAGATTAGCTTGTGGTTGTGCGAGCCCATGAAAAGCACTTGGGTTTTAGGCCTGGCCGCCTATGAAAGCCTTGTTTTCTGATTTTTTGAAGATTATTTTGTGAGGTTTTTCTCTTGTGACATGTTGATATATGATTGGAAAATGATGATGACAATTTTGCCTTATGGTTCATATTATGAGCCTTGCTGGGGTTTTATTTCACCCAACCTGGTTTTGGACTATAAGTCACCAGGATATGTTTGGAATGCTATGTTCTAGGCTATAGAATAATGTCCTTTGCTGCATGCGGCGTTATAAGCCGGTGGTATAAATCAATTGAACAGGGCGTTGTACTCTCAATCTTTGGGTTGTAATCCTTACTGCACAGGTATGATAAGCCGGCAGTGTAAGCAAATATTACAGGTATGGTATTTTGTTATAATTATATAAGGTTATGATTAAACTAACCCTGGTTATGGACAGAGTTAGTCACCAGTGGTCTTTATATGGGGTATTATGACCCGCCCTGGGGTAAACCGCCAGGGCCCTTGTGATCTGTTTGTGTGCAGGAAAAATAGTAAATCTGATCTGCATACTTGATGATATCATGAGCATAATTGGCAGATCTTCCATGGACGGATCAGCAGTGTTATGCAAAAAAAATGTGCACGATGGCACAACAGATCAAAGTTTAACTAGACTATTACAAGGCATACGATGGCCCAGAGAGGATAAGTGTTTTTGAGACGCAAATATCAAAATTATTATAAGACGGCTCATGATTCCTGGCGGGTTGAGGACTCCGGATCATCCTGCGCCTTCTTCCTCTTCGGGTCCTTGATTATCAATCAGCTGGAAGTCAGGCGTAGACCAGTTGATACCTGTCAACGCTCTAAACACAGCCTCATCATCAATAAGGTTGGATGGATCAATGTCAGGGGCGAAGGTGTGCTTACGAATCGGTGGGATGAGATCTATCTCCTAATGAACCAGCGCCTTTACCTTTTTGTTATCCGCGTAATAAGTCGCCTGGTATTGAGATAAATTGGTTTCTTCAGCCAGTCGGGTTGCTAATGGACGCATTGATCTTGCTATATCTGCAAAGTCATCAGCACTGAAGGGTGACCCATCCTCTTTTACACTTGGGCAACCATTGGCTGGGTCCTCCGGATCAAGATCTGCTTGCCACGCCTTGGCCCGGCTTAAAGCAGTTAAAGCGCCGGCTCTGGCAGAGGCTCGCTTTAAATCTTCAATCCTCTTGGGTACCACGGACAACCTTTCCAATGTATCCTTGATAAGAGTGGGCGGCTGTTTCTTGTGCAGAGCAACAACAATGGTCAGTTGAGTGCCAGTGTATAATTTCTCTACAAGAGTGTAGACGGCATTCAACCTAATGCGCATGTCTTAGCCCAATTTGACGCTCCGAGAGCCTGTATCAGTTAATTTGCTGGTAAGCCAGCAGGTGTTTATAATAGGATTATTGGGATGAAAGGAGTCATGATTACCACTTACTGAAGATGGCTAATGACATACTATTGATTTGCTGCTTTAAACCAGACAGTTCATCAGTCACCGGTTTAAGCGCGGCTTCAGCTTCTTCTGCTCTCTTCAATAGAGTCATTTTCGGTCTCCCAGCCGTTTGTGTCAGTGTTGAAGTTTTGCTTAAGCTGCTCAATGTTCACTAAAGCAATCTTCAGTTCTGATTTGGCCTTGGATGTCTCAGATTGTTGAGTTTTAATGTTGGCCTTCAGATCATTGAGCTGCGAGTCCTTCTCAGCCAGTTCAGCCTGTGATATAAACAAACATGGAAAAATATTATTTGTAAGATCTATTTTGAAGTCCCAAGCACAATACAAGTATTATCCTTGGCACTTGGGGGCTAATGTCTATTGCTCTTAAGATTTTTTTGGAAGTCCCAAGCACAATACAAGTATTATCCTTGGCACTTGGGGTCTAATGCCTATTGTTGTTTTCAAAGACGAATTTATCCAGTGACTTGGGTGAAATAATATGATCCGGGTTACCAAGGCTATATGTTGAAGTGTTGATTTATCAATACACATAAGTCTCGGTTTAGCTATGCTAGTTAAACCGAGCCTTGGGGGCTACGGATGTGAAATTCATTACTATTTAAAGTCCTGGCTTAACTCAATAATTTAAGCTGGCCCTTGGGGGCTACTAATGACGATGTTTAGTTTCTTTATGGCAATTGGAAAGTCTACAACATATTCAATCCTATCATATCCTATAGACTTGGCGGCTAATAGACATATGATTATGAAGAGAATAGTGATTGGATTACCCATAGCGTCCCTTCATCAAATTGACTAAGCCGGCTTCAAAACCACGGCTGGTGTATAGACGATTCAAGTAACCAAAGTGGATGTCTTGGGCACTGAACTGGGCGTAGCTCTCTAAGTCTACCTTCCACTTAACTTTATCATCAGCAGAAATTTCTTCCTTGGCGTTGTGCTTGGATAAGACAGTGGGGTTACTCGGAGCTGTGTAACCAAACCCGGTGACAACGACGTCGTCAATCTTCTCTTCAGCTGGCTTGGCTGGACTTGGCGGCTTAGAAATAGCCGGTTCAACTTCCATATGATCTATGGAGACTTCATGGTCCTCTGGAGGTGGGTCGTCAATGATGGCCTTAGCAATTGGATGAGAAGGTTCTGGTTTTTGTTTTTCCGGCTCATACGGGTTGGAATCGTCGGCCGGCTAATTCAGTTTCGCCTTTTTGCTAGGTTTGGCCTGACCACTGACAATAAGACATACTCAGATGTTAGTATATTAAACATGCATGAAGTTTGAATGATTGAATATACTCTTACCCAGGCACAGTCATGAAAGCCAGGATTTGAGTTCCCGTTGAATCGCTAGAGGAAGAGTGAGATGTTCCCTGATAATTTGAATCAGACGGGTTACGAGGTTGACGAACAAGACCCACCTTGGGATAATCTAAGTCAGAAATTTTTGAGACCTCCTGTCGACGTTTGCAAGGTGCTGGGGTGTTCGGTAAGCCGGAGGACAAAACTCCACCACCATTATTCTGGGTTGTACGGTGAGCTTCATGTTGCTGCTTCTTCAAAAGAAAGTTGGGATCCAAGTGAGCTAAAGGGTGAGAAAAGCTTACTTTTCGGCTTGCTTGTCGGGTTTTCTTTGTTGGCAGAGGTTCTGAGCCAGAGGAACGAATAATTACCTCTACATCATCTACACGGCTGGCGTCCACTTCATCCTGATAATGGTCATTGTTAATAAGATGTACAAAAAACGAGCCAAGGGAATCAAGTTCTACCTCCGACTCATCATCATCATATTTTTCATCCAAATTGAACAATTCGGCAGTATTGGACTTCTTCTTAGCAGGCCTTTTGGTAGCCTTATTCTTTGTTTGGGTCTTCTTTGGTTTTTCGGGCAATTTCCTGTCACAGAAAGATGTGTTGGCATGTAAACATTGAATGAGTACGAGCAAGGCAAATGAAAATATGAATCAGTAAGATCCTGATCAAAAACTTACAGCTGGCGGGTTATTAAAAGTGCAGAAAGGACTCAGTTCGAATTGACTGCAATCTTCCAAGCTCTCATCCGACAAAGTCTTGGTCATGTTATTGATGTCTTCCTCAGTTATCTTGATCTAACAATGACACTGAGGATCTGTCAGTTCGCCGGTATATTCACACATTAAATCGAGCCAGATGCTTAGAGGCAAGATACTCCAGGCGAACCAGCAGGGAACTAGATCGATTCTGGTCAAGCTGTTGGCCATCAGAGCCCGTATCTTTGCGAAAGTCGGTACATATTTTTTTCCGTTCTGCTGTGCTGATACGATCCGGAAGATGATGCCTGCTACTGGGCCGGCTGCCGCGATAACCGGCAGGGGATTTTCTCCTTCTGGCGAGGTGTATTGGCAATAAAACCAAGTCTGGTTCTAGTCTTTAGGGTGGCTGGGCAGATTAGCAGCTGGGGAAGATGGCCTCTTTTCGGTGTTGTATGGATATGCCGCCTAGTTCAACGCTAGGTCCATCTGTAAATTCATTCTGCCGATTCAAGTGGTAGAACTCTCTAAATAGTTCTATGATGGGCTCCTGTTGAAGGTACACCTCCCAGAAAACTTGGAACTTGCAGATGTTTGAGATAGAGTTTGGTCCGATATGTTGTGGATGAAGCTTAAAGAAGTGCAGTACATCTCAAAAGAATCTTAAGCCGGGAGGGCTGAAGCTCCGGACCATATGATCCATAAAAACCACCACTTACTATCTTTGGGCTCAGGGCGAGTTCCATTACCCGGATCCCTCAAGTGGATGGATTCTTTATTGGCTAAAATGCTAGTCTGAACATATGTGTTCAAGTCCTCCTCTGCAACCCGGGAAATAACCCATTTGCAAGGAGTGACAGTTTTGACCATCTTGAAGAATGAGGTCCTAAATGAAGGAAACGTTACCGGCTTAAGATCATGCTCTTAAACTGGATCATTGATTCATAGATAAATTGCTATAAACAATTAACAGATTAAGCTGGGGATGAGCTTTGAAGCGTTGGCGGCTTAAAAGGGGACTAATGGTACCTACCGGATTAAGGATTTTGCTATTAAGCCAGACAGAGTCTAACAGTCAAGATATACATTGCAGAATTAAGATCATGAGCAAGCATGGTTAAACCGGAGATATATTGCCAAGTTAGGCAAAGTTCTAAAGCATATGGTGGCGAGATTTAGTGTCTTATGATGTATCATGTTTTGCGGTATAAGCCGCCATAGCAGTTATGATACTTCAGATTTGGCTAAGTGTTGGACAAACAATTTTACAAGATGGAGCAATAATTTTGGATCTACCACGATTCTGAAAAGGCAGCAAAATTCTAGACCTAAGGTGGCGACAGTGGAGAGCATGGATGTTTCAATGAGATCTTCTACGGGGAAATGTTCTTCTAATGATAAAAATGAATGCTAAAACTACTTCCGCGCAAGGTTTGTAGTCTATCCAGATTAAAAACCGTTAAAGTTGAAGGGAATGGCGAAGAACAGCAAGAATGCTGATGAACAAGCCTGGACCCTAATACAGATCTGAGTGGAGGAAGAGAAGCACTTACAGTTGCAGATGGACTGCAGTGGCTCACCACAGTTCTCTGGTTCGATCAGGTTGATGCAGCGGCCTGCGTTGTTGCAGTGGGCGAAGGTCGCGGCGGCTGAGTTCGAGCACTGGAGTGGCCGTGCGAAGGAGGAAGACGAAGGAGGAGATGAAGGGGGAAATAATAAAGGCCCCCTACCCCTATTTATAAAGGGGTGGCTGCAAGGCATGCACGGGAATCGAGGAGGCCAAAATCATCATATGGCTATATGGACGCCTCGGTTTTCGGGAGGTTCGTTAAGATTTATATCAATTAAGATGTTCTGGGCCACGTGCGAGGTTAATGCGAAGTGATGTCATGGCGGTTTAAGAAAATTATGTGAGCTGACGTTAGGGCGGTTTACCGCAAGGTTTATCAAACAAGGCGGTGCTAGATTTTGACAAGTCAGGTATTGAAGATTGATGTGAACAAGTTCAAATCAACCTGGGGCCTAATGTTGGGGATATAACTAATAGATATGGACCGCCCAGGAGGGGCCGGGTGTCACATCCCAAGTTCTGGTATGCTCAAGGCTAGCTAGTCATTGTGCATCATGTTTAAATTCCATTTAATTTTGAAATGGGGAATTGTGAAACCCTCAGAATCACTTTTGGAAATGACCTAAATAAAAATTGCTCCAAAAGGTCCAAGAAAACGCTCATGTGGCCCTCTGAAAATATTGGACAGAGATAATAATCAAACCAATATTTTTGGGGGTTCATAAGTATTTATATTTGGGCATTTGGAATTAATGCATACCTATTTGCATTGGATATATATATATATATATATTATATATGGCCAACAATTGTGCCTTTTGTTGAAGAGCTCGGAATATTACCACTAGCTCATATAAAAATTGGCATAATTAAATAAAATGATTTGGTATTTTAAATAAATCAAACAAATGTCGAATATTTAAAAAGGAAACAAAATAGGAAAAACCCTTACGACCTACCTTACAGCGGCTCAAGGCCAGTGTGGCTCTGCCCAACCGCCCACCTGCCCAGCCCGGCCCAGCTGACCGCCAAGCGCCACCGTCCCTTCCTCGCGCCAGAGGACAGGGGCGCACGCCTGTGGCCCAGCCACCACAGCGTCCGGCCGGGGACACGTCTCCCCGCCACCTCCTGCTTCCTCCCCTCGTCGCCCTGGACACCCTGGAACGACGCCACGCGCCGCCCCGACCGCTCCCCTCTCCCCAGTCCTCTCCTCTCCTCTCCTCTCCCTCGCTCTCGTCGAACCCGAACGCCACCGCCGCCGCTGCTCGCCGTAGCCGTAGCCACCGCACCCCTCGAGAGCATCTGAGACGTCCCCGAGCTCCGCGTCGTCGACCTCGACCTCCCTGTCAAGCCACGCGAGCCCGGAGGCACCGCTGCGACGCCATCGCCATCTTCTCCATCTCCGGCCACCGGAGATCGCCACCGTCGTTCGCCGCCGTCCGCGCTTCCCCAAGGCCGCCAACCAGCTCCCCGGATCCGTCGTGAGCTCCTCTACCTATCCCCCTACCTCCCGTGCTCGATTACGCCGCGTAGCCACCGCCCCCTTCGATCCCGAGCACCCCTCGCCGCCGGCCATGTCGCCGTCGTGGCTACGGCCGTGCAAGCACGCGTCCGAGCGCACCACCGCATTCAGTGCGTCCTCAGGAGCCCAACGCGCACACTCCGTCGCCCTGCCGTGCACCGTAGCCCTCTTCTCCTCTCCGCCCGAACTCCGGCGCCGCCCATGAAACTCCGCTCGGCGAGCTCCGCCACCACAACCCTGCTGCTGCCTCGGCTCGATGCGGCCGGCGAGGGCTTCCTCTGGTGCCCTCGGGGCGTAAGCGGTGACCCTTGACGAGAAACCCGAGCAACTCCGCGAACCTCGCGCGTTTTTGGTCGCCGCCGACCAAGCTACGGCAAGCGACGTGGCGCCCGGCTTAATTAGTGCTAATCACCAACTAACCTACCCCCTAACAGCGACGGTGGGCCCCGCAGCCACTAATCTGAATTAGATTAGAATTAAACCCCCTGTTAACTAATCAGAGACACGGACGTGTGGCCCCACACGTCGGGTTTGACCCACCAGCCGCAGCTGACCTGCTGACGTCATGCTTAAGCAGATCTTGGCGCAATATTATCTTTTCTGGGATTTAATTAAATCAGGAAATTCCAGAATATATTCAAAACTTCAAAAATTCATAGAAATTCAACCGTAGCTCAGATTGAAATAATTTATATATGAAAAATTATCAGAAAAATTCAATCTATCCATATGTACTAGTTTCATGCATGACAAACCAACTTATACATGCTGTATAAGTGAAACTCTAAAATGGCATTTATAAGAGCTTACTTTGGAATTGCATTTGAACCTTTGGTTCAAATGGACTTCATTCAAATCGAATACCAAGTTGCATTAACTCAAACAGCATCACCTCTACATGCCATGTTCATGCATCATATTGTTGCATATGATTGTGTATTGATTGCCGGCACCGTTCCTTCTCGATAGGTCCTGCTCCGGAGACGTTCAGTACACCTATGAAGCGGTGCCTCCCTTGTTGATTTACCAGGCAAGCAAATCCCCTTGTTCATTCCGATACAATCCTACCCTCTCGCTCCTGCTCTCAGTTATTGCATTAGGACAACAACGATTCATCTGCTACTTTGTGCTGCGGTAGTTGAACCCATTCCTCTGCATGACCTGTCATTGCCACAGTAATTAGTTGAAAACCCACTAGCATGTGTAGGAGTTGATTGAGCCATGTTGTGTTCCTACCATGCTATGCCTGCTATTGCTTAGAGTTGTGTCAGTCTGATTCATTGGGAATGAATTGGAGTACAGTTCTATGTTCCGATCTTTGAGAGTGAAGTGTGTGAACACGATTTGGTAAAGGTAGCGGTGAGAGGCCATGTAGGAGTACATGGTGGGTTGTCTCACCGGAACCGTCCTTAAGCACTCGAGTCCTATGTATGTTGTCCAATGACTCGATACTACCACACATTGGGTTCGATAACTCGACCCCTCTCGACTTATTAATCAACTTGATCTCTGTCCGAGTCGCAACTAGTTTACGGTGTTTTAGGTAGTGCTATTTTTCTACCAAGTGGCACCCGCGAGGTGGGCTTGGGACAGACTAGGCACAGTGGCACGGTGTACCAAGTGGCACCGGATGGTGGGCTTGGGAACCCTGCTCACATCGTTTGGGGCCGTGGCGACACCCGGCCGGATCTCCTTGCGGATGGAACCCGAATAGGCGATAAGCCCGGACTAGAGTCTTGTGTGGTTAGTCGGTCGTGGCGACACCCTCGCCAAAGCTTCCGCTTGAAGGTTGCGAGATACATGACGTGTATATGGCGGTAAGTGGCGAGGCGTGTGTGAAGAAGTACACCCTGCAGGTTATCATGATCTATTCGAATAGCCGTGTCCTCGGTTATGGACTTCTTGGATGCTTACGTGGTACATAGACAACTTGAAGTGGATACTCTAAAATGCTCAAGACAAGTGTGAGTGCTATGGATGGCCTTCTCGTATGGAGACGGAATGAATCCGTAGTAGTGTATTGATGTGGTGATTAGTGGACTCGTGTGCGTTGTCTCACCTCAAGAGTTTCTTGTAGTCGAGAACAGGATAGCCACAGAGTCAAAGCTGGCTTGCTGCAACTAAACTCCACATTACCTTCTTGATACTAATGCATGTATGATAGGATCTTATGTAAGTCTTGCTGAGTACCTTTGTACTCACGTTGCTTTATTTATGTTTTGCAGCGGAGACTTCGGTCTTACTAGTAGTTCCGCTTGGACTTCGATGAGTAGCTTGTTACCTCAGCTACGATCTTGTACCCTTGGGAGGGTCTTGTAGATAGTCAGGCTTCTCAGCCTTTTTCTTTTGTAGTTGTCTGTACTCAGACATGTAATGCTTCCGCTTGTTGTTTGTATGCTCTGAATGATGGGTCATGTGACCCCTGTTTGTACCTATTGCTATGTGGCTCTTCTGAGCCTTTATCTATATGAGTTTGCGTTATGTTGTGATGCCATGTTGTACAGCACATACTTGCATGTTATGCGTACGTGTAACTTGTATTGCTATGTGTGGGATCCGACAACCTAGTTGTTTATCCTTGGTAGCCTCTCTTATGGGGAAATGTAGTCTCGTGCTTCGGCGATAGTAGTCCGTTACTGCCCGGTTCACGAGTCCCGCTAGCCCAAAGACTACTGCTTGGACACTTGATCGCGGCATGTGTTTCACTTTGTTCCTATGTCATCCCTTTGGGGAAATGTCACGCGGTATTATTCGAGTCCTGCTTAGCTCTGCTACAGCCCGGGATACCGGAGTCCTGTTAGCCCAGTGCTACAGCCCGAATATATACGTTGATGACCGACATGCTCGATGTGATTCATGTATGCCTGTCCCCATAGGTTGGTGCCACTTTGGGTTCACGACTAGTCATGTCGGCCCGGGTTCTCTGTCATATGGATGCTAGCGACACCATCATATACGTGAGCCAAAAGGCGCAAACGGTCCGGGCCATGGTAAGGCGACACCTGTAGAATACCGTGCGTGAGGCCGCAAAGTGATATGATGTGTTACATGCTAGATCGGTGTGACTTAGGATCGGGTCCCGACAGCTTTGGTATCGAGCTGCCCGATCGTCAGTAGGATTTCCAAGCCAACCTGATCGAAGTTGAGTCTAGAAATGCTTTAGTTATATAGGGAATTGATTGTGGGAGGAACGTAAGGCTCTTTTTACTCCTTTACCTCATGGCCTCGATCTGAGTCGTCATATCTTTCCTACGGGTTAAGGAACTAGGCTATCTCTTCGCTCTATCGTGATCACGTGTTACTATTCCGTAGTCCCATAGGATGGGTTGATCGAGTCTTACCCCGATTTTGAGTACCTCGGTGTAGCATGTTTAGTATTACCCCGAACCTTTGAATGATGATGTTGAGTATGGTGCTACCCCATTTTGCGAAATGTCTCATTTTGAACATTTCTTCGCCGTTATGCTGCCGGAATTGCCCGGGGAGTTCGAGAGTTACTAATATCGGTGTCCCACATTTTCAGTATGTAGTGATGTGATTCCGTCCTTGGTTTCGTTTCTCGGGATGTCATCGAGTTAAGCGAAGTTACATTGCTCGTAGCCAGAACCACGGAGATGGAAGGGATGAGGATCCTCCCGACCAGCCCTCATTGACAGGGTTCATGCTAGAAATGGAGAGGAACAAGCGTGAGTCTAACCGTTTGTTGGCACGTATCGAGGAGAACACCGCACATCAGTCCAAAGGGTTTGCAACCATTCATGACTTCATTCGCTTGCACCCACCTACCTTTCATCATTCCATCGAGCCACTCGATGCGATGACCGGCTTCCGTAGCATCACTCATAAGTTGCGTTCATAAGCGTGTCTGAAGATGACAAGGTCACCTATGCTGCATACCACCGGAAGGTCATGCTAGTCTTTGGTGGCAAAACTATGAGGCTATGCTTCCACTGGTCGATTCCAACACGGAGAGATTTCACCGAGGCTTTTCATGAGCATCACATTCCCCAAGCCCTCATCGATCGCAAGAGAGAAGAGTTCTGTAGTTTCACCCAGTGAGATGGCTGTTGATGCTTACAGAGAGAATTCAAGAACCTCGCCCGTTATGCCCCGTAAGAAGTGTCCACGGACGCCAAGAAGCGTGCTAGGTTTGGAAGGGTCTCAACCCCAAGTTGCGCTGTGACCTCCACCTGCACCATTGTGATACATTCCAAGCTCTTGTGAACAAGGCCATTAATGCAGAGACAGCTCAGCTCACTTACGAGGAGTCTCGTAAGCACAACCGTGAATTGGTTTCTTCCTCCGGTTCTAGTTCGCAGAAGCGCCGGATTTGGATTCCGAACTCTGCTCTTCCACCCGGATATTCACCGAGGCCATCTCATATGGCGCCTCACCCAGCCTCGATTACATGCTCCATCCAGGCCTATTGGTAGACCACTTGTCAATGCGGGTCCACGTCCAACTTCAGGGACTTGCTTCACATGCGGAGAGCCAGGACACTATGCACGTGACTGCTCTCAAGCCAGTTATGCTCCACCCAGCCGAGAAGCTTTGTTGGCTGTGTTAAGCCATCACGCAAGATGATCGGTGTCAAGTCAGCTCCGCTGAACGTGGATGTGTGCATCACGTCTCAGCTAAAGACGCTCATGATGATCCGGATGTCGTTCTTGGTACACTCCTTGTCAATTGTCATCCCGCCTCGCTTCTATTTGATCTTTGGAGCATCTCATTCCTTCATTTCAAAGCTATGCTAACTTGCACAACATATCATTTTGTGATATGCCCTCTCCGCTAGTCATTCAAACTCCGGATCCAAATGGCAAACTTCTTGTGTAAGCCATGGTAACGAAATCCTTGTTGATGACTTGTATTCCTTGCCTCACTTATAGCCCTCAAGTCTTCGATATTAACATCATCTTGGGTATGGACTGGATGACAGCTCATCATGCCAAGATTGATTGTTTCACTAGGTCTGTTCAGCTTACACACCCATCGGCAAGATAGTCACTGCTCCACTAGAGTTGCAAAGCGTCAACTCTATTCTCTTAATGCCAGCCCTCTTCCGGACCTTGAAGATATCCCGTAGTCCGTGACTTTCCTGGACGTTTTTCGGAGGAGCTGCCGGTGTTCCACCCGACAGAGATGTAGAGTTCGCTCATAGATCTTATCCGAGAACCGCCCCAATCTCTAGGAGACCCTACAAGATGGCACCCTTAGAACTAGCCGAGCTTAAGAAACAACTTGATGAGTCCTTGCAAAAGGGTTTCATCCGTCCTAGTTCTTCTCCTTGGGCTTGCCCGTCCTCTTCGTCAAAAAGAAGGATGGTACGGACCGGATGGTTGTAGATTATCGTCCGTTAATTTGGTCACGATAAAGAACAAGTATCCGCTCCCGTGATCAACGACACATATGATCAGCTCGCTGGATCCTCAGTCTTTTCTAAGATGGATTTGAGGTTAGGCTACCACCAAATCAAGATAAGGAATGGAGACATTCCCAAAACAGCCTTTGTCACTCTTTATGGCCAGTATGAGTACACCGTCATGTCCTTTGGTCTAACCAACGCTCCAGCTACATTCTCCCGCTTGATGAACTCGATCTTCATGGAGTACTTAGATAAATTTGTCATGGTTTACCTCGATGATATTCTTATTTATTGAAGAACGAGGAAGAGCATGCGAACATCTCAGACTTGTGCTAGAAAAACTCGAGAGCACCGCCTTTATGCCAAGTTCTCCAAGTGTGAATTTTGGTTGCGGTAAGTGACCTACCTAGGCCACGTAATCTCGGTAAGGGCATTGCTGTCAATCCCGATAGAGTTCAGGCCGTTCTTGATTGGACTCCACCAAACCGTTAAACAAGTTAGGAGTTTCCTTGGTCTAGCCAGCTATTGTCGCCGCTTTGTTGAAAACTTCTCCAAAGTAGCTAAACCCCTCACGGAACTTCTCAAGAAAGATAAAAAGTTTGAGTGGTCCCCATAGTGTGAGTACAGTTTTCGGAACTGAAAAGGCGCTGACTTCTGCTCCCATACTAGTGCCACGGTTTCACTAAAGACTTTGTTATCTCTGCGGCGCCTCACGACAGGGATTAGGTTGCATTCTTATGCAGGATCGTCATGTGATTGCCTATGCATCTCGTCGATTGCATCCACATGAGGAGAATTATCCTACACATGATCTAGAGCTTGCGGCCGTAGTCTATGCACTCAAGACCGGCGACATTACCTTCTTGGTAAACGTTAGAGATCTACACCGATCACCGAGTCTCAAGTATATCTTCACCCAACCAGATTTGAACCTTAGACAAAGGCGTTGGTTGGAGTTGATCACAGATTATGATCTAGGGATTACCTACACCCTGTGCAAAGCCAATGTCATGGCTGATCGTTAAGTCAGAAATCCTATTGCAACAATCTCATGTTGCAGCAAGGCCAACCACTTCTCCATGAGGAATTTTGTAAGCTTAACCTTCACATTGCTCCTCACGGATTCCTTTCTACCTTGGTGGCGAAACCTACTCGTGGATCATATCATAGAAGCCTGTAAGCATGATACGGGATTACCCGGATCAAGAGAAACGCTGCCAAGGGTATTGCTGGTAGTTTCTCTATAGATGATCGAGGTGTCGTTTTCTTTGGGCACCGCCGGTGGTCCCCAAGAAGCAACATCTTCGACAAGCGATTCTTAAGGAGGCGATGAATCTCCTCTCACAATTCATCCCGGTAGTACTAAGATGTATCAGGACCTCGCCAGAGGTTCGGTGGACTAGGATGAAGAGAGAAATTGCTCGAGATATTGCTAATCGTGGCGTTTGTCGTCGCGTTAAGCGAGCATCAAAGGCCTCTTGGCACCCTTCAGCCCTTAGCTATTCCTGAGTGGAAATGGGATAAAGTTGGTATGGATTTCATCACCGGCTTTCCTGGACCAAGAAAGGAATAATGCTATCTTCGTAGTCGTTGATCGTCTTTCCAAAGTGGCTCACTTCCTTCCTGCTCGAGAGAGTATCACTGCTAGTCAGCTTGCTGACTTATACATTCTCGAATAGTGTCACCCATGGTGTTCCACTAGAGATCAATTCAGACCGTGGTAGTCTTTTCACTTCTCATTTCGGGAGAGTTTCCAAACTGCCATGGGAACCCATCTTTTCTTGATGACCGCTTTCCACCCTCGGTCAAGTGGTCGGTGGAAAGGGTCAACCAAATTCTCGAAGACATGCTTAGAGCTTATGTTATCTCATTCGGTATGGATTGGGAGAAATGTCTTCCTTTCGCGAGTTTGCTTATAACAATAGCTATCAATCCAGCCTCAAGAAAGCTCCTTTTGAGATTCTCTATGGGCGAAGATGTCGAACACCTTTGAACTGGTCAAACCGGTGAAAGACAATTCTTTGGACGGACATGATCCAGAGGCGTAAGAGCAAGTTCGCATCATTCGTGAGAATTTGAAAACAGCCCAATCTCGTCAAAGAGCCAATATGACCGTCGTCATAAGGAAGTGGCTTATGAGGTTGGCGACAAGGCTTACCTTCGGTTACTCCTCTAAAGGGTACCCATCGTTTGGTATCAAGGGCAAGTTGGCTCCTCGTTACATTGGCCCTTTCGCATTCTCGCTAAGCGAGGAGGGTTGCCTACCGTTGGAACTACCCCACATCTTTCTCGAGTTCATGATGTCTTCCACGTCTCTCAACTCAGCGTTGCTTCTCGGATCCTATCCATGGAGTGGACCATGAAACGCTTGATCTCCAAGATAACCTCACATACCGAGAGTACCGGTTCGCATTCTTGATCAAGCGAGCGTGTTACTCGACGTCGAATATCAAGTTTCTCAAGGTTCGGTGGTCTCATCATTCCGAGAGAGAAGCTACCGGGAGCGAGAAGATCGTCTTCGACCGAGTACCCGCTTTCTTTCCGTCGACCCACAGAATCTCGGGGCGAGATTCTTTCAAGTGAGGGCGAGTTGTCACATCCTAGTTCTGGTATGCTCAAGGCTAGCTAGTCATTGTGCATCATGTTTAAATTCCATTTAATTTTGAAATGGGGAATTGTGAAACCCTCGAAATCACTTTTGAAATGACCTAAATAAAAATTGCTCCAAAAGGTCCAAGAAAATGCTCATGTGGCCCTCTGAAAATATTGGACAGAGATAATAATCAAACCAATATTTTGGGGTTCATAAGTATTTATATTTGGGCATTTGGAATTAATGCATACCTATTTGCATTGGATATATATATACTATATATATTATATATGGCCAACAATTGTACCTTTTGTTGAAGAGCTCGGAATATTACCACTAGCTCATATAAAATTGGCATAATTAAATAAAATGATTTGGTATTTTAAATAAATCAAACAAATGTCGAATATTTAAAAAGAAACAAAATAGGAAAAACCCTTACGACCTACCTTACCATGCTCAAGCTGGCTGGTGTGCCTGGCCCAGCTGCCCAAAGGCCAGCCCGCCCAGCCGACCGCTAAGCGCCACCGTCCCTTCCTCGCGCCCAGAGGATAGGGGCACGCCTTGCCCAGCCAGCCACACCGCGTCCGGCTGGGACACGTCTCCCGCCACCTCCTGCTTCCTCCCTCGTCGCCTGGACACCTGGAACAGCGCCACGCGCCGCCCCACCGCTCCCTCTCCCAGTCCTCTCCTCTCTCTCTCCTCGCCTCGCTCTCGAACCCGAACGCCACCGCCGCCGCTGCTGCGCCGTGAGCCGTAGCCACCGCACCCTCGAGAGCATCCGAGGCGTCCCGAGCTCCGCGTCGTCGACCTCGACCTCCTGTCAAGCCACGCGAGCCGGAGGCACCGCTGCGACGCCATCGCCATCTTCTCCATCTCCGCCACCGGAGATCGCCACCGCTGTTCGCCGCCGTCCGCGCTTCCCCAAGGCCGCCAACCAGCTCCCGGATCCGTCGTGAGCTCCTCTACCTATCCCCTACCTCCCGTGCTCGATTCGCCGCGTAGCCACCGCCCCTTCGATCCCGAGCCCCCTCGCCACCGCCATGTCGCCGTCGTGGCTACGGCCGTCTGCAAGCACGTCCGGCGCACCACCACATTCGATCGTCCTCGGGAGCCGCGCGCACACACTCCGTCGCCCTGCCGTGCACCGTAGCCCTCTTCTCCTCTCCGCCCGAACTCCGGCGCCGCCGCGAGCTCCGCTCCGGCGAGCTCCGGCCACCCTGTGCCCTGCTGCTGCCTCGGCTCGATGCGGCCGAGCGAGGGCTTCCTCCTGGTGCCCTCAGGACGCCAAACGGTGACCCGCACGAGAAACCCGAGCAACTCCGGCGAACCCTCGCCGCGTTTTTGGTCGCCGCCGACCAAGCTCCGGCAAGCTGACGTGGCGCCGGCTTAATTAGTGCTAATCACCAACTAACCTACCCCCCCTAACACTGACAGTGGGCCCCAGCGCCACTAATCTGAATTAGATTAGAATTAAACCCCCCTGTTAACTAACTGAGACACTGACGTGTGGCCCCCACACGTCAGGTTTGACCCAGCCAGCCGCAGTTGACCTGCTGACGTCATGCTTGCGCAGTGCTGACGCAATATTATCTTTTCTGGATTTAATTAAATCAGGAAATTCCAGAATATATTCAAAACTTCAAAAATTCATAGAAATTCAACCGTAGCTCAGATTGAAATAATTTATATATGAAAAATTATCAGAAAAATTCAATCTATCCATCTGTACTAGTTTCATGCATGACAAACCAACTTATACATGCTGTATAAGTGAAACTCTAAAATGGCATTTATAAGAGCTTACTTTGGAATTGCATTTGAACCTTTGGTTCAAATGGACTTCATTCAAATCGAATACCAAGTTGCATTAACTCAAACAGCATCACCTCTACATGCCATGTTCATGCATCATATTGTTGCATATGATTGTGTATTGATTGCGGCACCGTTCCTTCTCGATAGGTCCTGCTCAGGAGACGCTCCATAGTACTGCCTATGAAGCGGTGCCTCCTTGTTGATTTACCGTGCAAGCAAATCCCTTGTTCATTCCGATACAATCCTACCCTCTCGCTCCTGCTCTCGCTTATTGCATTAGGACAACAACGATTCATCTGCTACTTTGTGTGCGGTAGTTGAACCCATTCCTCTGCATGACTGTCATTGCCACGATAATTAGTTGAAAACCCACTAGCATGTGTAGGAGTTGATTGAGCCATGTTGTGTTCCTACCATGCTATGCCTGCTATTGCTTAGAGTTGTGTCGGTCTGATTCATTGGGAATGAATTGGAGTACAGTTCTATGTTCCGATCTTTGAGAGTGAAGTGTGTGAACACGATTTGGTAAAGGTAGCGGTGAGAGGCCATGTAGGAGTACATGGTGGGTTGTCTCACTTTGGAACCGTCCTTAAGCATCGAGTCCTATGTATGTTGTCCAATGACTCGATACTACCACACATTGGGTTCCGTAACTCGACCCTCTCGACTTATTAATCAACTTGATCTCTGTCCGAGTCGCAACTAGTTTACGTGTTTGTAGGTAGTGCTATTTTTCTACCAAGTGGCACCCGGCAGGTGGGCTTGGGACAGACTAAACACAGTGGCACGGTGTACCAAGTGGCACCGGATGGTGGGCTTGGGAACCCTGCTCACATCGTTTGGGGCCGTGGCGACACCCGGCCGGATCTCCTTGCGGATGGAACCCTAATAGGCGATAAGCCTGGACTAGAGTCTTGTGTGGTTAGTCGGTCGTGGCCGACACCCTCGCCAAAGCTTCCGCTTGAAGGTTGCCGAGATACATGACGTGTATATGGCGGTAAGTGGCGAGGCGTGTGTGAAGAAGTACACCCTGCAGGGTTATCATGATCTATTCGAATAGCCGTGTCCTCGGTTATGGACTTCTTGGATGCTTACGTGGTACATAGACAACTTGAAGTGGATACTCTAAAATGCTCAAGACAAGTGTGAGTGCTATGGATGGCCTTCTCGTATGGAGACGGAATGAATCCGTAGTAGTGTATTGATGTGGTGATTAGTGGACTCGTGTACGTTGTCTCACCTCAAGAGTTTCTTGTAGTCGTAGAACAGGATAGCCACAGAGTCAAAGCTGGCTTGCTGCAACTAAACTCCACATTACCTTCTTGATACTAATGCATGTATGATAGGATCGATGTAAGTCTTGTTGAGTACCTTTGAACTCACGTTGCTTTATTTATGTTTTGCAGCGGAGACTTGGTCTTACTAGTAGTTCCGCTTGGACTTGATGAGTAGCTTGTTACCTCAGCTACGATCTTGTACCCTTGGGAGGGTCTTGTAGATAGTCAGGCTTCTCAGCCTTTTTCTTTTGTAGTTATGCGTACTCGGACATGTAATGCTTCCGCTTGTTGTTTGTATGCTTCAATGATGGGTCATGTGACCCTGTTTGTACCTATTGCTATGTGGCTCTTGAGCCTTTATCTATATGAGTTTGCGCTTTGTTGTGATGCCATGTTGTACAGCACATACTTGCATGTTATGCGTACGTGTAACTTGTATTGCTATGTGTGGGATCCGACAACCTAGTTGTTTATCCTTGGTAGCCTCTCTTATGGGGAAATGTAGTCTCGTGCTTCTGAGCGATAGTAGTCCGTTACAGCCCGGTTCACCGGAGTCCTGCTAGCCCAGCACTACTACTTGGACACTTGACTGGCCGGCATGTGTTTCACTTCGTTCCTATGTCTGTCCCTTCGGGGAAATGTCACGCGGTATTATTCGAGTCCTGCCTAGCCTGCTACAGCCGGGATACGGAGT
The DNA here is from genome assembly GCA_021605205.1 of Aegilops longissima. Lineage (NCBI taxonomy): Eukaryota > Viridiplantae > Streptophyta > Magnoliopsida > Poales > Poaceae > Aegilops > Aegilops longissima. Next base: position 137,816,319 of record CM038676.1, on the reverse strand, counting down.
CCTGTTAGCCCAGTGCTACAGCCCGAATATATACGTTGATGACCGACATGCTCGATGTGATTCATGTATGCCTGTGCCCATAGGTTGGTGCCACTTTGGGTTCACGACTAGTCATGTCGGCCCGGGTTCTCTGTCATATGGATGCTAGCGACACCATCATATACGTGAGCCAAAAGGCGCAAACGGTCCCGGGCCATGGTAAGGCGACACCCGTGGGAATACCGTGCGTGAGGCCGCAAAGTGATATGATGTGTTACATGCTAGATCGGTGTGACTTAGGATCGGGGTCCCGACACCGGGTTATACCACTGGCGGCTTACCAATGAAGATGGTGGATCATATGAGCATGTTGACGGCCCAAGACCCAGAGGTGACTTAAGGCCTAGATGGATGAACCGCCATGTATGTATGACTTGTATTGTAAGGCATATGTAGTTAGTTTCTAAGCCAGACATGTGTATGAGCCAGCCATGACTCTGTGAGCTGCTGGGTGTCAACCTGTATATATAAAGGGACGACCCGGCGGTGGCTTAAAAAATAAAGAAGAGATCGAGAACTAGGCCAAGCGTATTCGCTCCCTGGTAATTGAAACCCAACCAATACCACCTCAAACTAAATTAGGATTTTACCTTCACCGCAAGGGGCCTAACTAGTATAAACTATCTGTGCCCTTTGTCCCGATTAACCCCTTTAAGCTAACCTCGTTGTGATGGCTCCACGACTAAGTCCTTCCGCTAGGACATCTGCCGTGACAATTCCACGACAACCCCTATACTCATCAAAGTTAATCAAGAAGGAAGTAGGGTATTACCTCCATTAAGAGGGCCCGAACCTGGGTAAACACCATGTCCCTTGTCTCCTGTTACCTTCGATCCTCAAATGCACAGTTCGGGACCCCCAACCCGAGATCGGCCGGTTTTGATGCCGACACTCGCCACTCCTCTCATCGGTTCCCCGCCTCTTCTCGCATCGTTTTTTCACTACCAGTGTCAGTGCTCATTGAAGGCTAGGCGGCGACACACCGGCCATGTAAATATCGCACAAAGTTTCTAAAGGCACAAATGTGTGTGATAGGAGGGAGTAGGTCCCATAGGGTGACCAGCGTGAAACGCCTTGAAGCCAAGGAGGCAATTCCTATCATCAAGGTGCGACTTCCCATCCTCTAGCCTAGTCGAATAGAATGGAGAAGTTAAGCGTGCTCGGGCTGGAGTAGTCCAAGGATGGGTGACCCGGTGGGAAGTTGCATATCTCAAGCTTCATTTAAATGCTATGACACTATCATTATCGAGATAAAGAGATAAATATCTCTATAGTGACCTATCATGGCGATTATATAAACCCTGGGATCCTTGTTTTGCTAATTTGTAGACTATGTTTTTATTGATTATTTTTTGCTCTAAAAAATTTAAGAATGATAGACTCTATAGTGACCTGAGGTAGCGATTATATAAACCTTTTTTAGGTCGCATGTAGGGTATAGGGGGAAGGGTGTTCTGATCGAGCATGTCTCCCTTGTGCGGTTTATAGACGCTGCACATTGATACGTCCATTTTGCATCATGCTTTTATATCGATATTTATTGCATTATGGGCTGTTATTACACGTTATGTCACAATACTTATGCCTATTCTCTCTTATTTTACAAGGTTTACATAAGGAGGAGAATGCCAAATTGGAATTCTCAGGCTGGAAAATGAGAAAATATTAGAGACCTATTCTGCACAACTCCAATAGTCCTGAAACTCCATGAAAGTTATTTTTGGAAATAATAAAAAATATTGACCGGAAGAAGTACACCAGAGGGGGACCCACCTGGTCACGAGGGTGGAGGCGCGCCCTACCCCCAAGGCGCGCCCCCTACCTCGTGGGCCCCATATTGGCTCTCCGATGGCCATCTTCTGCTATATGAGGTCTTTCGTCGAGAAAAAAAATTATAAGCAACCTTTCGGGACGAAACTCTGCCGCCACGAGGCAGAACCATGGCGGAACCAATCTAGGGCTTCGGCGGAGCTGTTCTGCCGGGGATACTTCCCTCCGGGAGGGGGAATTCATCGCCATCATCATCACCAACGCTCCTCTCATAGGGAGAGGGCAATCTCCATCAACATCTTCATCAGCACCATCTCCTCTCAAAACCCTAGTTCATCTCTTGTATCCAATTCTTGTCTCCAAGTCCGGGATTGGTACTAGTAGGTTGCTAGTAGTGTTGATTACTCCTTGTAGTTGATGCTAGTTGGTTTATTTGGTGGAAGATCATATGTTCAGATCCTTTATGCATATTAATACCCCTCTGATTATGAACATGAATATGCTTTGTGAATAGTTACGTTTGTTCCTGAGGACATGGGAAAAGTCTTGCTATTAGTAGTCATGTGAATTTGGTATTCGTTTGATATTTTGATAAGATGTATGTTGTCTAGCCTCTAGTGGTGTTATGTGAACGTCGACTACATAACACTTCACCATTATTTGGGCCTAGAGGAAGGCATTGGGAAGTAATAAGTAGATGATGGGTTGCTAGAGTGACAGAAGCTTAAACCCTAGTTTATGCGTTGCTTCGTAAGGGGCTGATTTGGATCCATATGTTTCATGCTATGGTTAGGTTTACCTTAATACTTTTGTTGTAGTTGTGGATGCTTGCAATAGAGGTTAATCATAAGTGGGATGCTTGTTCAAGTAAGAACAGCACCCAAGCACCGGTCCACCCACATATCAAATTATCAAAGTACCGAACGCGAATCATATGAACGTGATGAAAACTAGCTTGACGATATTCCCATGCGTCCTCGGCAGCGCTTTTCTCTATATAAGAGTTTGCCCAGGCTTGTCCTTTGCTACAAAAAGGATTGGGCCACCTTGCTGCACTTTATTTACTTTTGCTACTTGTTGCTTGTTACAAATTATCTTATCACAAAACTATATGCTACCACTTATTTTAGTACTTGCAGAGAATACCTTGCTGAAAACCGCTTATCATTTCCTTCGGCTCCTCGTTGGGTTCGACACTCTTACTTATCGAAAGGACTATGATAGATCCCCTATACTTGAGGGTCATCAAGACTCTTTTCTGGCGCTGTTGCCGGGGAGTGAAGCGCCTTTGGTAGGTGGAATTTGGTAAGGAAAAATTTATATAGTGTGCTGAAATTTACTGTCACTTGTTACTATGGAAAGTAATCCTCTGAGGGGCTTGTTCGGGGTATCTTCACCTCGACCAGTAGAGCAAAGAGTTTCTCCTCAACCTACCGAACCTACTGAAAATGAAAATATTCCCTTTGAAGTTCCTTCGGGTATGTTAGAAAAACTGCTAGATAATCCTTTTACAAGAGATGGAACAAAGCATCCTGATGAACATCTACTCTATGTGGATGAAGTTTGTGGATTATTTAAGCTTCCAGGTATACCCGATGATGTTGTTAAGAAGAAGGTCTTCCCTTTATCTTTGAAGGGAGATGCATCGACATGGTATAGGCTATGTGATGACACGGGATCATGGAACTATAAAAGAATGAAATTGGAATTTCATCAGAAGTATTATCCTATGCATCTTGTTCATTGTGATCACAATTATATATATAATTTTTGGCCTCGCGAAGGAGAAAGCATCACTCAAGCTTGGGGGAGGCTTAAATCAATGTTATATTCATGCCCCAATCATGAGCTCTCAAGAGAAATAATTCTTCAAAAAATTTATGCTCGGCTTTCTCATAATAATCAATCCATGCTCAATACTTCTTGTGCTGGCTCTTTTATGATGAGGACTATTGAATTCAAATGGAATCTATTGGATAGACTTAAACGCAACTCTGAAGATTGGGATCTCGACGAAGGTAAGGAGTTAGGTATAACACCTAAGTTTGATTGTGTTAAATCTTTTATGGATACCGATGTTTTCCGTAAATTTAGCACTAAATATGGACTTGACACTGAGATAGTAGCTTCATTCTGTGAATCTTTTGCTACTTATGTTGATCTCCCCAAGGAGAAGTGGTTTAAATATCATCCTCCCATAGAGGTAAAAGTAGCTACACCTATTAAAGTTGAAGAAAAGACTATCACTTATAATGATCCTGTTGTTCCTACTTCTTATGTTGAGAAACCACATTTCCCTGTTAGAATAAAGGATCATGCTAAAGCTTCAACTATGGTTCGTAAAAGCAATATTAGAACTTATACACCTCCTAAGCAAGTCAAAGTTGATCCTAATATTGCTATTGTTAAAGATCTCTTGGCCGATAATATTGATGGGCATGTTATTTATTTCTGCGGTGAAACTGCTAGAATTGCCAAACCTTGTGCTAAAGATAAACATAGACATGTGGTAGGCGTGCCTGTTATTTCTTTTAAAATAGGAGATCATTGTTATCATGGCTTATGTGATATGGGTGCTAGTGTTAGTGCAATACCTTATGACTTATACAAAGAAATTATGCATGATATTGCACCTGCTGAGATAGAAGATATTGATGTCACAATTAAACTTGCCGATAGAGATACTATTTTACCAGTGGGAATTGTAAGAGATGTTGAAGTCTTGTGTGGGAAAACTAAATATCCTGCTGATTTTCTTATTCTTGGATCCTGACAAGATAGCTTTTGTCCCATTATTTTTGGTAGACCCTTCTTGAACACCGTTAATGCTAAGATAGACTGCGAAAAGAATGTTGTTACTATTGGTATGGATGATATGTCTCATGAGTTTAATTCTCTAAATTTAGTAGACAACACCGTGAAGAAGAACTACCTAGTAAGGATGAAATTATTGTTCTTGCTTCTATTGTCGTACCTCCTAGTGATCCTTTAGAATATTATTTGCTAGACCATAAAAATGATATGTTTATGAATGAAAGAAGGGAGATAGATGAGGTATTCTTTAAACAGGAACCTATTCTGAAACACAATTTTCCTGTTGAAATCCTAGGTGATCCCCCTCCACCCAAGGGTGATCCCGTGTTTGAGCTTAACACGTTGCCTGATACTCTTAAATATGCTTATCTTGATGAAAAGAAGATATATTGTAACATCCCAAATTTTCAATTTGGAATGTTATACATAGAGCATCATTGCATATCATATTTTTTTTCCGTTGCATTTTGCTCGATCCAAGGAATTCTACACAACTCAAGGACCAACGGAGAGAGCCGGGGATTTTCGTTATTTTCATATTTGAGTTTTCTCAAATTTTGAAAATAGGATCATTTGATTTTAATTATTTTATCTTCAATTATTTCCACTATCAAAATATGAGAGAGGGAATAAAATGACTTTCCCAAAATAAAGAAATAATGAAGATTTGATAATAAAATCAAATAAGATTTTATTTTGGAGTTTTTCGCCTTTTTATTGGAATTTAGGAAAATACGCGTTTTTCAAAATTGCATTTAGGCCCCAAATAAATGTTCATTAAATCCGGCTTGATTTTAGAAGCCGGGGAAATTTTATTTCGGGATTTTTGGAGTCCGTTTAATATTTATTTTCTGCGCGTAATTTTTTTTAAAAAAACGAACCGCCTTACCGGGTCGTACCCGAGCGGGACTCCGCTCGGGGGGCACTTTAAATAGCGCCGCCCAGCGCCCCCAAATTTCACCGAGCCGCCCCGAGCCCACCCCGCGCCCCGCCGCCTGACCACCCCGCCAAACCCTAACCATAGCGCCGCCGCCGCCGCCCGCCGCCACACGCTCCCGAGGTTCGCCGCCGCCGCAAGCTGTTTTTCTTTGGCTTTATTTCGGTTTTTTTTCGATTTTTTTTATTTTGTTTTTTTATTAGTTTCGGTTTTTTCGGTTTAGGCTAATTAACGAACGTTCGTTCGTTAGTTCATTCAAACGAACGCGTTCGTCAGATTAGTTTAGTTAACGAACGTCCGTTTGTTAACCCGTTCGTCGTTTTTCTTTTTCTCGGTTTTAATCCGCGATTTTTCTGACCGCGATTCCAGATCCGATTTTCGTTTTAGTATAACTTTTCGCTCGTTTCTCGGAATCAGGCGATTCAAGCGCCTGGAGTTTCGTCTCGAAACCCTCTTTCTGACTAATCTACTTAAACAAGTTTTTGCTTCTGCAAAATTTGACTTAGATCCAGATTAGTAAAACAAAGCTGTTTTTCTTCCGCCGTTTGACTTTCGTTGCTTCGTTTGATTTGATTCTTTTTGCAAACCGGAGTTCTTAAGTTGAACTATCTGGTTAGATCTATTTGAGTTTTACCTGTGCATTAGATGAGTATTTATTGTATGCTTGTTTGTTTGTCTGCGATAGATTACCCGGAGTGCGCCGCCTATTACTTCGAGTCTCTAGGTTTCGCGGATCATCAGCAAGGCAAGTAACACTTTGATCATACGTCTTCTCATACCCAGTTTTTATGCATTAGATCTATCCTCAAACATTGCATGATTAGGATCTAATTAAATTGTGGGATGGGAAGTAGTTGAGGTAGTACCTATTACCTGCTTTATTATAAACCCTCGGGAGTTACTTCTACGTTTGCTTATTATGCCATGCTATGCTAGTAGACGTGGATTGGGTGAGTGAATCCATGACAGATGTGAGATTGTTATTTAATGGTTTATTTAAGGTGGCAACTTAAACACACATCTGGGTGGATTGAGGCACCTGGTTTCTATCAGGACTTGCCTGTATTTCTTCGGACAGCCACGCAGGCTCAAAGGGATCATGAGATTATTCAAACTAGAAACTTCCGTGTGCAGCCACAAGCCATTATGGGCTCTGGTATAGTTGATTAAGTTGTGCGAACTCTTACGGGTAGGCTAGCTGGTGTAGGGGATGTAGGTTGGTACGGTCTACCCACATGTAAGGTGCTAGCGCTTCGAAGACTGTGTCTCGGTCATCCGTCTCTCAAACACCATGTAGTCGAGAAACCAAACGGAGGCGATCGAGTCTTGTGGGGAAAAGTGCAAAACATCTGCGGAGTGTATAAACTAATCATGGTTAGCCGTGTCCCGGTTATGGACATCTTGAGTATCTAGTACTTGGATATCATGTGAATCTCATCATGTTACTTCTAAACTAATATTGTTGGGTTTGTTAATGAGTACTTTTAATTGGGATTGAGGATGTCATCAACCATTCTCAATGTTTCACAACCAACATGATTGTTAAATAAATTTATTCCTTTGCGAGAGGGAAAAATTGGCTTTATGCAAAAGCTGTAACCATAGAGCTTTCCACCGCCATATATGCATGTAGTATAGGCTTATCATTCCATTATTCTCTATGTGTTACATTGCCAAGATATTCCATGTGCTGACCCGTTGGCTGCAACATTTCATGTTGCGACTTTTCGATTTACTTAGTAAGGTGCATAGGTCGTGGTTCTATACTCGATGATGCCGTTGGAGTTGATGGACTCGCTTTTCTTCCAAGCCTTCCACCGTTATCGTTATTAGATGGCCTTAAGCCATATTTATTTTGATTAAGTTCTCTCTTGAGACATTCGATTGTAATAAGTGTGTGATTGCTACTCTGTTATAAATCCTTCGATCTTGTGTGGTGTCAAGACATTCGATCCGGGGATGACATCGGGCACGAGATCGATCGTTTGAGGTCTGGTCGCTACAAAGATGGTATCAGAGCACACGCTGACTATAGGACACGACCATTAAGCTAAAACCCTAGATCACTACTCTCTCTTATCATTTCTAACTCCTCATCTTTTCTACTCTTTTAGGATGACGGAAGCGAGGATCAAGTTCACTCAGCCGGATGAAGATACACCCTTTGGACGACACCTGAAGGAAGTCACTAAGTACCTAAACATCGGATTACCAAGCTTCACCGGGACCTACAATTCCACTTTACTCGAAGAAGAGCGCTGGAAGATTCAAGCTCAAGTTCCCGGAAGGACGTTTGCGCCAATCACGGAGCCCATAGAGTGTGTTTTCAATGCACCAACCTCGAGTTTGGGAAAGAGTATGGCAGCCCACATAACCATGGGACGCATTGGAGAAGTTTACAAAGAAGACCTCAAGGATACTATCTACCAGATTTGCGGGCGCCGAGATGAACAATGGGAGATAGTTGGCACTAAGAAGGATCGATCCATTGCAGCTTTCATCCAGGAGTTAAACCAGCACATTCGACGCCAGGAAAACCAGATGTGCACAAACATGATGGAGTTGAAGACAGCAAAAGCCAAGATTATCGAACTAGAAGGAGAACTGAAGGCCACTCACAAGGACTATATGGAGGAGATTGTAGCTCTAGTGGGATAAAACGGCGATCTTAAGGAGAAGATTGAAGAACTCATGGGAAATTCAGCACCCGGAGGAGAATATGAAGATTGCACCTGTCCAGAGAACTACATCATCATCGACGACACCGATTCCGATCCTAGTGATGATGATTACGAAGATGAAGTTGGAGCAGATATCATGGAGTCTTCATCGGAGCAGTTTTTCTAGTTGACCACCATAACAGTAGTAGATTACCCCCATGTTATATTAGTTTTAGTTTCAGCACTTTGTAACGATAGATAGACCGTTGTATGCCCTTGTTTGAATTTATTGGAGTGATATTGTGTGACTTGTCTCATGTGCATATGGGTAGTGTTTCTCTCTAGACCTCATTCTATTCTTAACTCTCGCCTTTTCTTAAAACCCTCAGATGCCTCCGAGACGCGACCCCGGATTTGTTTTCCCGCCAGAAATCACTCAGTTGATTCAGCAGAAGAATGCCTTGATTCAAACATTGGTACAGAACCAAGGCAACAACAACAACAACAACCCACCGCCACCACCACATGTTGACCATTGGACCCGTTTCTTAAGGCTGAATCCGCTGGTGTTTTCCTGTAGCACCGAGCCGATTGTTGCAGATGAGTGGCTCCGTAAGATAGGGAGGGAGTTGACCACTGCAGGTTGTACAGATGGAGAAAGGGTGAAGTTTGCCGCACATCAGCTTGAAGGACCCGCAGCAGCATGGTGGGAGAATTTTACAGCCACTTACCCTGTAGACACTGTCACATGTGATCAGTTTCAGCAAGCTTTCCGTACTGCCCATGTTTCAGCAGGAGCTATGGCCATGAAGAAGCGTGAGTTTCGCAACTTGCGCCAAGGAGGACGGACAGTTGGCCAGTATGTAGATGATTTTAGTAAGTTAGCACGTTATGCCCCAGATGACGTTGCTACAGATGCAGCTAAGCAGGAGAAGTTTCTAGAAGGACTGAATGATGAGCTGAGCATGCAGTTGATGGTAGCCACTTTCAATAACTACCAGGAGTTGGTAGACCGTGCTCTCATGATTGAGGGGAAGCAGCAGCAGATTGACTACCGCAAGAGGAAGTATGGACACGGGAAGAATAACTCTGGAGCTCAGCAGAAACTTCGCTTTACCCCGAAGACAGGAGGACAATTTCAGCATACCCATGGAGGAGGTAGCTCGCACAACCATAATGGCACCAAGAATGGGAACGGGAATGGAGGAAGCAATGGACAAAACCGCACCAACCCGTCAACACCATCCAAGGTAGACCTGAGCCACATCACTTGCTTTAAGTGCCGCAAGACTGGGCATTATGCAAATGATTGTCCGGAAAGCCAAAATGGCAATGGCAATGGAAGCTCAGGAAAGAAGCCGAACCCTTTCAACAAAGGACAAGTGAACCACGTCACTGTGGAGGAGGTTGAAGCTCAGCCAGACGCAGTAATAGGTAAGTTTTTGGTTAAGTCATTCACTGCAGTTGTTCTTTTTGATACTGGTGCATCGCATTCATACATATCAAGGGGATTTTTGGATAAGTATAAATTACCAACCCAAGCCCTTAGGTCACCGATGCTAGTAACCTCACCCGGAGCAGAATACGTGGCTAGTATATGGTGTGATCGACTGCCATTAAGGATTGGACACTATGTATTTCCCTCGGACCTAATAGTTCTGGAATCCCAGGGATTGGATGTGATATTAGGCATGGATTGGTTATTGAAGTATGGAGGGAACATAGATTGCGCCAGTAAGTCGATTTTGCTTACCACCCCAGAAGGGAGGAGAATCAAGTTTGTATCACGGCATGAGCCGAGGAGAGCACATGTAAATTCCTTAACAGGAGTTGTGCAGGAGGAAGTACCAGTGGTAAGGGATTTCACGGACGTGTTTCCGGAAGAGTTGCCAGGCATGCCACCGGACAGGGACATTGAATTTCTGATTGAACTATTGCCAGGCACTGGGCTGATATCTAAGAGACCATATAGGATGCCAGCCCAAGATTTGGAGGAAATTAAGAAGCAGATTAAGGAGTTACTGGATAAAGGTTTTATTCGCCCAAGTTCTTCGCCTTGGGGATCACCAGTACTTCTAGTGGAGAAGAAGGATGGATCGTTAAGAATGGTTGTTGATTATCGAGGATTGAATGAAGTGACCATCAAGAACAAGTACCCATTGCCGATGATCAATGACTTGTTTGACCAGTTGCAAGGAGCTAAGGTGTTTTCAAAGATCGATTTGCGATCAGGGTACCATCAGTTGAAGATTCGAGAGCAGGATATACCTAAGACGGCTTTTACCACAAGGTACGGGCTGTATGAGTATACCGTTATGTCATTTGGTCTGACTAACGCACCTGCCTATTTTATGAACATGATGAACAAAGTGTTTATGGAGTTTTTGGATAAGTTCGTCGTGGTGTTCATTGATGATATTTTGGTTTACTCGAAGAATGAAGAGGAACATAAGGAGCATTTGCGTTTGGTGCTCGAGAAACTCAGAGAACATCAGTTATATGCCAAGTTCAGCAAATGTGAGTTTTGGTTGAAGGAAGTTGGATTTCTTGGACACGTTATATCCGGAGAAGGTATAGCAGAGACCCCACTAAAGTTGTCACCAGTAAAAAACGGGGAAGCGCCAACAACAGTTGGAGAGATCCGGAGTTTCCTTGGACTCATGAGGATACTACCGAAATTCATTGAGAATTTCTCAAGGATTGTGAAGCCTATGACAGAATTGTTGAAGAAGGATACCAAGTTCATTTGGACCAAGGAGTGTGAAGCTAGTTTCAAGAGTTGAAGAAACGTTTGGTTACCTCACCAAGGTTAATCCCGCCAGATCGGACCAAGGATTATGAGGTGTATTGCGGCGCTTCACGCCGAGGAATTGGAGCGAGGCTTATGCGGGAGGGAAGAGTTGTTTCAGATGCTTCACGACAGCTTAAGCCTCATGAGCTAAACTATGCTACGCATGATTTGGAGTTAGCAGCCGTAGTGCATGCGTTGAAGACATGGAGACATTTCCTCATTGGAAATCATTGTGAGGTGTATACGGATCACAAGAGTTTGAAGTACATCTTCACGCAGAAAGAGCTAAATCTCAGGCAAAGGAGATGGTTGGAACTCATCAAAGATTATGACATGAGATTACACTATCACCCCGGAAAGGCTAACGTTGTAGCAGACGCGTTGAGCCGTAAGAGTCACGTCAACACACTAATGACGGGAGAAATACCAAAGGAGTTAGCCGAGGATCTTGAGAGCTATGTTTAGAAATAGTTCCGAGAGGCTATGTAGCAGCATTGGAGATTCAGTCAACTTTGATGGATAAAATCAGGGAAGCTCAGAAGACTGACAAAGAGATTGCCTCTATAAAGGAGAGAATGAGCGAAGGAAAAGAAAAGGGATTTCGTGAGGATGAGCACGATACCCTATGGTTTGAGGACCGTGTTTATGTGCCCAATGACCCGAAGATCAGGAAGTTGATTCTACAAGAGGCACATGATTCACCGTATTCGATTCACCCAGGAAATACCAAAATGTATTTGGATTTGAAGAATACTTTCTGGTGGACCGGAATGAAGAAGGATATTGCAGAGTATGTTGCAGTTTGTGATGTATGTCAGAGGGTGAAGGCAGAACATCAGAAGCCAGCAGGATTGTTACAGCCATTGCCTATACCCGAATGGAAGAGGGATAAACTAGGTATGGATTTCATCACGGGATTGCCCAGGACTCGTTCAGGCTACGACTCCATTTGGGTTATAGTCGATCGTTTGACGAAGGTAGCTCATTTCATTCCAGTAAAGACTACATACAGCAGTGCCAAATTGGCTAAGATATACATGACGAGGATTGTATGTTTGCATGGAGTTCCGAGGAGTATCGTATCATATAGAGGAACCCAATTCACCTCAAAGTTCGGAAGCGATTTTGTACGAAACTTTGGGAACCAGTGCTGAGTTTAGCACGACTTTTCATCCATGCACAGATGGACAAACTGAGAGAGTCAACCAGATTTTGGAGGATATGCTTAGAGCTTGTGCTTTGGATTATGGATCAAGTTGGGATGACAATTTGCCATATGCGGAGTTTTCTTATAACAACAGTTACCAAACCAGTCTGAAGATGGCCCCTTTCGAAGCCTTGTACGGAAGGAGGTGCAGGACCCCATTGTTGTGGGATGAAGTTGGAGACCGCCAGTTGTTTGGACCGGATTAGATTAAGGAGTCTGAACGGAAATTAAAGTTGATTCGCGAAAGGCTCAAGGTAGCCCAGTCAAGACAGAAGAGTTATGCGGATTCAAAACGCAAGGAGACAGAATACGAAGTCGGAGACAGAGTTTATCTTCGTGTATCACCGCTTCGAGGAGTTAAGCGTTTTGGAGTTAAGGGAAAGTTAGCACCCCGATTTGTAGGACCTTATCGTGTTTTGGAACGAATGGGAGAAGTTGCGTATAAGTTGGAACTACCTGAAGGATTGTCAGGAGTTCATGACGTGTTCCATGTTTCTCAGCTGAAGAAGTGTCACGCAGAGATGGCCGATATACCACTGAGAGATACAGTGCCACTGGAAGCGATTCAGTTGAATGATGATTTGACCTACGAGGAGAAACCGCTTAAGATTCTAGAGTATGCCAGCCGAGTCACCCGCAGCAAGGTCATTAAGTTTTGCAAAGTTCAGTGGAGCCACCACACCGAGGATGAAGCCACTTGGGAGCGAGAGGAAGATCTGTTTAAGGACCACCCTCACCTATTTTCTAGCCAACCCGAATCTCGAGGGCGAGATTCATCTTAAGGGGGTAGGTTTGTAACATCCCAAATTTTCAATTTGGAATGTTATACATAGAACATCATTGCATATCATATTTTTTTTCGTTGCATTTTGCTCGATCCTAGGAATTCTACACAACTCAAGGACCCACAGAGAGAGTTGGGGATTTTCGTTATTTTCATATTTGAGTTTTCTCAAATTTTGAAAATAGGATCATTTGATTTTAGTTATTTTATCTTCAATTATTTCCACTATCAAAATATGAGAAAGGGAATAAAATGACTTTCCCAAAATAAAGAAATAATGAAGATTTGATAATAAAATCAAATAAGATTTCATTTTAGAGGTTTTCGCCTTTTTATTGGAATTTAGGAAAAATACACGTTTTTCAAAATTGCATTTAGGCCCCAAATAAATGTTCATTAAATCCGACTTGATTTTAGAAGCCGGGGAAAATTTATTTCGGGATTTTTGGAGTCTGTTTAGTATTTCTTTTTATTTTATTCTGCGCGTAATGTTAAAAAAAAAACAAAAAACGAACCGCCTTACCGGGCCATACCCGAGCGGGACTCCGCTCGGGGGGCACTTTAAATAGTGCCGCCCCGGCGCTCCCCAGCCCACCCGAGCCGCCTCGAGCCCACCCGCGCCGCCGCCGCCCACCCCGCCAAACCCTAACCCTAGCGTCGCCGCCGCCGCCCGCCGCCGCACGCTCCCGTGGTTCGCCGCCGCCTCGTTTTCCGCGCCGTTTTTTTTTAAAACCGAGCAGTTTTATTTCGGTTTTTTATCAGTTTCGGTTTTTTTGGTTTAGGCTAATTAACGAACGTTCGTTCGTCAGTTCGTTTAAACGAACGCGTTCGTCAGATTAGTTTTGTTAAGAACGTCCGTTCGTTAACCCGTTCGTCGTTTTTCTTTTCTCGGATTTAATCCGCGATTTTTCTGATCGCGATTCCAAATCCGATTTTCGTTTTAGTATAACTTTTCGCTCGTTTATCGGAATCAGGCGATTCAAGCGCCTGGAGTTTCGTCTCGAAACCCTATTTCCGAATAATCTACTTAAACAAGTTTTTGCTTCTGTAAAATTTGACTTAGATCCAGATTAGTAAAACGAAGATGTTTTTCTTCTGCCGTTTGACTTTCGTTGCTTCGTTTGATTTGATTCTTTTTGCAAACCGGAGTTCTTAAGTTGAACTATCTGATTAGATCTATTTGAGTTTTACCTATGCATTAGATGAGTATTTATTGTATGCTTGTTTGTTTGTCTGCGATAGATTACCCGGAGTGCACCGCCTGTTACTTCGAGTCTCTAGGTTTCGCAGATCATCAGCAAGGCAAGTAACACTTTGATCATATCTCTTCTGATACCCAGTTTTTATGCATTAGATATATCCTCAAACATTGCATGATTAGGATCTAATTAAATTGTGGGATGGGAAGTAGTCGAGGTAGTACCTATTACCTGCTTTATTATAAACCTTTGGGAGTTACTTCTACGTTTGCTTATTATGCCATGCTATGCTAGTAGACGTGGATTGGGTGAGTGAATCCATGACAGATGTGAGATTGTTATTTAATGGTTTATTTAAGGTGGCAACTTAAACACACATCTGGGTGGATTGAGGCACCTGGTTTCTATCAGGACTTGCATGTATTTCTTCGGACCGCCACCCAGGCTCAAAGGGATCATGAGATTATTCAAACTAGAAACTTCCGTGTGCAGCCACAAGCCATTATGGGCTCTGGTATAGTTTATTAAGTTGTGTGAACTCTTACGGGTAGGCTAGCTGATGTAGGGGATGTAGGTTGGTACGGTCTACCCACATGTAAGGTGCTAGCGCTTCTGAAAGACTGTGTCTCGGTCATCCGTCTCTCAAACACCATGTAGTGCGAGAAACCAAACGGAGGCGATCGAGTCTTGTGGGGAAAAGTGCGCAAACCTCTGCAGAGTGTATAAACTAATCATGGTTAGCCGTGTCCCCAGTTATGGTCATCTTGAGTCTCTAGTACTTGGATATCATGTGAATCTCATCATGTTACTTCTAAATTAATATTGTTGGGTTTGTTAATGAGTACTTTTAATTGGCATTGAGGATGCAGTCAACCATTCTCAATGTTTCACAACCACCATGATAGTTAAATAAATTTATTCCTTTGCAGTAGGGAAAAATTAGCTTTATGCAAAAACTGTAACCATAGAGCTTTCCACCAGCCATATATGCATGTAGTATAGGCTTATCATTCCATTATTCTCTATGTGTTACATTGCCAGCATATTCCATGTGCTGGCCCATTTTCGGGCTGCAACGTTTCATGTTGCAGACTTTTCAGACGACGAGTAAGGTGCATAGGTCGTGGTTCTATACTCAGTGATGCCGTTGGAGTTGATGGACTCGCTTTTCTTCCAAGCCTTTCGTTGTTATCGTTATTAGATGGCCTTAAGCCATATTTATTTGGATTAAGATCTCTCTTGAGACATTCGATTGTAATAAGTGTGTGATTGCTACTCTGTTATAAATCCTTGAGTAATTGTGTGGTGTCAGATTATCGATCCGGGGATGACATCGACCACGAGATCGATCGTTTGAGGTCCGGTCGCTACATATATCCTGTTATTATCGCTAACCTTTCGGAGCATGAAGAAGAGAGATTATTGAAAACTCTGAAGAAGCACCGTGCTGCTATTGGATATACTCTTGATGATCTTAAGGGCATTAGTCCCACTCTATGTCAACATAAAATAAATTTGGAGAAAGATGCCAAACCAGTTATTGATCATCAACTACGGCTGAATCCTAAAATGAAAGAAGTGGTAATAAAGGAAATACTAAAGCTCCTTGAGGCAGGTATAATTTATCCCGTTGCTGATAATCAGTGGATAAGTCATGTCCATTGTGTCCCTAAGAAGGGAGGTATCACTGTTGTCCCTAATGATAAAGATGAATTGATTCCGCAAAGAATTATTAGAGGTTATAGGATGGTAATTGATTTCCGCAAATTAAATAAGGCTACTAAAAAAGATCATTACCCCTTACCTTTTATCGATCAAATGCTAGAAATATTATCCAAACATACACATTTTTTCTTTCTAGATTGTTATTCCGGTTTCTCTCAAATAGCCGTGTCAGCCAATGATCAATCAAAGACCAGTTTTACATGCGCTTTTGGTACATTTGCTTGTAGACGTATGCCTTTTGGTTTATGTAATGCACCTGCTACCTTTCAACGATGCATGATGGCTATATTCTCTGACTTTTGTGAAAAGATTTGTGAGGTTTTCATGGATAACTTTTGATCTATGGATCTTCTTTTGATGATTGCTTGAGCAACCTTGATCGAGTTTTGCAGAGATGTGAAGAAACTAATCTTGTATTGAATTGGGAAAAATGCCACTTTATGGTTAATGAAGGTATTGTCTTGGGGCATAAAGTTTCTGAAAGAGGTATTGAAGTTGATAAGGCCAAGGCTGATGCTATTGAAAAGATGCCATGACCCAAGGACATCAAAGGTATAAGAAGTTTCCTTGGTCACGCCGGTTTTTATAGGAGGTTCATTAAGGACTTCTCAAAAATTTCTCGGCCTCTGACCAATTTATTACAAAAAAATATACCATTTGTCCTGTATGATGATTGTGTAGAAGCATTTGAAATACATAAGAAAGCATTGATCTCTGCACCTATTGTTCAGCCACCTGATTGGAATTTACCCTTTGAAATTATGTGTGATGCTAGTGATTATGCTGTAGGTGTTGTTCTAGGGCAAAGAGTTGATAAGAAAGTAAATGTTATCCAATATTCTAGTAAAACTCTAGACAATGCTCAGAGAAATTATGCTACTACTGAAAAAGAATTTTTAGCAGTTATATTTGCTTGTGATAAGTTCAGACCTTATATTGTTGATTCTAAAGTAACTATGCACATTGATCATGCTGCTATTAAATATCTTATGGAGAAGAAAGATGCTAAACCTAGACTTATTAGATGGGTTCTCTTGCTACAAGAATTTGATTTGCATATTGTTGATAGAAAGGGAGCTGAGAACCCGTTCTGGCACAACTTGTCTAGGTTAGAAAATGTTCTTGATGACCCACTACCTATTGATGATAGCTTTCCTGATGAGCAATTAAATGTCATAAATACTTCTCGTAGTACTCCATGGTATGCTGATTATGCTACTTACATTGTTGCTAAATTTATACCACCTAGTTTCACATACCAGCAAAAGAAAAAGTTTTTCTATGATTTGAGACATTACTTTTGGGATGACCCACATCTTTATAAAGAAGGAGTAGATGGTGTTATTAGACATTGTGTACCTGAGCATGAACAGGAACAGATCCTACGCAAGTGCCACTCCGAAGCTTATGGAGGACACCACGCGGGAGATAGAACTGCACATAAGGTATTGCAATTCGGTTTTTATTGGCCTACTCTCTTCAAGGATGCCCGTAAGTTTGTCTTGTCATGTGATGAATGCCAAATAATTGGTAATATTAGTAGACGTCAAGAAATGCCTATAAATCATTCACTTATTATTGAACCATTTGATGTTTGGAGCTTTGATTATATGGGACCCTTTCCTGCCTCTAATGGATATACACATATTTTAGTTGTTGTTGATTACGTTATTAAATGGGTAGAAGCTATTCCAACTAGTAGTGATGATCATAACACTTCTATTAAAATGCTTAAGGAAGTTATTTTTCCGAGGTTTGGAGTCCCTAGATATTTAATGACTGACAGTGGTTCACATTTTATTCGTGGTGCTTTCCGTAAAATGCTTGCTAAGTATGATGTTAATCATAGAATTGTATCTCCTTACCACCCACAGTCTAGTGGTCAAGTAGAATTGAGTAATAGAGAGCTCAAATTAATTTTGCAAAAGACTGTCAATAGATCTAGAAAGAATTGGTCCAAGAAACTTGATGATGCATTATGGGCCTATAGAACTGCATATAAAAATCCTATGGGTATGTCTCCGTATAAAATGGTTTATGGAAAAGCATGTCACTTACCTCTCGAACTAGAACATAAGGCATATTGCGCTATTAAAGAGCTCAACTATGATTTCAAACTTGCCGGTGAGAAGAGGTTATTTGATATTAGCTCACTTGATGAATGGAGAACCCAAGCTTATGAAAATGCCAAGTTGTTTAAAGAAAAAGTCAAAAGATGGCATGATAAAAGGATACAAAAGCCTGAGTTTAACGTAGGTGATTATGTATTGCTATACAATTCTCGTTTAAAATTTTTTGCAGGAAAACTTCTCTCTAAATGGGAAGGCCTTTACGTTATCGAGGAGGTTTATCGTTCTGGTTCCATAAAAATCAACAACTTCGAAGACACAAATCTGAAGGTGGTGAACGGTCAAAGAATCAAACATTATATCTCAGATAATCCTATAAATGTTGAAACCAATGTTATTGAAACCGTAACCCCGGAGGAATACATAAGAGACACTTTCTGGAACGTTTCAGACTCCGAAAAGGAATAGGTATGTGGTACGGTAAGTAAACCGACTCCAGAACAGTTTTTAAGGCAATATTTCTCTGTTTTGGAATATTTAGAAAAATAGAAAAATAAGAAGCATTCCGGGAAGGACACGAGGGTCCCACGAGGGTGGAGGGCGGGCCCTACCCCCCTGGGCGCTCCCCCCTACCTCGTGGGCACCTTGTGTGCCCTCCGGACTCTGTTTTCTTGCATGATGTATATTTTGGTCGGTAAAAATTCATTATACATTCTCCCGAAGGTTTTGACTCCTGTATCACGCAAATATCCTCTGTTCTTGTTTCGAGTTGTCCTGCTGCAAATTAGAGCAACATGTCGTCCCAGGATTCGGAAGGAGAAAGCTATGTGGATGATTACCTTGTAGATCCTAAGGTCTATGGAGATGTGGAGCATTGTGGTTGGAGTACTGAGGAAGAAGGGGACTATGAACCCCAGGGGAAGGAGGAGACGAGCTCAGATGAAGATGAAGTCCCATTACCTCAACCTGGGGACATGCATGTGGAGTTCAAAAAGTCAAGCCTCCCTGATAGGGCAAAGAAACTAAAGATCGAGTTTATCCCTTCTTGTCTCTTGCAGGAAAATAAGCAGGACCTATGCAAAAAGATATTAACCCTGGAGCAGGAGATTGATGACTTGAGGGATCAAAATTCTGTCCTCAAGCGCAAATTAAGGGAGAAGCCTACGCCATCAACTAAGCCAACACCGCCACCTTCTTCATCAACAGCAAAGGAGATATAATCACATGGGTACGGGCACTCCCCTTGGCAACTGCCAAGCTTGGGGGAGGTTCCCCGGTATCGTATCACAATCACACTCCTATCTTTACCGTTTTTCTTAGTTCGATCCTATTAGTAGTATCTTGATATAGTAGAATAAAGTTTATGGCATGTTCTAGTTTTGAGTTTTGCTTTATGATCTCTCTTTGTAATCGAGTCCGTGAGCTATATATAATAATGATTAGTGTTGAGTCAAGGGCTTGATTATTTTGCCATGATCTTGAGTGAATAAAAGAAAAGAAAAAAGAATAAAAAGAAACAAAGAGTTCATATTGATCTTATCAAGAGTAATGACTTCACATAGAAAGAGTATGATGATTAAAAGTTGTTGGGAGTTGACAAACATAGCTTTGGTCATCGTTGCAATTAATAGGAAGTAATAAAGAAAGAGGGGTTTCACATATAAATATACTATCATAGACATCTTTTATGATTGGGAGCACTCATTAAAATATGACATGCTAAAGAGTTGATGTTGGACAAGGAAGACAACGTAATGGGTTATGTTTTCTTATATCTGAGATAAAGTATGTTGTCATGGATCATCCAACATGTTGAGCTTGCCTTTCCCCCTCATGCTAGCCAAATTCTTAGCACCAAGTAGAGATACTACTTGTGCTTCCAAAAACCCTTAAACCAGTTTTGCCATGAGAGTCCACTATACCGACCTATGGATTGAGTAAGATCCTTCAAGTAAGTTGTCATCGGTGCAAAGAAATAAAAATTGCTCTCTAAATAGGTATGACTTATTCGTGTGGCAGAAAATAAGCTTTGTACGATCTTGTGATGTGGAAGAAATAAAAGCAACGGACTGCATAATAAAAGTTCATATCACAAGGGGCAATATAAAGTGACGTTCTTTCGCATTAAGATGTTGTGCATCCAACCTTAAAAGCACATGGCAACCTCTGATTTCCCTCTGCGAAGGACCTATCTATTACTATCATCTTCTACCTTATGCAAGAGTCATGGTGATCTTCACCTTTCCTTTTTACATTTTATCCTTTGGCAAGCACAGTGTGTTGGAAAGATCCTGATAGATATATCTAATTGGATGTAGGGGAGCATGAGTTATTATTGTTGACATTACCCTTGAGGTAAAAGGTTGGAGGAAAAACTATAAGCCCCTATCTTTCTCTGTGTCCGATTAAAACTCTGTAGCCACAAGTATTGCGTGAGTGTTAGCAATTATGAAAGACTAAATGATAGTTGAGTATGTGGACTTGCTATAAAGCTCTGACATAGACTCTTTCTGATGTTATGATAAATTGCAATTGCTTCAATGACTGGGATTATAGTTTGTTGATTCTCAATAAAGTTTATGATTCGTACTTTGCATTGTGAATAGATTATTACTTGAGCATAAGAAATCATATGACAATATCTATATATGTTGTTGTTATGAGAATAATCATGATGCCTTCATGTCCGTATTTTATTTTTATCGACACCTCTACCTCTAAACATGGGGACATATTTATCGTTATCGGCTTCCGCTTGAGGACAAGCGAGGTCTAAGCTTGGGGGAGTTGATACGTCCATTTTGCATCATGCTTTTATATCGATATTTATTGCATTATGGGCTTTTATTACACGTTATGTCACAATACTTATGCCTATTCTCTCTAATTTTACAAGGTTTACATAAGGAGGGAGAATGCCGGCAGCTGGAATTCTGGGCTGCAAAAGGAGAAAATATTATAGACCTATTCTGCACAACTCCAAAAGTCCTGAAACTCCACGAAAGTTATTTTTGGAAATAATAAAAAATATTGAGCGGAAGAAGTACACCAGAGGGGGACCCACCTGGCCACGAGGGTGGGGGCGCGCCCTACCCCCCAGGGCGCGCCCCCTGCCTCGTGGGCCCCCTGTTGGCTCTTCGATGGCCAAATATCATAAGCAACCTTTCGGGACGAAACTCCGCTGCCACGAGGCGGAACCAATCTAGGGCTCCGTGTAACATCCCAAAATTCTAAATTTTGGAATGTTATCTTAGATAAATAACTATGCTTGTTGTCTGATTGTTTGTATGAGTGATTGAGTGACATTGAGTGGAATTTGAAATTTTTGAAATTTGGATGAGAGGGAATAAAATGACTTTCCCAAAACTATCCCCTTTGCCCTTTTTGGATCTCAATGAATTCAATTCCATTCCAACACCAAAACCCTAGAGTGAAGATGACATGACTTCTTCCATTTGGAATGAAAAGGGTTTTGAAAAGATTTGAATTTCATTTGAGAATATTTCAAATTCAAAGCTTTATGCAACTCAATGATTTTCATGAGGGAAGATAAAATGACTTCTTCAATTATATGAAATATGAGTTGGAAGTTAAAAAGTATCAAATTGAAAGTCATTTGAAAATGCCTTGAAACCCCTTTCAAATTTGAGTTTTATTTTGAATTTGGAAAAAAAATGAATTTTTATAAACTTTGGATTTTGCCCCTGGAAAAATGTTCAAATGATAGGGAATATTCCCCTGATCATTTTGGTATATATGTCCTATATAAAATATTTATAGTTTATATATTATATCTGTTTTGTTTTTCAAAAAAACTAGAAAAGAAAATGCCCAGCACCAGCCAGCCGACCGCCCAGCCAAAGACTGGCAGCCCCTCACCAGCACGGCCAAAGGGCCCACCAGCGGCCGAGCCAGCCCCCACCAGCCAAATGACGCCCAGCCCGGTATGCCAGCGCCCTAGCCTCATTTGAATCGGCTTGGCTCGGTCAACCGACCGAGCGCCCGCTCCCCATTGTCGCCGACAGTGGACCCCACCCGTCGTCTACCCCTCGCCCACGCTTACCGACCGCCACGATCGCGGATCCGTGAGATCCGGATTCGATCCTCCCGATTCACCCCTTGCGCAACGAAGTCGCCCCGCCTATAAAACCCCTCCCCGCACACCATTCCCCCTCGCCCCTCGCGGACCTCTCCTCCTCCTCACGCGCTGAGACCCGAGCCGCCACCGCCTCCATTTACCTCGCCGCCGCCTAGCCCACCCCGAGCTCCACCAACTCCACAGACCCACCCCGAGCCCGTCCGCACTCCCGGAGCATCCCCCGACCTCCCGACGACCGGAGAGGCTAACGACTTTCGCCACCGCCGCCGCCGCCGCCGCCGAGCTCCGTGAAGTCGCGGAGATCACCCGTCCGATCTAACATCTACGGCTAGGATTAGAACCGAAGGGTACGTCTTTAAATAAAACCGCCCGGTTCGTTGCGGTTTAGTTTAGTTAGGTTTTTTTATTTAGTACCGCCCGTTTGTTCAAACCGTAGGCCGTTTTAGTTATATTATGCAGCAGTCGTTAGTTAGGCCCATTTAGTCGTTTTTCTTTATTTTCGTTTTTCTGTTTTAATGAATAGTTTCAGATTTGAAAAATTCATATCTTTTATTCTACTTAATATTTTTAAGTGATTCTTTTTGTTGGTTTGAAAATTTTCTATAGTTTCTGCAGAAAATATATTTAGCTATGTTAAAATTAATTAAAATTGCTTTATTTTAGTTTAAGTCAGAATAGTAAATCTGTTATAACATGAGTTAGAAAAATTATTTTGGATGATTCTTTTTGTCCCAACTTTAATTTGACATTGCCAAACCATAGGAATTAATTTGGGTAT
The DNA here is from genome assembly GCA_021605205.1 of Aegilops longissima. Lineage (NCBI taxonomy): Eukaryota > Viridiplantae > Streptophyta > Magnoliopsida > Poales > Poaceae > Aegilops > Aegilops longissima. The sequence goes on along the minus strand of CM038676.1, from coordinate 137,793,447 downwards.
TTTAGGATTAATAAAAAAATAGTTTTAAGCAGAATCTTGTTAATCCTAATTGATTAACTAGCTATTGTTTTCCTATTATCTTAATTAGTAAATAAATTTATTTTTCACATGTGATTGATTATTCTAGGATAGTTTCTACCACTTTATAGCATGAACTTTTATTTATAATAAATAAAACTTTTATTTTATTTTTCTTAATAGAATTTGAATTAGGCCTAATAGGAGTTTTATAATAGCTTTTAAATTGATTCTTTTTGCTCCTAGTTGTTTAATGCATTCTTTTCTGTTAAGTTAACATAAATCCATGCTTAGGTTATGTTAAGAAAAATTTTGTTATAAAAAACTATTTTTAGTTGTTGCTTGAAGTAGGAAAACTTGAGTTGGATTTCTTCGAGTTTTCCTTTGGGTTTTGATTCGTTTGTTTTGGTGTGTTATGTTACTATGCTATTGTGTTAAGTGATCATATGCTATGTGCTTATTGTGGTTATTGTTTGCCTCGGTAGAATTTCCGGAGTGCGAAGTTTGCTACCACGAGTCCCTAGTTTTCGAAGATCGTCAACAAGGCAAGTTCACTTTGACCATGTTTTCATACCTATGTTTTATTGCATTTAGTGGCATCTTTGCAACCACCTCTAGTAGTGTTATTGATTCTTGTAGTTGAGTAGTATGCATGAGGCAGGAACCCATCACCCTGTTACCAAGCCCGGGACGTTATTTATTTTAATGCTACGCTATGGTAGACGGGCTTTGGTATGAGTGCTCGAGAGTGGTGTGAAGAAGGAGGACTCTCGTCAATGGCGACAACTCCATGATGGCATCTGCAAGGACTGCATCTTCAAGGCCTCAAGACTTCAAGACTCGAGACAAGAATTCAATACACACTCTGGGTGAAGGACGGTTGACGGCACCTGGAGAAACCAGTGGTTGGCGGGATGCATGGAGAAGCGCCATGACATCTTCCGGAAAGCTTCACCCAGACTCAAAGAGACGGAAGAATACGTCATGCCCGGAAGCTTACCTGTGCAACCGCAAGTCATTATGGGCTCTGGCTTGGTTGACCTTCGTTGTGACTCTGGCTGGGACGGTGCTAGCAGATGTAGAACTATGGTAGGATGGGATGAGCACCGGACAGTGGTCAGAGGAACTCTTCGGAAGACCATGTTTCGGTCATCTCTTGTATCCAATTCTTGTCTCCAAGTCCGGGATTGGTACTAGTAGGTTGCTAGTAGTGTTGATTACTCCTTGTAGTTGATGCTAGTTGGTTTACTTGGTGGAAAATCATATGTTCAGATCCTTTATGCATATTAATACCCCTCTGATTATGAACATGAATATGCTTTGTGAGTAGTTACGTTTGTTCCTGAGGACATGGGAGAAGTCTTGCTATTAGTAGTCATGTGAATTTGGTATTCGTTTGATATTTTGATGAGATGTATGTTGTCTAGCCTCTAGTGGTGTTATGTGAACGTCGACTACATAACACTTCACCATTATTTGGGCCTAGAGGAAGGCATTGGGAAGTAATAAGTAGATGATGGGTTGCTAGAGTGATGAAGCTTAAACCCTAGTTTATGTGTTGCTTCGTAAGGGCTGATTTGGATCCATATGTTTCATGCTATGGTTAGGTTTACCTTAATACTTCTTGTAGTTGCGGATGCTTGCAATAGAGGTTAATCATAAGTGGGATGCTTGTTCAAGTAAGAACAGCACCCAAGCACCGGTCCACCCACATATCAAATTATCAAAGTACCGAACGCGAATCATATGAACGTGATGAAAACTAGCTTGATGATATTCCCATGTGTCCTCGGGAGCGCTTTTCTCTATATAAGAGTTTGTCCAGGCTTGTCCTTTGCTACAAAAAGGATTGGGCCACCTTGCTGCACTTTATTTACTTTTGCTACTTGTTGCTCGTTACAAATTATCTTATCACAAAACTATGTGTTACCACTTATTTCAGTACTTACAGAGAATACCTTGCTGAAAACCGCTTATCATTTCCTTCTGTTGCTCGTTGGGTTCGACACTCTTACTTATCGAAAGGACTACGATAGATCCCCTATACTTGTGGGTCATCACACATATCTGTGGGCTCCCTGAGTTTTATATATATATATATATATATATATATATATATATATATATATATATATATATATATATATCCTTACCGACAATGAGGGGGCCCCACACAATCTATCCCTTTGACCCAACAACGAGAAGGGTTGGACCAAGATGGTTTCCTATTACTTCTTGTGCCATGTTAGACAAAATAAAGTTTGAGCTCATGCGTTGGACGGCACCCCATCCCCCGTCGCCTTGAAGTTAGGAAACCGACATCGTACGTATTCAACCAGGCTTGGGGTCGGGTACGGTGTTCGGTTTGTAATGTAGTTGGTGGCCCATCGAAGTTGTGCATTAGGGATTTGAACACATCACACACCACCATACCCATACATATTTTCATGCCGCATGCAATGTATACGAGGTCTTCTAATCTACCATGTCTCCCTTGTGCGGTTTTTTGTGATGACACGCATATCTGTGGGCTCCCCAAGTGTACATATATCATTCCTTTGACCGATAACGAGGGGTATGTGTTGTCCATGAATGGATTCCTCCTAGTATGTGTTAGGGACGGTCACTGTCACATGTCATTCAACCAAAGCTCGAGCTCGTGCATTGTCAGGATTCCCTCCCACATGCTCGGATTGCTGGGTTCAACCTACACCGTACCCTGCATATCTGTCCTTAACTACCTGGCCTTCATGGTTGTTGTCTGTATCGAGAGGTAGGCACTACATCTAAATTGTACATTATTCTATACTCAAAACACACATCACCCCTTACAACGTACATCATTTTGGGCCGCATGCAAGAGGTGCTGGTTTTGTGGTCCCTCTTGTGCGATTTTTATGATGGTTCAATCTATCGGCCCAAGTGGTTTATAGACAACAATAGTTGTTGTTTGACCAAACGATAGATTCACTGGTCCATTTTATAGTAGGTCGTGGCAACATGCATGTATGACAAAGTATCATTACGTGTATCCGCCCCGCTGACACGAAGTGGGAGGTGGTTGGTCAAGCACCCTAGCTAGCTACGACATTTTGTCATTATAGATATATCCAAGGGTGCTTTCGGGTTTGTGAGGCAGGTGCCACCAAAGTTGTGCATTGTGTATTTAAAGTTTTAAACATCACACCCAATATTCCTACATATATTTGGCCACTTCCAGTTAGTTCTTGACTTCTGGCCCTCTCACCTATCTTCGACGACGCGCCCAACCATGGTCCCGCATGGTCAAAGTTGTGCATTGGAATTTTGAACATCACAGACCACCCTTTTCACTCATATATATTTGGGCCACATGCTGGTGTGGCTGTCTTCTAACCCTCTCTAACGTTTTTTTGCTGCAAAGACTCTGATGGCACTCAACGGACATGGGTATAACGTCCTAACTGTGTGTTATGCAAGTGCGATGTGAATCACCACGACTGCGCAAGCGCTGGCAAAGGTGGAGGTACTGGCTCAACCTTGTGCGATGCAAGTGCACTGTAAAGTCACCACGAAGCGTGAGCAAAGGGTGGAGGTACTGGCTTAACTGTGTGCGATGCAAGTGTATTGTAAAATCACCACCTGCGCAAGCTAAAGGCGGTTAGTTTATTTACAAATTAGGACAAACCGTGTGTGATAGACCAGCTAGCTAGAAATCTAAAAACAAACTACCCACCTTGAGCGTTGCAAAAATCGGCGGTTCCGCCACTTTTCCTTATTATCGTACACGCATATTCTTATTGGACCGTGCGCGATCTTGGGTTCTCCCGCCCCGCAACAATTCCTTTATCCAAATTTTAGTAGCTGTCGTACTTGAACCGTCGCCCACACTCCTCCAGCACTGACCTTATAGTAAAATTGCAGTAGCCGAGGCATCTGAACCGTCGCCCTCCCTCGTCCACCACCATCTCCACCCACCAATACTAAAATTTTCAGTAGTCGCGGCGTATCCTCAAACACCACCCCTTCCGCAGTCCCCCACCTGTCCCCCTCCCCCCTCGAACCCTAGCTGGCCGCCACCGCCAACCCCTGTCGGTTTGCCCATTCCTCCTAGCTTAGATAATAAAGTTCAGATTCCGATACCATCGCCCCACTCCCTTGAGTTTTTAGACGAGGCATGCGGTGTCCCTCTCCGCCAGATCCACATCCCCTGCTCTAGAATGTCGCAGCATAAGGTCGACCACTTATGCCGGGGAGCCCGACGAGCGTTCGGCCAAGAAGAGGTTTATCATGGCCTCTCCGACGGACGTTGGCGAGGTTGCCGCCGTTCGCCCGGACCTGTCGATCCTGGAGCAACATGTCTCCGCGGAAGTCGGCGAAGACGTTGACTACGTTGCCATGCCGAAGCCTTTATGTCAGCGGGCTAGCATATTACTGTATCTCGAGAAAGTTGGCTACAACATCAAGCTTGTTGACAGCGACGGCTTCATGCGGGCCAAGTCACAGGTTAAGTGGTCCATCCCCAACCCCTCTGGTTCAACCACCATCGATCTCTTCGACGGCTCTGCCTCTATTCTCCTCCGTCAAGCGGTCAAGGATTTGCGATCCTTGTACGCCATTGAGCCCATTTTTTCATTTCTGAAGGACACGTTCTACGGCTGCGGCTTGGGATCCTCAATTGCCAAGTCATATCTCATCGACCACGACCACGACCACGAGGAGGGCACCCACAAAGGATTCCAAGGTTAAACAACCCATCTGTGACATCATAGAGTGCACCATGGGTCTGTGCTCTTCCAACTGGAAGGATCCCGTCCATGACATGTGAGGCAACATCCTTTTAGCAAATCTTACCTTTTCAAGCATCCCAACCTGTACCCTTTGTTGTAGTAGCATTTTTCGTGTGGTGCTTTAACTGTGCCGTGTTTAATTATTTTAGTTATGCAAAAATGTATTGTTCAATAGGGCTATGTGATGTTTAAGTATGAATTGTCCACTTCAGTTTCACAAATGGCTATATTTGGTTGTTTATAGTGAGTAGATGCCTTGGTTGTCTGTATTTGATTGTTAGGTTGGTTGTAGTGGGCATTTTTCAGTTATCGAGGAGATGCCTTGTTTATATGTATTTGGTTCTTAGGTTGGTTGCAGTGAGCATTTGTCCAATTGTCAAGCAGATGCCTTGTTTATCTGTATTTGGTTGTTAGGTTGGTTGCAATGAGCATTTGTCTACTTTTCAAGCAGATGCCTTGATTATCTGTATTTGCTTGTTAGGTTGGTTGCAATGAGACTCTGTCTAGTTTTCAATGGCTATATTTGGTTGTTATACTAATCATTTATGCCTTGTTTATTTCAGTCATTCACAATATGATGTTCATTATGTGCAAGTCGGAACTGTGCCGCTCGACTGCATCAATACCAGTTTGAACGGCTATATTTGGTTCAAGTTATGCATGGTGTAGTTAACACATGCCCTTTATGTCAGTTTTACACATTTATCAAGTGTGATGCTTAAGCATTACCTACGTTGTATTCATTTGCAACAATACCAATTTGAATTGCAATATTGGATGGCTGTTAAGCCTGTTGTCGGTAACATTGCCTTCCATTTTATATCTCCTTTAACAGCATGGTGAAAGCAACACATTCAATCTATCATTTGGAGATGATGTTGTTTACCTTATCTATGTTTGTTTGATGTTAAGGTTGTTGTACTTATCATGCCTTTCCACTACTTATGCAGGACAACAACGGGAGTGGCCACCATTTTCCGCCGAGGTTAGTTTCATCCCTCGGCTTGTACTCCCCCTATCGTTCCATAATGTAGTGCATATAGATCCAGTCTTGGACACTTGTTAGCTTCTAATATTGAATTATTGCTTGTAGGTACATATGCCCTTTGTAAGGATCCACGCATCGACCCTTTTTGCGTATGGGGCAATGAGATATTCATGAACAAACATCAAGTGAGGAAACAAATAAGGATTATTAGCAAAAGGTACGAATGGTGGCAACCAAATTATTTGTCTATGCTCTATCCAACACAACAGTGAGCTGTAGGATGGTAACTACAAACTCTGCAACCTTTGAGGGAGTCCTGGATTAGGGGTCCTCGGGCGTCCGACCTGTTATTCATTGGGACGGACTGATGGGCTGTGAAGATACGAAGGCCGAGGACTATACCCGTGTTCGGATTGGACATTCCTTGGTCTGGAAGGCAAGCTAGGCGACCTGCTGTGAAGATTCCTTCTTATGTAACCGTCCCCATGTAACCCTAGATCTCTCCGGTGTCTATATAAACCGGAGATCATAGTCCGGATAGGGGACATTCATTACCATATTCACATAGGCTAGACTTCTAGGGTTTAGCCATTACGATCTCGTGGTAGATCAACTCTTGTAATACTCATATTCATCAAGATCAATCAAGCAGGAAGTAGGGTATTACCTCCATAGGGAGGGCCCGAACCTGGGTAAACATCGTGTCCCTCGTCTCCTGTTACCATCGATCCTAGACGCACAGTTCGGGACCCCCTACCCGAGATCTGCTGGTTTTGACACTGACATTGGTGCTTTCATTGAGAGTTCCACTATGCTGTCGACAAAAGGTTTGATGGGCCCTTCAATCGTCGACGATGATGTTATCCAGGGAGAAACCTTTCTCCCCGGACAGATCTTCGTGTTCGGCGGCTTCGTACTGCGGGCCAACTCGCTTGGCCATCTAGAGCAGATCGACAGCCACGCCCCTGGCCATCAGGTCAGATTCGGAAGCTTGAACTACGTTGCGGACATCCGCGGAGACTTGATCTTCGACGGATTCGAGACCGCGGCAATCGCTCCCCGCCGCCCCGATGGACATGGCTTAAACCTGTCATCGGGCCGCATCCAGGAGATAGCTCCTGCAGCAACTCTGGCCTTAGATCCGGAGCAGATCAAGTTGTCCCAGGATGGGAAGCTCAACCCCATCACGGGGGCTACCGATTCCACGGCGCTAGAGCCGCACACAGATTATACTGCGTATGATATCCGCATCAGCTGAACTCCGCACTCGTCCCCGGCGACAGGTTCTGAATCCTGCGAGTCCGTAGATACCGAAATCGATCGGGTATCGATCTTCAAGTTCAGTGCCGCAGACGTCTTCCAACACTCGCCCATGGGCGACGTGCTAAACTCACTAAAAAATCTATCTCTGGCAGGCGACTCGCCACCTAACTATGTCCGGTTCGAATTTACGGCGGTAAAACCCAAACATAGCATTAAAGCATCAAGTCCTCTTTATTCCCATACGCAACAATCCCTCTTACTCGGGTTTGCGTTTCAGTCACTCACCAACCCACTATAAGCGAATCATGAACGTATTGCAACACCCTACAGCGGGAATCCCTCACGCTTGCGCGACACGGAGGGCACCATAGGACAACACCAAAGTAAAACATACAACTCATACCAATCTATATCATCAATCAACCCAAGGACAAAAGATAACTACCCAAAACATCATAGGATGGCAACACATCATTGGATCATAATATGTGGCATAAAGCGCCATGTTCAAGTAGGGATTACAGCGGGGTGCGGGAGAGTGGACCGCGTAAAAGAGATGAGGATGGTGATGATGATGGTGATGTTGATGAAGACGATCACCGTGGCGATGATTCCCCTCCCGATGGCACTCCGGCGCCACCGGAAGAGAGGAGGAGAGGTTCTCCCCCTTGTGCTTCCTCCTCCATGGCCTCCACCCTCTGGTCCTTGGCCTTCATGATGATTATGGCCCCTCTGAGATACTACTCCATGGCCACCGGTGATGATGGCCCCCTCTGGCACGGTGCCAGAGAGGGCCTAGATTGATTTCTCGTGGCTACAGAGGCTTGCGGCGGCGGAACTTCCGATCTAGGTTAATTTTCTGAGGTTTCTGTATTTATAGGAATTGTTGGCGTCGATCTCACATCAAGGAGGTGCCCGAGCTGTCCACGAGGCAGGCCCACGCGCCCGTACTAGGTGGGCGCGCCCCCCACCCTCATGGGCAGCTCGGGACTCTTCTGGCCCAACTCCGCTGCTCCGTGGTCTTCTTTTGGTCCATAAAAAATCATCAAAAATTGGCCCGTCAATTGGACTCCATTTCGTATTCGTTTTCTGCAGAACTCAAAAAAAGGAGAAAACAGAAACTGGCATTGGGCTCTAGGTTAATAGGTTAGTCCCAAAAATCATATAAAATATCATATAAATGCATATCAAACAACCTAGAAGGATAATATAATAGCATGAATACTTCATAAATTATAGATACGTTGGAGCGTATCAAGCATCTAAGCTTAATTCCTGCTCGTCCTCGAGTAGGTAAATGATAAAAGAAATAATTTATGAAGTGTGAATGCTAGCAAGTGCTTAAGTTTGATCAATGATAATTCCAATCACTTTTTCTAGCATCATTATATGTCATAACAATAGCTCATCTCATAAAACTTTTCATGATCAAGTAACAATCTATTCACAATGTCAAGTATGGTTCAGAAACTTCATTGAGAACTAACAAACTATAATCTCAGTCATTGAAGCAATTGCAATTTATCATAACATCAGAAAGAGTCATCAATAGAGCTTTTCAGCAAGTTCACATACTCAACTATCTTGTAGTCTTCTATAATTGCTAACACTCACGAAATACTTGTGGTTATGGAGTTTCAGCCGGACACTGAGAAAGATAGGGGCTTATTGTATTGCCTCCCAACGTATTCACCTTTAGGTGATGTCAACAATAATAGCCCATGCTATCTTACATCCAATTGGATATATATATATATCATGATCTTTCAAACACGAAGAGCTTGCCAAAGGATAAAATGAAAAAGGGAAAGGTGAAGATCACCTTGACTCAAGCATAAAGTAAAACATAAAGTAAAAGATAGGCCCTTCGCAGAGGGAAGCAGAGGTTATCATGCGCTTTTAGGGTTGGATGCACAAAATCTTAATGCGAAAGAACGTCACTTTATATTGCCTCTTGTGATATGAACCTTTATTATGCAGTCCGTCGCTTTTATTTCTTCCACATCACAAGATCGTATAAATCTTATTTCCTCCACACCAATCAATCATACATATTTAGAGAGCAATTTTTATTGCTTGCACCGATGACAACTTAGTTGAGGGATCTTACTCAATCCATAGGTAGATATGGTGGACTCTCATGGCAAAACTGGTTTAAGGGTTTTGGGAAGCACAAGTAGTATCTCTACTTGGTGCAAAGAATTTGGCTAGCATGAGGGGGAAAGGCAAGCTCAACATGTTCGGAAGGTCAATGACAATATACTTTAACTGAGATGTGAGAAAACATAAACCATTATGTTGTCTTCCTTGTCCAACGTCAACTCTTTTAGCATGTCATACTTAATGAGTGGTCCCAATCATAAAATGTGTCCAAGATAATATATTTATATGTGAACCTCTCTATTCTTATTAATTCCTATTAATTGCAACGATGACCAAAACTATGTTTGTCAACTCTCAACAACTTTTATGCCTCATACTCTTTATATGTGAAGTCATTACTATCCAAGTTATAAGCATATGAAACATATATAAATTCAGATTTATGACATTCAATTCATTCAACCATTTACTCATAGGATGGACATGAAGCATGTGAGCAAATGACAAACTACTCAAAAAGATATGAGTGAAGAACACTGAGTAGTAAAATTATTAACTAGCCATGGGAGGATTCTTTTTCACTCAATATTTCAGATCCAATGTTTTTATTCAAACAGCAAGCAAAACAAAATAAAATGACATTGCAAGGATAGCACAACTCATGTGAAGAAGCAAAAACTTAGGTTCAACCGATACTAACCAATAGTTGTTGAAGAGAAAAGGTGGGATGCCTACCGGGGCATCCCCAAGCTTAGATGCTTGAGACTTCTTGAAATAATGTCTTGGGGTGCCTTGGGAATCCCCAAGCTTGAGCTTTTGTGTCTCCTTAATTCCTTTTATACGTCGGTTTCCTAAATCTCAAAAGCTTCATACACACCAAACTCAACAAGAACTCGTGAGATAGGTTAGTATAAACCAATGCAAAACCTTATCATTTTCTACTGTATCAAATTACTAAAATTAGTATTCAACATTGCATACTAAATGCCTCTTCATATTTAACACTCCTATCCTCAAATAGAATCATTAAACAAGAAAACATATGCAAACAATGCAACCATAACAGCAATCTGCCAAAACAGTATTGTCTGTAAAGAATGCAAGATTAATCATACTTCCCTAACTCCAAAAGTTATGAACGAAAATTCCCACTGTAGTAAATTTATCAGAGCTTATTATGCAGAAGGTTTCAACATTTTAGCACATTCTAACTTTTCTAAGGAATTTTTGCAACAGCGGTAAACTTTCTGTTTTCAAACAGCAACATGTATACTTGCAAAATAAGCATGGTAAAAGGCTATCCTTGATATTTTTATTGAAAATAAAGATGCAAAACATTATTCTACATAACAGCAAGCAAATACTAGCAAAATAAATTGATGCTCCAAGCAAAACACATATCATGTGATGAATTAAAATATAGCTCCGAGTAAGGTATACCGATAGTTTTGAAGACGAAAGAGGGGATGCCTTCCGGGGCATCCCCAAGCTTAGGAGCTTGAGTATTCCTTGAATATTGCCTTGGGGTGCCTTGGGCATCCCCAAGCTTAGGGTCTTTCCACTCCTCATTCTCCTCATATCGATATCTCACCCAAAACTTGAAAGCTTCAATCACACAAAACTTAACCAAACTTCGTGAGATAGATTAGTATGATAACGAGCAAACCATTCACTTTGGTACTGTCAAAGACAAGGTTCATAATTGTTCTCACACAATTCCTACTGTACCATATCATTTCTACAATTTATATTGAGGAATATAAGTCATAGAAACTAGAAAACAAGCAAACTATGCAATGAAAACAGAATCTATCACAAACAGAACAGTCTGTAATGATTTGAACAATAACCATACTTCTGCTACTCCAAAAATTATGAAATAAATTTGTGGACGTGATTAATTTGTCTATTAATCTTCTGCAAAAACAATCAACTCAAGAGCACTCTTCTGTAAAAAAATTACATCTATTCTCGTGAGCGTGAAGTTTCTGTTTTTTACAGCAAGATCACATTAACTATCACCCAAGTCTTTCCAAAGGTCTTACTTGGCACTTTATTGAAACAAAATCTATAAAACATGATTACTACAGTAGATTAATCATGTAAACACACAAAAACAGTAAGGGTAAATACTGGGTTGTCTCCTAACAAGCGCTTTTCTTTAGTGCCTTTTAGCTAGGCATGATGATTTCAATGATGCTCACATAATAGACAAGAATTGAAGCACAAAGAGAGAATCTTGAAGTATATGACTAGCACATTTAAATATAACCTACTTCCTATGCCTAGATATTTTGTGAGCATCCAATTTATAAGAACAACAATCAACTAGCATAGGAAGGCAAAACAAGTATAACTTCAAAACTTTAAACACATAGAGAGGAAACTTGATATTATTGCAACTCCTACAAGCATGTATTCCTCCTTCATAATATTTTTCAGTAGCATCATAGATAGCAACTTTGTTCTCATACTCAATTGGAACCTCTTCCGAAATAGTGGAATCATTACTAGCTAAAGTTGACACTCTTCCAAATCCACTTTCATAAATATCACACTAAGATTCAACACCCTCCAAGATAGTGGGATCACTAATTCCTAAAGTTGACACTCTTCCAAACCCACTTTAAATGATTGTATTATTCATAATCCAAAGGATATAAGTGAAGTTCATGGATCATTCTACAATTAATATATACTAACCAAGCTCAAAATGTATAAGTGAAGCACACGAAGCATTCTATAAAACCATACTCAAAAGATTTAAGTGAAGCACAAAGAGCAATTCTATAAAATCATACTTAAGAGATATAAGTGAAGCTCATGAAATATTCTATAAATCAATGAAGGGATATCTCATACTAGCATGGTTCTTGAAGAAAAAGTAAAATACAAAGGACACAAATCATGTGAACAAAACAAAAACCAAGGTATACCGATAATCGTTGAAGAAGAAAGATGGGATGCCAACCGGGGCATCCCCAAGCTTAAATGCTTGAGTATACTTTGAAATATTTACTTGGGGTTCCTTGGGAATCCCCAAGCTTGAACTCTTGCCTCTCTTTATTCTTCTCATATTGATAGCTCCTCGACCTTCAGACACTTCATCCACACAAAACTTTAACAAAAACTTGTGAGATCCGTTAGTGTAATAAAGCAAATCACTACCTTTAGGTACTGTAATGAACTCATTATTTATTTATATTGGTGTTAAACCTACTGTATTCCAACTTCTCTATGGTTCATACCCCCCGATACTAGCCATAGATTCATCAAAATAAGCAAACAACACACGCAAAACAGAATCTGTTAAACAGAACAATCTGTAGTAATCTGGAAGTTTGGTAAACTTATGTAACTCATAAAATTATGAAATAAATTTGAAAATTTAAAAAAATTGTACATAAGTAGTGTGCAAAAAATTTCAGACCCATTTGACTTTCCAGTAAAAAATGTAAATTCGCGCACTACAGCCAAAGTTTCTGTTTTTGTTTTGCACATCGCAAACAAGCAATCTAATCATCCTAAAACCCAAGCTTGGCACATTATTTTTATAATACAATGAATATATAAAAGGGGATAATTATTTACATAGAAACTTCCATGAAAAATTCTACATTGTTTCCGTGAGCATGAACACAAGTGCTCAAGGTCGACCCTCACTTCTTCAATGCATAACTTTCCAATCACTTCTCTTTTTGAAAAACTTTTTAGGCATGAAAGGCAAGTAAATTTTTTTGTATTTTAATTTTTAATTTTTTGTATGTTTCACCCACAACTAAACAGAAACAAAAACAAAAACAAAATCTACTTAGTGAAGAAAGCAAACAAGCACACACGAGAATATCAACCCGACGCTATTGCTCCCCGGCAACGGCGCCAGAAAAGAGCTTGATAATCCCCAAGTGCAAGGAATCATCGTAGCACTTTCCAAAGGTGGAAGTGATAAGTATGGAGTGTCGAACCCACAAGGAGCTAAAGGTAAGATCAATATTCTCTCAAGCCCTATCTGCCACTGATACGACTCTACGTGCACCGAACGTTTACTTCCAACTAGAAACGAGAAATAAAACTACGTTGTGGGTATGAAGAGGATAACTTTGTATGATATCGGGGAGCTAAAATATAAAAGTAGGTGTTTTTATCATAAATTTAGAATATATTACTAAATATTATAAATAGATAGTGTGGAATAATGGTGGATCGGTGTGCAGAATTGTCCTGGGCAATTGTTAACAGGACCGGTAATCACTATTGCAGTTTCATTTGAGAGAGAGGCATAGGCTAACATACTTTCTCTACTTGGATCATATGCACTTATGATTGGAACTCTAGCAAGAATCCGCAACTACTAAAGATCATTAAGGTAAAACCCAACCATAGAATTAAAGCATCAAGTCCTCTTTATTCCATGCGCAACAATCCCTCTTACTCGGGTTTGTGTTTCAGTCACTCACCAACCCACTATAAGAGAATCATGAACGTATTGCAACACCCTACAGCGGGAATCCCTCACTCTTGCGCGACACGAAGGGCACCATAGGACCGCACCAAAGTAAAACATACAACTCATACCAATCTAGATCATCAATCAACCCAAGGACAAAGGATAACTACTCAAAACATCATACGATGGCAACACATCATTGGATCATAATATGTGGCATAAAGCACCATGTTCAAGTAGGGATTACAACGGGGTGAGGGAGAGTGGACCGCGTAAAAGAGATGAGGATGGTGATGATGATGGTGATGTTGATGAATACGATCACCGTGGCGATGATTCCCCTCCCGATGGCACTCCGGCGCCACCGGAAGAGAGGAGGAGAGGTTCTCCCCCTTGTGCTTCCTCCTCCATGGCCTCCACCCTCTGGTCCTTGGCCTTCATGATGATGATGGCCCCTCCGGGATACTCCTCCATGGCCACCGGTGATGATGGCCCCCTCCGGCAGGGTGCCGGAGAGGGCCTAGATTGATTTCTCGTGGCTACAGAGGCTTGCGGCGGCGGAACTTCCGATCTAGGTTAATTTTCTGAGGTTTCTGTATTTATAGGAATTTTTGGCGTCGGTCTCACGTCAAGGAGGTGCCCGAGCTGTCCACGAGGCAGGCCCACGCGCCCGTACCAGGTGGGCGCTCCCCCCACCCTCATGGGCAGCTCGGGACTCTTCTGGCCCAACTCCGATGCTCCGTGGTCTTCTTTTGGTCCATAAAAAATCATCAAAAATTGGCCCGTCAATTGGACTCCATTTGGTATTCCTTTTCTGCAAAACTCAAAAACAAGGAGAAAACAGAAACTGGCACTGGGCTCTAGGTTAATAGGTTAGTCCAAAAAAATCATATAAAATATCATATAAATGCATATCAAACATCCTAGAAGGATAATATATTAGCATGAACACTTCATAAATTATAGATACGTTGGAGACGTATCAGATATGGACGACAATGAGGGGCAAGGCCGGAACTCATTACCCGCTAGACGCGGGATGGCCACTTCATGGTACCACGTGTGTATAATAGACACACCCAATGACGCTTTCGATGATGACAAGGAGGACCCAGTTGCGGATAAACCTCCTGGTACACAGTCCGAACACCGGCGCGCCCTGCGCCGCTCTAAGTCACGAAGCTCAAGAGAAAATAATACTAGCACCGGAGAAGACAACACTCCAGACGATGAATGCCCTGTTGAGGTAGGATCCGAACAGGAGGAACAGGAAGGCGGGCAAGACAACCCTGATGAACAGGCAGCATATGGAGACTCAGAGGATAGCAACTATCTCCCACTCTCCGAGGAAGAGGAGATCCTCGACAACAAGGATTTTATCGTGCCTAAGGAACCTCTCGAGCAGGAGCGCTTTAAACGCCAGCTCATAGCGGGAGCCTAAGAAAGAAGCAGCTGCAGCTTCAAGCGAGCCAAGATTTGCTCAATGATAGATGGACCAAGGTCTTGGCCGCCGAAGAATACAGCCTAATCAGCTCAGACAGGAGCCACCCCAAGAGCACGTGGCCCCCTCAATACGATGGCAGGGCGTTGGAGCCCACACCACAATCGAATAAGGCTATAGGCCGACCACAGTTCGGTCCGGATAAAGCAGCAGCCCAAGCAGAGCACCATACCAACCCATCCGGCCGTCAAAACAAGAACAAAACAGCTCGGGGGAACACTCGCGACATCCAACAGGACATGGAGGGTAGAATAGGACACACGAAGACAATACACAGATCGCGGGGACATGCCGCGATCGGCGATTATGGTCACCTATTCGGACACAACAGAGCTGACCACGCCCGGTCCGAAATCCGTAAAGAGAGTCCGCCGGAGGTGCTTCATAGTGTGGCTCAACATAGAGGAGCCGCACACCCTCTCTGCTTCACTGACGAGGTAATGGAGCATGAATTTCCAGACAGGTTTAAACCCATTAACATCGAATCATACGATGGAACAACAGATCCCGCGGTATGGATTGAGGATTACCTCCTCCATATCCACATGGCTCGCGGAGACGACCATCATGCCATTAAATACATACCTCTCAAGCTTAAAGGGCCAGCTCGGTACTGGCTAAACAGTTTGCCAGAAAATTCTATTTGCAGTTGGGAAGATTTTGAAGACGCCTTTCGAGACAACTTCCAAGGAACATATGTCCGACCACTAGATGCCGATGACTTAAGTCATATTGTCCAGAAGCCCGGCGAGTCAGCCAGGGAGCTCTGGACTAGGTTCTTAGTCAAAAAGAACCAAATTGTCGACTGTCCGGACTCAGAAGCCCTCGCAGCCTTCAAACATGGCGTCCGAGATAAATGGCTAGCGCGTCACCTCGGCCAGGAAGGACCCAAATGCATGACAGCCCTTACCACTCTAATGACTCGCTTTTGTGCGGGAGAAGACAACTGGCTCGCTCGTAAAAGCAACAACGCCAGCGACCCGAGCACTTTTGAAATTCGAGACGGCAACGGTAAGACACGACAAAGCGAAAACAACAGTCGATATAATACTGAAAGATTACGTGACACAACGGTCAACGCCGGATTCCACAATCCGAAACCCGGTCAACGGAAGAAGCCACTAAAGGCAAACCAGGATGGATCATCCACCCTTGACAGAATATTGGACCGACCTTGGCAGATTCATGGTCATCTTGATAAGCCAGCTAACCATACCAACAGAAACTGTTGGGTCCTCAAGCAGGCAGGCAGGCTTAACGCCGATAGCAAGGGGAGGAGGCCACCAGGCGATAAAGACGACGGAGCGGCTCGCCAGCCGAACATTAGGGGCCAGAAGCAGTTTCCCTCCGAAGTTTGACCACTCCCGGAACGGAAATAGCAGTTCGGCTTCCGCCACCCACCTACCATACCGGTGAGATTCACACCACACGTACATCACTATGCACTCAAGATACCATGGGCATCGGTGGAAGCACAATATGGACAACCCTGCAAGAATCCCCGTAACGTTTTTATCCGTTTTTCTTATTTTTCTGTATCATTTCTTAAGAACGGGTGACCAACACGACAGCATCTACAACGGACTCTATCGGAGTTCGGATCCGTACACTCACCTAAGGGGCTACTTCCGTTAAGAATTCCCCTCCCTTAGGAAGGGCGCCGCAGACGTGCGACAGGAGGTCCAAAATAACTTTTTGTAGACCGCACTCTTTATTCCGAGCCTGTACTATGCCCTTTTTCCACATTTCCCGACCCCAAGCATGTCAAATAGCCGGTCTTGTGGTTTCTTTATTGGCGTATTGCTCTGCTCCTAGTAAACCTCGTCCAAACTAATCTTTCATACTCTTTCAATAATGAGTACGTCCTCAACGGCTGCATTACAGATGCACCTCGGCATACCCTGCCAGGGGCTCGGTATGGGAACGAAAGAGTTGCCAGCAAAAGTCCGAACATCTCTATAGCGTACTTCGGTGTCGCAAGTTTGACCTTATATGCATCAGCTCTGAATCATTGTCTTGGGTCAATAGTTGGGTTGCCCGGCTCCTGTGCTTGCTACCCTACGTTCCACTCTATTGGCTAGGGTTGTAAAGGGAGAACTACTGCGATTGTGCCCTGGTCTAAACCGGACGAGCACCTCAGTAGAGAAAGCCAAAAATTGACTGTCATGATGCGGCGAGAGCTAATCAATGCGGCGAGAGCTGATCAACCACTTGACGACTTCTTGGAATCCTTAGAGATTCTCCGTGTCACACGAGGGATCTTTTTCAAACCAAATATGCAAGGCATTATACGCCGCATACATACCAAGGGCTATGTCGTAGCCCCACCATAAAACTCCTATGGCTAAGTGAAAGTGTTAACGCCTTATAGTCCGATTTCCTGGTTCGCTGCATTATCACCTCCTTTACGGACCAAGACGTTGGATAAAGAGTGATTAAATGCTTTTCCGAACACCCCCGTACTTCCTATGAGGGGGCTGAAGCCGATGACTGGAAAACTTTCAGAATATATTAAAACGGTCGCACAGGAGGAATTCAAGCTTTGGAACAAAAATATAAAATAGATCAATTAAAAAAATTGTCTTTTACAATTCTAATACACCTCACTCGAACATTATGTTCTTCGAGGATTGACCCTCTATCAAGGGGACGGCTTCCAGGACGTCTTCAAAATAATGATCAGGCTCATTACGGTCCTTGCCCTTGGGCGGACTCTTCGCCGCAACATCGACGGCCTTCATATTCCCCCAGAACGTTTTGACTCAGGCAAAGGCCATCCGTGCACCCTCAATGCATGCCGACCACTTCGTAGCATCGGTACGCAGCACCGCATCAACAAGACGCCGCACCAGGCCAAAATAGCTCTTGGGAACAGACTCACTCGGCCACAACCGGATTATGACGTTCTTCATGGCGTTGCCGGATATCCTATGAAGCTCGGCCCATTGGGACATCTGTTTATTTAGCAACAGAGGGCGCTTTGATGCGCCAAATTGTGACCAGAAAAGCTTCTCCGTTGCATACCCCTCTTGCGCTTGGTAAAATTGCGCCGCATCGGAAGAACTCTTCGGCAAGTCCAAAAATTCAGCCGGAGAACTCCAGACCTGGTTTAGCTGAGCATAGTCCGGATCGCCAAACTTAGTCTGAAGCAAAAAGGGCTTACCGGCCGCTATCTCCTTAGTCTGCCGAAATCTCTTCACGAGCTGCCCTAGATTCAGATCGAGCTTCACTCGCCTCTCGTACGACCTTATCAAGTTCAGCCATTTTGGTTTTATTCTCCTCCTCAAGGAATTCATAGCGGCTGGCAGTATTCTTCAATTCAAGCGCCAGTGCGGATATTTTCTCCTCACTTTGGCGCCGAGCTGCTTGTTCGGCTCTTAGATCAGCCGATGCCTTCTCGGCAGCCGCATCACTACACCGGGCCTACTCCTTGGACCGGGCTAGCTCCACCCGAAGAGCGTCAACGGCGACAACACCATCCGCAACCATGCACATTTCATATAAAACCCTTTTCAGCATCAGGCCTACATTACAAGAACATTGGTGTAAGGAATGCTCGAAATATATACCTTGCGAGTCGTCAAGACGCCTGTTGATCAATGCAATGTCATCTTCTGCAATATCCAGCTTTAGCTGCAGTTCGGCCACTTCCGTATTTCGGTTAGCCGCAGGAGGGGAGGCAGCCTGTATTCCAAGTTAAATCAAGGTTAGTAACTGAGCATATCTTTTTGATCCTCCGATCGCTTCCTTCGGAAGGCAATCCGAGTCTCAGGGGCTACTGCATATACAATAGGTGCATTCTGTCAATATTATTCAATTGGCAAAACTAAATCACAAACCTCAAAACCTCTTAGAAGGCTCGAGAAGCCCTCGTTCAATCCACTTTTCACGGATAGAACCTTTTCGACCACTGTAATCATCAAGGCACGGTGCTTCTCTGAAATGGACGCTCGCCGCAGCATGTCTGTCAGCATTTCCAGCGCTCCGGGGTCTTCGGAAACCGCCGCCGGAGTATGACATTCCTTTGAAGGAATCTTCTTGCTCTCCCCCAGAATCGTCTCCGGCTGTAAAACGGACGGTTCGGGGCCGTCATTCTTGATTACTGAACCCTGGGTGACAGAGGCACCACCTTCGGGTAACGCCTTCTTTGTTTCCTGCACTGCTTGACGATTGGGAGGAGCCCTTCAGGATGATACCTCGGTATCATCCCCCCTGTTGGGCGAAGAGGCCGAAGATGGCGTGTCACTCTCCATCATCTCCGGAAGAAGGTCTCCCGAGGAGGAGGACGATTGAGAAACACCAGGCGTTAACCTGCGTGGATGTGCATATGTCAGATGATTACTTCACTAATAGGAAAAGAATGAGGTACGTTTAAAGTGCCCCAGCCTCACTTACGCTTTGGCCAGAGGTTTGTCCTCGTCAGAAAGCCTTACGGCAGCATCGCTCGCCCAGCCCAAACTGCTCGACGATGGCATTTTTCCTCTCTTGGAAGGCTTCCCATCCTGATCTTCGGAAGCAGCCATCTTTTTGCCATGGAGAGCTTCCTCCGCACCTTTGCCCTTGGGAAAAGAGTTTCGGTTTCCCCGAACACAGCGTCTAATTCGTCCTCAGGGCGGGTATCACCTTCGGGCTCCACGCTCTCGCCCCCCTCTGCAGACACCTGGTACGGTGTGGGAATCAACATTCTTGTCAGCAGGGCGGTTGCAGAGTCTTCGGGAAGGGGCGCCGGACACCAGATTAACACTGCTTTCTTTATCCAGTCCTGTATAGGGACAGGTTGTTCAGTACCTTGTCAAGAGATGCTTGAATGGAAGGTGTTCAGAGTTTGAGTACTTACCGCAGTGTCCGGATGATTGCAGTCAAGGCCGACATCTTCGGTGGTGTCTGGCCATTGCTCTCGTTCCCCGAAATATAATTTCCAAATTCCTTCGTGTGTGGTGCCGAAGAAGTGTTGAAGAGGCCGACGCCCTTCTGGATTAAACTCCCACATACGGAGAGGCCGCTGCTGACATGGCAGGGCCCGGCGGACTAGCATTACTTGAACGACGTTCACAAGACCGATGCCCTTCTCGGTAAGGCTTCGGATGCGACCTTGTAGAGTCTGTACTTCATTGACGGATCCCCAGTCCAGTCCCTTATTGATCCATGAAGCAAGCTGAATTGGTGGTGGGTCGGACGCAGCGTAGCCGCCCACTTGGAGCCCCGCGGCTCATTGATATAAAACCACCCCTGCTGCCATAGGTCGGAAGACTTCGCAAAAGATCCTCCAAACCAAACCGCGCTGGCAAGCTTGCCTATTGTGACGCTGCCGCACTATGCCTGCTCCTCCTCTGTCACCTGCGGCCTCACGTCAAAGGTCTTGAGCCACAAACCAAAGCGCGGAGGAGTCCGGAGGAAGGCCTCACACGTGAAGATAAATGTCGAGATGAGGAGAATAGAGTCTGGGGCCAGATCGTGAAAGTCTAGCCCATAGTAGAACATGAGCCCCCGGACAAAGGGGTTAAGCGCGAATCCTAACCCATGGAGGAAGCGGGACACAAACACTACCCTCTCACCGGATTTTGGGGTAGGAACGACCTGCCCCTATGCAGGAAGCCGATAAAGGATTTCCGGGGTCAGATACCTCGCTGCGCGAAGCTTCGCAATATCCTACTCTATGACAGAAGAAGCCACCCACCGGCCTTGACGGCTGGATCCGGACATGATTAGGGCTGGTGGCGATGGGAACCCGAGGGTTGGAACTTGGGGTGGCTAGGGTTGAGGAAGGAGCAAGCGAAAAGGAAGAAGACGAGTCTGGGTCCCTATATAAAGACCCCAAATACTGAGCGCATCCACCTGGGTCTCGAAACTTACCTATCTCCAAAGAGTTGTACCCAGGGGACGGTTGGGTTAACCCACATCTGCATTAATGAAAATCCCGTGAATAAGGGAACACGATCTCTGCCTTGGCAAGACGTGCCAGTAAAACCGCGTCCCAAGACATGGGGCGACGTGCCAGCCAACGGTTGGAAATAGTAATCGGGCGGCCGTGATGCGATGTCATGAACAGTTATCAACAAATTAGACTCGTGGACTATTGTATTTTATGCAATTATATACACAACTTCAGATATACTTACTACATCTGAAGACTATTCCGGAGTTCGAAAGGAGGGAGCCAGCCTTGCAATGTCGAAGACAAATCTGCGCACCGGACTCCTCGTCATTGAAGTGAGGTTCACGGGCTACTGAGGGAGTCCTTGACTAAGGGGTCCTCGGGCGCCCGGCCTGTTATTCATTGGGCCGGACTAATGGGCTGTGAAGATACAAAGGCCGAGGACTATACCCGTGTCCGGATTGGACTTTCCTTGGCGTGGAAGGCAAGCTAGGCGACCTGCTATGAAGATTCCTTCTTATGTAACCGTCCCCATGTAACCCTAGATCTCTCTGGTGTCTATAAAAACCGGAGAGCATAGTACGGATAGGGGACATTCATTACCATATTCACATAGGCTAGACTTCTAGGGTTTAGCCATTACGATCTCGTGGTAGATCAACTCTTGTAACACTCATATTCGTCAAGATCAATCAAGCAGGAAGTAGGGTATTACCTCCATAGGGAGGGCCCGAACTTGGGTAAACATCGTGTCCCCCGTCTCGTGTTACCATCGATCCTAGACGCACAGTTCGGGACCCCCTACCCGAGATCCGCCGGTTTTGACACCGACAACCTTCTCTTTTTACTGCCGATAATAAATTCTTAGACAACAATGTCTGAATATTTTTCATTCGCAATGGTTCCCGAAGCAGTTCACTCAAGATTACCTCGCAAAGCACATGATTGGTGGACACGCAATGGAGGTTAAAGTATTTCATCCAGACTACAATGAGCAATGAGAAGTCCTAAGGAAGACAGTGAAGGATGGACGGGCAACCATCACAAGGGTTGGCCTAGAGTCATGCGCGCATTACACATGGAGGAGGGCACAATATGGGCATTCCACTACACCTTCTCCAGCAACCAGAATGTCTTTTGCCTCTCTTTTTACAGTCTTTAGTACAACTGTGGTTCATCATTCTTTACTTGGTGCTTTTGTAGTTCTTTAGTATATGTACATGTGCATTGAATTATGCATTTGTGGTTGAACCTATATTTGTAATAAACATGGTTGGATATGAAATAAGTGATTGCCTACTTTCAAATTCAAAACATGTGATTTTTAAATTAGGGATTACACTGCACATGGTTTGCGAAAGCAAAACGTCTGCGATAGATGTGGAGATCAGACATGTTTCTAGGATCCACTACGTGTGCGATCAATCTCTATTGCACACATGATCAGCCAAGAAAAAACGTGTGCGATTAACAACAGCATCACACATAGTTATTTCTTATGAAATGTTTGCGATAGTCACCTTATCACACACACTTCGCAATTATGGACTGTTTGTGATGTTGTGCTCATCGCAAATGTTTGGCAATAGAGGAACGAGTGTGATAGGTCAATCATCTGATGCGAGTATGATGGATGGATCGTGTGGGATGTATTCATGCTTCGCATACAATTTTATAGCGACAACTGTGTGTGCTATTACATCAAATCGCACACAGTCGAGGAAAAGTAAATGTGTGTGTTTATCTACTTCTATAATCGTGAACTATTTGTGATGGGCCGCACATTGTAATCGTAGCACAATAGAATACCGACTGCGATGGCAATGCGAGCGCAAACGAGTAGGGAGTACTGTATATGCATCGAGGCTCCCTATCCGGGAAGGACCACCCTATCATAGTCACTCACTTGGCGATGGTTCCGAATGCCGTCGCGGAAAGGGGTTCAAACCATTTGTATAGCACCTCACTGTACCAGTGATAGTATGGTTTAGATTGGTTGATATTTAGTTATGAGCTGCAAACGCCACATATTATCACAAATTCAAATAAAATGCGAGATTGTTCGATATATAGTATGGTTTAGATTGTTCAATATTTAGCTGTGAGTTGCAAACGTCACGCATTGTCACATTATGGTATAACATGTCCAAAACCACACCACGTGTATCACCGCTATATTCATGCATGCATAGGTTTATAACACTATGATATCTTATTCAAATATATGAATCCTCTTTCATATCCAATTATGATCTTTGTTAGTCTCTTACACCCACACAATCCTCTAACCTTTGTAGCTAGCACTAACTTTCTCTCGTGCACGCACACATGCCCTCTTCACCCTCCCCCTCCCTCAGCGTTCTATCCATCACGCACAGTCATTTTTTTTCTTTAGGTCCTTCTCCCGCAGTCTCCACAACTCCTTTCCGACACACACCGATCGATAAACCTCTCCAGCGATGTCTGCCTACCACATACACAAGCACTATTCATCTCCTCATTTCTGTGTCCATGCCTCGTGTCTCTCATACGGTCCCACACATGTGTAAACTCTCGCCCCTCTTTTCATCGATCTCACAATCGCACACTCCTCCCCCTATCTAGCTAGTAGGCCTCTCGCACCACCTCCTAGCTCCATCTCTCTCTATCTATCCATCTATCTGGGCCTAATTTGCCTCTAACAAATGGATGTACACCGACCAATCTCGTGCTATACATATAGCTAGCTAGGTCGTTTATAACTCGTTTTCCCCACGCGCGGATCGATCTACCTCATTAGTTATGTCTCTCCCTTCCTCCGAGACACAACAATTGATCTACCGATCTAGTTATGTCTGCCAAACACATGGTCCCCCTTTATCATCCATGCATGCCTCCCGACACATCTATCACGCACACGCACAGACAGAAACACATCCCCACTCTTCTTGATAATATTTCAGTTGTACCCTCAGTTTGTCTAGTAGGCCTCTCCCACCATCTCCGAGAAGCAACTCCACCACCGCTCTGGCACTCTACCCCTCTCTCTCTCTCTCCCTCCCTCTCTCTCTCTCCCAGCCAATTTCCCGTCCTTCACTTATGTATGGATGTTGACCGATCTCCCTCAAGACATAGCTGGGTCTCTCCTTCTCAACACATATACGAGTCGATCTACCTCTCTAGTTAGGTCTCTGCCTCCCCCCTCCACCCCCCACACACATCGATACATCAA
Source organism: Aegilops longissima (assembly GCA_021605205.1). Lineage (NCBI taxonomy): Eukaryota > Viridiplantae > Streptophyta > Magnoliopsida > Poales > Poaceae > Aegilops > Aegilops longissima. Next base: position 137,769,272 of record CM038676.1, on the reverse strand, counting down.
GCGCTCTAGTCATGTTTCTCCCCACACACAAACTTTCCCTGTGCCCTCTGACGTTCCGGTAGGTCAGTCGCCCTATATCTTTGACGTGCACACACACAATTTCGATGGCTCTCTGCATCGATCTCGCACCCACACACTTGATCCTCTCTTTGACTCGATTGATATCTATGACCCCTCCCTCTCTTCTCGTGGATTGCCCCCTCTATATATGATATAGATAGGCCTCTATTTTCACACACATTGCATGTGTCAAATTTGTGTTTGAGATACCATCGACACATATTCCCACAAATACATTCAAGAAATCACTCCCACCCCACAACAAAAAACACTCACGAATGCACACGTCATCTCTCTAGGTTTGTATCTCTCTCACACACACCCACGTAGGTGGGGGACGTGCACGAAGAGAAGAGGTGCACGCACGGCGCACCTACTCCCCTCTCTTTCCCAACCACACTCGCGCGAGTACACGGTGGAGCTCATTTCTGTACGAAAAGGCAGCCCACATGGTAATTTGACCCATGTACTCGTTGTCCACTTGATGGAGGATCGTGTACCATGGGTGAACAAACAAATTGCGACTTGACGCGTTATTTAAAAAAGAGGCAAACCATGTGAGGCCTACCTTAGAGGCAAGGCTCTATACAATGGAGATACTCTGTATTGCTTTTGTTGTGTCCCGTCAACTCACAGAACAAGGAGAAGCTTGCTTAGTAAGCCCTCTCCCCCGCCCACAGGCGCAGTGGCTCGCAGAGTCGCAGGACGAGGAGAAGCTTGCTTACTATGACTACGCCCGCTCTCTCACCCACGCGCACGGTGGCTCGTAGGACGAGGAGAAAATTTTACTACTCCCTCCGTTAGACGTATATACACTCCTCGTCCCTACCTTGGTTAGAGAGATTATCATATTGTTTGAAATATATGTCTTTCAGCAGATTGCAATATGAACTACGAGTACATACTCCAAACACTGATGTATATAGACGTATTTTAGAGTGTAGATTCACTCATTTTGCTCTGTATGTAGTCCGTATTGAAACGGAAGTAGTAGTACGCACTCTCCCTCGCCCCTCGCCCCTCGACCACATGGTGGACGTGCAGCAATTCATTCGGTCTCAGATAGCCAGAACCATATATAGTAGTACCATTATGGCTCGACTTCCTGAAGAGGTGAGGAGCCAAGCACAACGTTAATATTTTTTAGATGCCAAGCGCAAGGTTTATAGGAGAACGAGTAGTAGTAGTACTAGTAGTATGTACCAGTGGTACGTACTATATGTGTGAGAAGGTAACAAGAATGTATGTTTTGCATGGCAGTCTCTTCTTACAGGACGTGCTAGACCTAGTGGACCTCATTGTTGCAATGGGAGTACTATCATAGATGGCACGATTCAGAGTGGTGGGCAGCGGAATAATTCGGAGCTGCTTTGTCTTAAAGCCCATGAAGAAGTCCCATCAAAAGGAATAGCCATCCTCTACACGTTATCCTATGTAAAATGAGTAAATGAGACAAAAAGAGAAAGAGATAAAGTAAAAAAATCACCAGCCTTAGAGTCAGCCCTATTGTATCAGTGAATGATATTTCTACGCCGTGATTGACAAGGCTATATTATTAACCATGATGCGGAGGTAGAAGTGGATTTTTATTTATTTGCGGAGGTAGCAGTGGATGGATATTCAATGAGGAGTCAAATGATGGCTGCTTTCTCGGTCAAACATAGAGAAAGGTGGGCCTCGTGATTTGACAGCTTATTAGTCATTATTACTGCCTATACTCTTTGGCCATATAATAACCGCGTGGTAGAGTAGTGGGCTATATTTTTAATAACCATGCTCAAAGAGAAGAGGTGCACACACCCATGCACGTAGTACTAGTAGCACTCTTTGCGTATTTTGCGTCTTCCCTAACCACACAGGTCACACAGTGGAGCTCATTTATGTATGATGCATGATGCAGCCCACATGATAATTTGACGTGTCTAGTAGTAGTTACTCACTTAATGGAGGGTCGGGAACCACACATGAACAGTGCTGCGTCATTTATAAATAAAGTTTTTTTCTTAAGTGTCACGTACGCAATATTAACAGGTTCATATGGAGAGAAAAAGAAACCGCTCCACTATATACATAGCCAGGACGAGCCTACACGGTTACTTGCTGGGGTTGCTCTATTCACACTCTCTCGCACAAAATGACTGTGGCCACATCTCTAACATCCGGGCAGATCACGTCCACCGGGGGAAGGGGTGGATGCTTTGTGTACATGCGGTTACCGTCGCCGACGGCGAAAACCCACTGTCAGCGCGTCCCGATCAGGGGTCCCCGCCGTTCTCTCTCACAAAGCCGGTGTGGTTGCCTTAGTCCCTTGCTCATTTCCACGACGTGCGCAGTTGCCACCTCCCACCGCCCTCCTCTAATCTAGCTACATCCCGACATCCCTCAGGTACAACTTCCTTTACAGCCGGCTTGCACCACTGTCCCAGCTGCCCACATCGCTGCATGTGGATATTTCTCTACTCCTTCTTTGCCCCGCACGTACCTCTATTGGCTTCTACTATATTTGTGATGAGTTTATATCTCACCAACTAGTCTCACTAGTCTTATTCTAATCACGCTTCTTCAATTTCTTTGCCACAGGGATGCTCAACTCGATTTTAGTGAAACTGCACAAAATGATCCGACGGTCAAAGAGTTACAAACCTCATTTCTTCGGAAGGTTCAACATCGCCAGCAAATTAAAGCCTGGTTAGGGTTTATGGTTCAAGGCCTAGGGACTGCATGGATCATTTTTTACTTTAGTTGTCTCTATTCCAAAATAAGTGTCAACTTTAATAGTAGTACAACTTTGCACTAAAGTTTGCATAAAATTGAGACACTTAGTTTGGAACGGAGGGAGTACATATTGGCTATGATTTGTCGATCATTGGGATGCAATAGCATGCATGTTAGTCTCCTTTTTATTTGACGGAATGTTGCAACGGGGCAACCTTGGACGCAAGATACATGAAATAGAAGCTGGCAGTTTCATAGCATTGTACAAATTTATCTCGCTGAGAAATTGCAGTACGTACTACTATGTACTAAAGAGTTAAGTGTTGCACGGTGTCCAGAAAATATGGTGATAGTGTGAGGTGGGCCATGTAATCACTGAGCTTGCGTGTTTTCACTGCTTTCGCACTCCTCCGCTGTAAGAATGGATAAAATTGTAATCTACCTCCATTCGCCCAAACGTGGGACATCCAGCATCCGGTCCACGTGTCATGCACCAAAGTAAAGTTTACAGTGCAACTGAGACTCAGCACAATTGTACCACCTCAGTAATAATGACCAATGAGCCATCAAATCACATAGACCCGGCAGTAAGTTGGACGGATAAAGCAACCATCACTCTTGAATCCCCTTCTCCCTTTAACACAAGCGACAGTGAGAGGTCGCGTCCTTTCTGCCCGGGCGTGAATGGGGCACCGATTCTCTGGAGCAGCGCTGACCGTTTCGGGCGGGAAGCACGTGCGGGCGATGGAGGGGCTTTGGGTGGGCTAGTCTGGTCTGGAACAGGCAAGGCAGCTGTCCCAACCGGACACCCAGAAACGAGAGGATGCACTGACTCTCGCGGCTAAATCGTACTCTACACACCATCTCTCTATAGGAGTAGGTTTATGTGTCTCTCTCTCTAACACACACACACACGCGCTGTTAAAACACACACGCACACACAGGTTCATAGAATAGGAATATCATGGGAGTGGGAAGCCACGGGAAGCGAGGTAAATGGAGTACGTACAAGAAGAGAAGAGTTGATGAATATTCCATCAAAACTGGGCCGAGGTAGTACTCCCTCCTTCTAGGTGTTAAGTCAACTTATGAAAATCAGATATTCCCAAAATGTTTGGGCGTCGTCCATTAACTGCGCATCTCAATCCCCTCCTAGCCTCGTTGCTAGCGATCGTTACTTACTCTGCCTTGTTATCTCCCCCGGAAACCCAATGCATGGAGCGCAACTACGTGTTGATTAGTCAAGGAATCAAAGGCGGCTTGCATGCGAGTTAATACGTGGCCCTGCATGTTAGCTAAAACAACATCTCTTAATTGTTGTGATTAATTGTTAGATTTAGAGAGAGAAATCAGGGCTTTGATTGGAGGAAGGACCGATCAAGTTTCTCCTTCTCCTCCAATCTGCTTGCACCTTGGTCCCGCTGCACCTTCTAACGTGACTTATACACCTAGATGAGGGAGTAGTACTAGATACGATGGCACATTGACTTAGACTAGCCACAATGGAGAGTAGTAACATACACTAGTAACATACACATATCCCTAGAGTATGTTACTACGTTCATAGTGGGTAGTAACATTAGTGTGGTGTCATGCAAAGCTTCATTTATTAGGTTATATACTCATATTGCATAGGGACATGTGATGTTACAGTAAGTACTCCCTCCGTCACGGTTTAGAAGGCATACATCAGAAATCTCTGGGACCAAGGTGTTCCACGATTGGGTCTAGTTTCCTTTGCATGCGACTGAAAAATAGCAGCGTAGTTAATAGCACGACGCCTAATTTCTTGGAAAATCAATGCGCAGTAACCCCATGCACTACAAAAAAAAGACACATCCGACATTCTGGGCCGAACGAATTTCTTCTGTCATGCTTATGACACTTTTATGACGATAAATGTGACAAAACCTGGTATCATCATAGATGTGGTGGGCTCCTACTTCTATGACAAAAAATCATGACAAAAAATGGGCTTTTCGTCCTGGGCGGGTCGGAGACGCAGCTGCATGACATTCCTTGGGCCGTCCATGACGGAGAAAACCATGGTAGAAGCGAGGGCGAGGAGAATATCGGGGAGTTCCCGGTTACGGTGGGTGGTCGGGGGCCGAGCGATGCGCATTTCTCTCGTACATGTAGGCGCGGGGGTGCGAGGCGTCGGGCTCTAACTGAACCCGAGCGATTGCACTGCAGGCTACGCGTTACTGAACCCGAGTGATCGATCTCGATGGCTGTTAACTAAACCCGATCGAGCGATTCCTTCGCTACTGCGGCTAACTGACGCAGATCAAACACTGCTGTCTCCTTCCTTTGATGAACAGTGAGCGTTGCTGGGGGTTTTGGATGAACGGTTCCCGGTGGGGGGTTGGATGAACAGGACCCCATGGTAGTAGAGGCCGTTGCCGCTGGATGAACAGTACCCCGATCGATCGAGCCAGTGGATGAACGGGACCCCGTGGAGGGCAGGATGAACAGGACGACCCCGTGGAGGGCTGGTTGAATAGTAGCCGGTGGAGGGTTGGATGAACAGTAGTCCGTGGAGGGGTGGTTGAACAGAACCCCGTGGAGAGGGCGGTTGAACATGAGCCGTGGAGCAACGGAGGAGGACGAACGAGAGCCCCGTATGAGCGAATGCAGTGGAGGCTGGAGGAGGTCGACGGTGAATGAATAAGAGCCCGTCGAGGTAGTCGACAATGGATGAATAGTAGCCCGTGGAGGCAGTCGACGGTGGAGATGAACAGTATCCCGTGGAGTCCTGTTTTGCGGTACGCCACACCCTTCCTGATGAACAGGACCCCCGTTTCGACCGTACTGCTCCAACACAAATCTGTTTCCTCCGTTTTGCGGTTCGCTACACCCCTCCCGATCAACAGACCCGCTTCGACCGTAGGAGGTCCGCTTCTCCGTTTTGTGGTACACCTGACCCCTCCCAATGAACAGGATCCCGTTTCTACCGTGGCCGGTCGAACACAAGGCCATTTCCTCCGTTCTGCGGTACGCCAGGCCTCGTTTCCATCGGTTGTTTCGTCCAAGCAGGTTGCCTCTCGATGAACAGCATGCATTTTGTTGCCTCGCGATGAACATGATGCATTCTGTTGCCTCCCCATGAACACGATGCCCACGCAGTTTCTCCGTTCCGACCCAGCCATGTACACGAGCCCTGGCCGTACGTATGCGCGAGTAGGCGTTCGAGACCCCATCCGTATGTACGTACGTGGCCATATTTTCTTTCTTGCACCCCTCGCCACGCTGTATGTGTACATGCTACGCGCGCTCTACTACGACGCGTCGCGCGCCTCTACATCGACCAAGATATATGCGTACACATTCACGACCAGAATGAAAACGCTACGTACTCTTGGACCAGGTGGGTCCCGACTGTCAGGCACTTCCTTGCGTGCGAAGATGTAGCTGGTGGGTCCCAGCAGTCAAGGGGTGAATTATTTTTTTCGCCCGTAACATGGACGCACTTCCTTGCATGTGAAGATGTAGCTAGTGGGTCCCAGCAGTCAGGGGGGAAACGTTTTTTTTTCACGAAATACAGTGGCCTGTCTAGTGGGTCCCTGCTATCAGGTGGAGGAATCATTATTTTCCACGTGATAAGGAGGCACTTCCTTGCTGCGGCCGTGAACCCAGCTGTCAGCCTCTCCACGTACAGTAATCTTCCGATGGAAGTCGGTCGTGGACCACATTGACCACGCCGCGCCGAGAGCACCAAGGCGGCACTACTAGGAAAAGGCCTACTAGTGGCGCACCAGTTTTGCCTACTAATGGCGCACTACTGGTGCGCCACTAGTACCACGCCACTAGTACCATGCCACTAGTATTATATACTAATGGCGCACCACTGGTGCGCCATTAGTATAGAGCAACATGCGCCATTAGTATGCCTCCCAGGGGGCCATATTTACCCATGTGCTTTGGCATACTAATGGCGCACTGTGGGGTGATGCGCCATTAGTATTAATATTAGGGTTTTTTTTTACTTTTATGATTTTTGCACAGGTTACAAAATATATTATTGGACAGAATATAGACAGCACCACACAGCAACAGCAGATTCATCGAATACAATAGAAGATTAGTCTCCGAATACAATTCATCATATTAGTCTCCGAATTCAAAAGACCGAACAAAGATAGAACATTACAAGTCTCTAGACCGCGAGTAGCGAGTTTGTCTTCACATTACAAGTCGATATCGATCATCTAAACTACCATCACATAGAAGAGAGCTGCAGTCATCACGATGAGCATTATCGCGATGAAACTGGTCTTCATCCGGTTCCTCCAACGCTCCCTCCTCTCTCCCGCTAGATAGCGGGCGTATCTAGATTCTGCCTCCGCTCTAGTGGTGTACCCTTTGTAATTGTTACCGCTGAAATGGTGAACCTGTCTCCGACACTCCTCCCGATCGTCAGAGACTCGGGAACCTTACCCTTGTACACGACATACGACGGCATCTCTATGCACAAGCCAAACAATGCATAATACATAAGCAATATATAAGTATGCAACAAAAGGATCAAGAGAAAAGCAAGACATTAATAGCACGATTCATGGTCCTACTAATAAATAGCATCGACTACATCTAAGTTGAACGACTGCCCAAACCAAAGAGACATACAAGTTCATTAAAGTTCAATTACAACATGAGCTAATCGATGTTTCAGAACTACACATAGCACCACTACTTTCGACTCGACTCATGGGACCGGAGCGTGGATGAAGTCGCCGTCTTTCGTGATGGTCATGAAGTCGCGGGCGTTGTCACCCTGCATTTGTAGCGTTGTGTCTATCTCACTATTGGATGGTTGATTCGAGGTAGAACTGCCCCGAGGTAAGGCGACATCTTGATGGATGATTTCGCAAACTCCGATCGATGCGAAAGAATTCTTGTCAAGGTCCGCGTCTGGATTGCCGCCAAGCTTGCGCCCAATCTTTGACATTATTTGGTAGCGTAAGGTGATTATGGTCCCGCATTTATCGCCTCGCATGTGATGGAGGGCATAGTAGGCATCCTTCGATCATGGGCGGCTGCTTGACGCAGGGGAACATCGACAGGGTGAACACGTGCCTTCCGTATCCTCGAACTGGCCTCTTAAAGGTGCCTCCAGATGTGGCGAGCCGGGAGAGCATCATCAAGAACTTTCTTGATATTTGTGTAGTCTATCTTGGAGTCACGGTCCGGGTCGAAATACGTGGCCATGGAATATTTCGGGCTTAAGAGGATGAGTGTGCAATGTGTGTCACTGCACAGAACACTGAATGTTAGGAAAAAAAGAACGATCAAAATCTAAGAAATCATATGTTACGGGGCAGTGAGGGGATGACTTACTCGAGAAAGTAAGGCACGAGGAAGTTATCCTTATCTGGGTTTGCCATAATGACGCCTTTGAGGTGTGAACTCGCGACTTGCCGGTCCCCAGCGCTGCCCAAGATCTTGGCACGCATGTAGAAGGGGTCGGCTATCACGATGTCCGGGGTCTTGTCTCAAATGATCCGCATCTCCATACTCAGCGAAAACGGCCGAACGAAGGTGTAGTGCAGCGGATGAAGGTTAAACATAGCAAAGATGTCATCAAACCGCAGGACGATCGTACCCCCGATGGCGCCATCCACAAAGCCCTTGCCCTCTCACACCTTGGCCATGAAAACCGGTATGCCACATCATTCTGGGAGAGATGCCGCTTCTCCAAAGAAAGAACACTGTCATGCAGACTCCGCATAGCACCGGTTGCAGCATTGAGCATATTTGTCGGTAGCATCGCCCTACCCGCCACATGCACCCTCCTCGAGATATCCTTAGGTGAAGGTGGCCCGCCCCGAGCACGGATCGCATTTTGCCGGGCTGGCTCGCACCGGCGCCCTTGTTAGTCTTTCGTTTACGTCCCTTCTTCTTGATCTGCTGTAATGGGACCAAGTTCTGCTCACAGACCTCCTTCTTGAGCGTGTTGGGGTTGATAATATTTCGTACCTCAGCTATCTGAGGCTCGGTGAAGGCGGCAGGAGGCGCCTCTCGAGAACCGAACGCCGCATTTACACCAGTTGCAATTGGGTTTCTCCGTCGTACCAGCTAGATCGCGGTAGTCTTGGTTGGGTTCTTGAGAAGGAGGCCCGCAGAACTCGTCACCGTAGCCATGTTCGGCAAAGTACTTTATCGACATTGGTAAATGTACCATCGTCATTGTCGTCGTCGTCCGGATCCTGTGCCATATGCATGTCTGGATCCTGTGCCATAGGGATGTCCGGCATGTCCGGTAGCGTTGCGGCGTTCTTGCCGTGGCTTCGCCATCATCATCATCATCATCATCATCATCATCATCATCATCATCATCATCATCATCATCATCATCATCATCATTAGCGTGAAGCTCCTCCCTGATGCCCATTGATTTCAAGTCTGCCCTTGCTTTTGGCCCATCTTTGGTCCTCTCTGGCATGTTGAGCAGGGTACCAAGCAGAATCCCGCACACGTTCTTCGTGATATGCATGACATCAAGGCTGTGAGGCACACGGTGGATCTTCCAGTACGGCAAGTCCCAGAAAACAGACCTCGCTTTCCATACCTTCAGCAGTGGCTCGCGCCTTCGCTTCTTTCCGCTCTGGCGCCTTTGCTTCTTTCCGGCAAGGGCCAATCTTTCCAATTTTTCAACAGCTCGTCTATTTCTCGCCGCTCCTCGACGCTGGCGCCTTCGGGTTCCGCTTTACCATCGAACAGATCCTTGCGTTTCTCCATGGGTCATCGTCGCAAAGCCACCTTCGATGTCCCATGAACACGGTTTCAAGACCCGGATCTCTATCTATCCGGCGACGTTGTGTCATCCATGCACCGACGATCCGGAAAATCCGTGGACCACCTGCCCCGCAAGATATCCGTAAATCGAGATAGTCGTGCACCGTCGTGAGCAAAGGCGGCTCTCATAGGGAAATATTCTTTCTCTCGCAAGGCGTCCCACGATTGGTTGGCGTTTTCCACAGCGCTTCTAGCTCCTCTTTCAGCAGCCCCTGACATGATTGATGTCGCTCCTCGTTGTTTCGCCCTTCAATTAGCATACTCATGTGAATGTAATTCCTCTTCATGAACAACCAGGGGGGAAGTTTGTACATCCACACAAACACAGGCCAGGTGCTATGTGTGCTTCTCTGGCTGCCAAACGGATTGACTCCATCGGTGCTCGCGCCTAGCACGATGTTCCGTGGATCCTTCCCAAATTCTGGGTGTTCGAAGTTCAACGCTTGCCACTGGCTCCCATCCTTAGGGTGACTCAGCATCTTGTCTTTTTTATTTATCTCCGGATCATTAGCTTCATCTTCTCGCTTCTTCTCCTCCCTATCCACCAGCCAACACAGTAGCTTTGCTACCTTAGGGTCTGCGAAATACCGCTGCAGACGTGGAGTGATCGGAAAGTACCACACCACTTTTCGAGGATCTTTCTTCCTCTTCTTGTATCGAGTGACGCCGCACATCGGACATATGGTAGACTCCGTGTGCTCGTCCCGATAAATGATGCAATTGTTCATGCACACATGGAATTTCACGTGCAGTAAATCCAGAGGACACACAATTTTCTTCCCCTCCTCGAAACTGGTCGGGCACTTGTTCCCCTTGGGAAGATGTTCGTGCCAGAATGACTTGTTATCGTCGGTCATTTTGTGTTTTACCTTCATCTCCAGAGCCATGAGCATTACTTTCTAGCGGGTATCCTCGGGCCTGCATCCTTCATACAATGGAGTAACCGCGTCTATCTCCAGTTGATCCAGCTTGGCTTTCTCTCGGGCGGCAGTTCTTGTGTTATCCGTCTGCTTGAGAAGCAGCTCTTGAATATGAGGGTCCTGCACCCAGCCCATCGATGGTCCATCGTCGCTCGCTCCGCCGCATCTTCATCTTCATGATCATGCCCTTCGTCTGCTCCGGCATCTTCCTCATCATCATGTCCTGCATCTTCTACATGTTGACTATGTACAGCATCACCGTCGTGATCATGTCCTAGAGATTCTTCGTCTTCTCGCCCGCCCGAGCCGCGGTGGTTGTCTTGCTGCCCTTCCTCATTTCTTGCCCGGCCCCCATGGACGACTTCATAGTCATCTTCATCACCTTCCCACCGATAGACATCCATGAAACCATGCAAGAGCAAGTGGTCCTGCACCTGCCCGAATCCGGGTCCGCAATAAGGCTCTTCACTTGCATCTTCGACACGTACATCTTATCTCCGCCTCGCTCTTTTGAAGCATCTCGCCTTCATGAGCTCAAAACCTATTCATGATGCCTTCGGTCATCGTATGACCATGGTCGTCATGGGTAGAGAAAAACGATATTTTAGAACCAAGAAAAAATTTGGCATGACTTTCCTAAAAATAGGACTAAAAGAATGCATAGTGCCAAAATTCTCGCTAAACGGAAATGAATCAACATTCCGCAAAATATTGGCAACTATCGCATTTCAAATACCGTACCTGCAAACACAAACATATATGCAACACCACAAACATATGCAACACCACGAACATACATAGATCTAGCTAGGCCATAAAAAGTGCATGTGCACGTTGTTGGAGGGAGAACAACATAAAGATAGCTTCCCCCTTACTTACCTATCAAAAACAAGGTAATTTAACCACTTAATTTGGATGAATCTATGGTGCAAATGAGGTGAGGAGGAGGAGCCAGCCGAGACAAGCTTGGAGGAGGAGGTGGAGAGAATGAAGTGGGGAAAGTGAGTGGGTAGGTGTGGCTGTCCAAAATATCTTGTTGTTCCCAAGTTACTAATGGCGCACCACCTCCTCCTCCAAGCTTGTCTCGGCAGGTGCGCCATTAGTAGTTTTGCAAAAAATAAATAAATAAATAAATATATATATATATATATATATATATATATATATATATATATATATATATATATATATATATATATATATATATATATATAATGATACCGTGGCATAGTGCGCCATTACTAGTTTAAACTAGTAATGGCGCACTATGCCACGGTGCGCCATTAGTAGTTTTGCAAAAAAAAAGAATAAAAAAATATAGTAGTGGCGCACTATGTGGCTGGTGCGCCATTACTAGTTAGAACTAGTAATGGCGTACTGTGCCTGGATGCGCCATTAGTATGTTTGGAAAAAAAATTGTTACTAGTGGCACACCATGTGCCTGGTGCACGATTAGTGTCTTCCACACTAATGGCGCACCAGCACATGGTGCGCCACTACTATATAGTAGTGGCACACCACATGTCAGGTGCGCCATTAGTATCCATTTCATCTATAGCCCTTTTCCTGGTAGGGCGGTGGACGACAGTGAGGCCTAGGAAGGGGACGACGCGGAGCCGGGGAAGACGCCGAAGTGCATGCCCACACGAAGAGGAGTACGAGGGTTCACTGGTTCGGCTGCGGTGTGAGGCTGTCGTCGCCGCAGGGCCTGGCCAGCGGTGGGAGTGGTAGGGGGCAGTGAGGCCTTTGCGGCAGCACAGCCGGCCATGAGAGGCAGGAGCAGGCGGCATGACAGGCTCTTCTTTGGGCGGCTGGAGCAAGAAGACCAGAGGTTGAAGAAGCTCTGCGACAGTTGGAAGGACTTCGTACGGTCACTGGACCTAGAATCGTTCATATTGACTAAGTTGACAAAGCCCTCTGTCCCCGTCAACTTAGTAGGCCCACAAGTCAGCCTCCCACTATGATGGTTCCCAGCTAGCAGGGGGAGTATTCATTTTTTTGTGCGTAATAAGGAGGCACTTCCTTGCGTGCGAAGATATAGCTGGTGGGTCCGACCTGTCAGCGCGGGGGGCATTTTTTTGTGAAATACAGAGGCCCTTCCGGTGGGTCCCAGATGTCAGGTGGAGGAATCATTATTTTGCACGTAATAAGGAGGCATTTCCTTGTGTGCGGCCGTTGACCCAGCTGTCAGCCTCTCCACGTACAGTCCACGTCCGATGGATGTCATTCATTGACCATGTTGACCACGCTGCGCCGAGAGTACCTGGGCGGTGGATGACGCCGAGGCCTAGGAAGGGGATGACGCGGAGCCGGGAAGAAGCGGTAGTGGATGCCCATGTGGAGAGTAGTATGAGGTTTCACTTGTTCGGCTGCGGTGTGAGGCTGCCATCGCCGTAGAATAATAGGGGGTGTGAGTGAGTGGAGGGATGGCCTGGCCAGCGGTGGGAGTAGTAGGGAGCCGTGAGGCCTCTGCGCAGCACAGCTGGCCACGGGAGGCAGGAGCAGGCGGCACGACCGGTGCTGCTTTGGGCGGCTGGAGCAAGAAGACCAGAGGTTGAAGAAGCACGATGGCCTTTGGATGGACATCGTACGGTCACTGCAGCTAGAATCGTTTATAATGCTTAAGTTGATAAAGTCCTTGGTACGCGTCAACTTAGTAGGACCACAGGTAAGCCTCCGAAATGGTGCACCCCAGATGTCAGGGGGAGGAATCATTTTTTGGGCAGCTAAACCTAGAATATCCGAGATTGAAGAAGAAGCACGACATCCGTTGGATGGACATCCAATGGGCACTGCTGCTAGAACTATGTGTTGACTATAAGTTGACAAAGCCTTGCATACGCGTCAACTTACTTTTTTAGGGGATGCGTCAACTTAGTAGGCCCACAAGTGTGTGGCAGAGAACTTATAGCCCATTTGTGATTTGTAAGAATGTACAGCCCATTTTTGAATTCTAATGGAATTTACTACAGCCCATTTACAGTTTGTTAGAAGTACTGCCCATTTTCTAGCAAGGACAAGGATTAATAATTTCAACCAACCATTCAAAATAGAATTAAAAAAAAATCCCAAATTTTGATGGGATCCGAAATATTTTTATCCCAAAATTTCTAGTCAGATTAAATACAATTTTAATATAAATTTGTATTACGTAAATATCCAACAAAACATTGCACGCGCAACAATTAATGGAATTAAAATTTTCAAAATCCAAAAATAATATTTTATGAACTAATTACATGTTTGGTGCATTTTTTTATAGTTACTGCCCGATTTTTATAATTACATCCCATTTAATATTTATTAAATCCCATTTTCATGTTTATCCTAATGCATCTCTCCTAGGAAAGATTTGCAGCCCAGCGGGGCGGTGAATAATAAGTTGACCTTGCCTGGGTATTCCTCAAAAAAAGTATAGTTGAGCTAGCCATTTTCAGCTTGAAAAAAGATAATATCTGGGCTAGATATCTGGCCCGGGCTAGACGGGCCATAGCTTGCCCAGTTAATACCGTGCTCTCCTCTGAACAACAACGAAAACATCGCTCAAGAAAAACTCTGCAGTGCTCACACCTCAAAAACACAAATACCGCTCGAGCTGCTTGGTCCCAGCTGTCGGCCGCTCCTTGTGCAATTCCCTCGTTTATTGACAACATAGGTTGACAATGGTGTGGGACCGTGATGTCAGGAAACCAGGAGGAAGCAAAAAAATATAGTTGTACATAATAAGGAGGCACTTGCGTACGTACGGCTATGGACCTAGTGGGTCCCTACGATCATCCAGTCACCCTACGATCATCCAGTCAAAATAAAGTCATCTCCTGAATCCTCGAATTCGTTGACCATGTTAAAATGTTCGGTGCCACGGCGAGCGCAACAACTCGAAGGATGATGGAGAGGGCCTCGCGGGCCCTACGGATGGTCTGATACAGCCTCCGCTACTCATTCAGGAAGCCAGGATCATCAGACACCTATGAGCACCTTCGAGATACTGAGACGACATGAAATGGTAAGGCCGCGCTTGGGAGCTCTGGTTTATTTCACACCTATATTAAGATACAAGAGTAATGAAACCGAGGGCCCGAGTTCTATAAGTAAAACCGGCGAGTTACACCTGTAATTTGAGAGACTAGTGTATATTTTACTAGTTGAAATCGACCAACCAAGCGCTTCGCCCGAGACCATCTGCTTTTATTTACAAGCGTCAGTTTTACAAGCGGTTTTGGTTGGAAAACGATGATCCAATCACGGCCTAAGATGATGAGTTGGTCAGAAGATCATATGGTTTCACCTCTAACCTACCGAGTTGTTGTATAGGTATGAATGAAACATAAGACATTGAACTTCTTAAGCACAAAAACAACAGAGAGGATGATCTTCTTAACATGCAAATCACGGGCATTAGATCAACATGCAAAACAATGGGCATTAGATCAACATGCAAAACATATGAAGCATTATTCTTAGGAGGCACGGTGAACAACTCGTGATGCCGCATGCCACAGCATTCCAAGCTCAACTTCGCAATCAAACTCACAAGGCCTGGCATTACATAGAAAACTTTCAGAACAAACTCGTAAAATACCTTACATAAGTCAACATTCATGTGACTATGCATCTCAACAGAGTAAATATTTACTTCTGAACTGAAGACAAGAATAGGAAAAAACAATCGATATTGCTCACAACAAAGGGCATCCCACTCAAAAATATCAAATGCATGTCTTCTGGCTAACATCAATGAGCAAAAATTGACAAGGTTTTCCAATTCCAATATATTAAACTAATTTCTTCTTGCTAACATCAATGATTAAACTTTGATAAGCTTTTCCCATTCAAGATATGTAATGCCTATAATTGTAGAACGGGCAGGCTTTGTCATCAGTTTGTCATCTGATAGTCTGGTGGCTCAAGGTGACGACAAATGATTAGAGAACCATTCGATGTATTGTGCATGATGAAGTATTATGGAGGACATGAACCATCTAAACATTTTGTGCAGTTCTGCTAAAATCAAGCTGAGCATCCCTGTGGATTTCGTATTTATATGCTGCCAGAAAACAAAGACACATCAGCACACACATGAATATTGGCCCCAGTGTCAACTCACCAATCGGTGGACTAACAAACTGAAAGTACGTTAAATAGATTACCATACCAAGATGCCCCATCATTGTTGCTTAGATTGACATTGACAAACTTGGAGTCCTGTCCTGGCTTCTTGGTACTTGTTTGGGCACTTGTTTGCCCAATGTTCCTCCAAACTACAAGTAAAGCAGCCATCTCTCTTTTTGTCTTTCTTTTTACCCTTCTTAATGGTCCACGCTGGCAGCTCCATTTAAACATACAGTCCGGTGGCTCAAGCTGACGATGAATGATTAGAGAACCATTCGATGTATTGTGCATGATGAAGTGTTCCGGAGGACACGAACCATCTGAACATTTTGTGTAGTTCCACTAAGATCAAGCTGAGCATCCATGTGGATTTCGTATTTATATGCTGCAAGAAAATAAAGACACATCAGCACAAACATGAATATTGGCCCCAATGTCAACACACCAATCGGTGGACTAACAAACTGAAAGTGCGGTAAACAGATTACCATACCCAGATGCCCCATCATTGTTGCTTAGAATGACATTGACAGATTTGGAGTCATGTCCTGGCTTCTTGTACTTGTTTGGGCACTTTTTGCCCAGTGCACTCCACGTGTTGTAGAGTTTCCTATGCTCTCTGCAGACTAGTCATGTCACCAGCGTCTACTAATACTCTGTAAAGCTTCTCGATCATTCCTTGTGTAATGTAACACAAACAGTGATTGCTTCTTTCTGCAAAGTGGTAAAACCAACCGGACCCACTAATGCAGCAGTTTGCCTTAGACACATTGGCTCCTTTTGTGCAGTTCAACTAAAATCAAAGTCAGAATAAAGCCGAGCTTTAATTTTGATATCCCTCTAAGAAACAATCGGTATAAGGGAAAATTACTGAGAAATAACGGTTGATGACTTGTACTCCCAGAAGAAAAACATCTACTGATCTACCTTATCTTAATGGAAAACAAAGCAGGAGAGTAGCAATTCTCAATCAGTGTGATTCATTCATATTAACTGAGACATTATCTCAACAAGGCCTTGTTTCAACATGTATAAAGAACGACAAAGCAGAAAAGTACCATTCCTATAACAATGCGACTGCTTCATTTTGCTGAGACATTATTTTAACAATACCTTGGTTAAACATGTAGAAAGAACTACAAAACAGGATAGTACCATTTGTAAAACACTGTAACTGATATATAATAACAGAGACATTATCTGAACAATACATTTCTTAAACATGTACTCCGGCCGATAACTATCAGAAATTGTACTCCTGCCGATACCTAACAAGTGTTGCAGTTTTGAACTAAGATTCAGTAGTTAATTCTGAGGAAATTTGGTATGACTTTTCAAGACCAAGATTTGAAACAAGTTGTGAGGAAGACCTAAAAGAGATCTCAACACATATATGAAAATCCGGTCTCCTTTTGTGCAGTTCCACCAAAATTAAGCGAAGCAAAATGTCGCAATAGCAACAAGTTGAATAGATATCCCTGTTTTAACAAAGGCAAAAAGGAATCAATTCCTGGCCAATAAAGGAGGATCAAACATGCGGCCACAAAAATGGTAATCCTGCCAATCCCTAACAAGTGTTGCAGTTTTGAACTAAGATTCAGTAGTTAATTCTAAGAGTGGCATTGCTTAATTTTACCAGCGGCATTAGATTAAGAAAAAGCATAATCAGTTCCAGGGGAGAGTGGGCGCAACAACAACATGTGCTTCCATCTACTTATAAAGGGGGTGATGTAGGGTTTGTTGTAACAAAGCAACAAGCATCATGTCTGGGTTGGTCCGATTTTTTTCACTACTTAATGGGGAAAGACAGCAATACAATAGCTTCAATTCATCATTTATTTAAAACAGTACCAATACAAGTAGCAAAGCATCTCAAAGCACACTGCACAATCATGTGGATGAAGGCATGTACTAACCTTTCATGAGACGACCAACATAAAATACAAATCTACCAACACGAATAGGAAATGCAATCTCGTTTTGTGCAGTTGCACTAAAATCAAGCAAAGTTGCCGGTGTGCCATTTAAGTTTGCTATAGCAACAAGTTGAATAGATATCCCTGTTTTAAGAGGCAAAAAAGGAAACAATTAGTGGCCAATAAAGGAGGATGAAACATGCGGCCACAAAAAGAAGCATCTACCTTATCTTGATGGAAAACAAAGTATAGGACAGTAGCATTTCTAAAACGGTTGCATTGATTCATAGTAACAAAGAAATTCTCTTAAAACGGTTAAGTAGTTAATTCTGAGAGCGGCATTGCTTAATTTTACCAGCGGCATTATATTAAGAAAAAGCATAAACAGTTCCAGGGAGAGTGGGCGCAACAACAACATGTGCTTCCATCTACTTATAAACGGGGTGATGTAGAGTTTGTTGTAACAAAGCAACAAGCATCATGTTTGGGTTGGTCCCATTTTTGTTCACTGCTTTATGGGAAAAGACAGCAACACAATAGCTTCAATTCATCATTTATTTAAAACAGTACCAATACAAGTAGCACAACATCTCAAAGCACACTGCACAATCATGTGGATGAAGGCTTGTACTGACCTTTCATGAGACGACAAAGATAAAATACGAATCTGCCAACACGAACAGGAAATCCAATCTCGTTTTGTGAAGTTGCACTGAAATCAAGCAAAGTCGCCGGTGTGACGTTTAAGTTTGCTATAGCAACTAGTTGAATAGATATCCCTGTTTTAACAGAGGCAAAAAGGAAACAATTAATGGCCAATAAAGGAGGATGAAACATGCGGCCACAAAAATAAGCATCTACCTTATCTTGATGGAAAATAAAGTATAGGATAGCAGCATTTCTAAAACGGTTGCATTGATTCATATTAATAGAGAAGTTCTCTTAAAACAGTTCAGTAGTTAATTCTAAGAGTGGCATTGCTTAATTTTACCAGCGGCATTAGATTGAGAAAAAGCGTAAAAGTTCCAGGGGAGAGTGGGCACAACAACACCACGTGCTTCCATCTACTTATAAAGGGGGTGATGCAGAGTTTGTTGTAACAAAGCAACAAGCATCATGTCTGGGTTGGTACCATTTTTGTTCACTACTTAATGGGAAAAGACAACAATACAATAACTTCAATTCAACATTTATTTAAAACAGTACCTTCACAAGTAGCACAGCATCTGAAAACACACTGCATGATCATGTGGATGAAGGCAAGTACCAACCTGTCATGACGCACACAAGATCACCTACGAACCTGCCAACACGAACAGGAAATCCAATCTCGTTTTGTGCAGTTGCACTGAAACCAAGCAAAGTCGTCAGTGTGACATTTAAGTTTGCTATAGAAACAAGTTGAATAGATATCCTTGTTTTGACAGAGGCAAAAAAAGAAACAATTACTGGCCAATAAAGGAGGATGAAACAAACGGCGACAAAAATAAGCATCTAACTTATCTTGATGGAAAACAAAGTAGGACAGTAGCATTTCTAAAACGGTTGCATTGATTCATATTAACAGAGACATTCTCTTAAAACAACATTTGTTAAGAATGTAATTTACTTTTAACAGTGGCAGTGCTTCAATTTTCCAGCAACATTCTTAGATTAACAACAGCAAAATAGATGTATGGGACATGGGACATGGGACATGCCAGCACCATGTGTGTCCACACGTATAAATGGGTGATGCAGAGTATGTAGCCAAGCAGCATATCTGCGTTGGTCCCCTATTTGTTCTCTTTGAACCTTTTTCCTATGGGAGGGCAGCAAACCTAGTCCTGCACAAACTACCCGACCCCCCAGTTTCTTTCCCTTTTCAACAAAGAGATCGGTTCCTTACAGATGTGTGTACTAGGTTACCCCCTTTTTCCCTTTTCGACCAACAAAGCGGCTGGATAGCCAGTCTATGCTACCTTCCCTCCCTCCTTTCCTCATTGAACCACGTCCTAGATTCATGCTCCACCCCACTGCACCATTCTTTCCTCTTTGAACCAACACCTATATTCGACTATAGAATCGAAAAAGAACCGCATGCAGCTAGAGCAATGACAGATTCAAAGAAACTTATACCTTAGGGTCGTCGAGATGTGGCAAGGCGTGCGGCGGGAGGCCAGATCTGCCCACACTACGTACGGAGGAAGAAGGGGTCCGTGGCCCTCGAGCACAGGCACTGGGCGAAAGAGAACAGTGCAGCCCGCAGTGGATTGCCTCCCTCGCCGAGGGTGATAGAGTGAACGTTGCATCTCCTCCCCTTCCCCGTGCGACGGGATCCGTACGCCTCCTTCACCAGCTGTGAGGGGGAGAGAGAGAGACAGAGGCCACAACACGGTCTTGTTTAGATCTGGTGAAGAGGGTGCGTCGGTGTCAAAACTGGCGGATCTTGGGTAGGGGGTCCCGAACTATGCGTCTAAGGCGGATGGTAACAGGAGGCGGGGGACACGATGTTTACCCAGGTTCGGGCCCTCTCGATGGAGGTAATACCCTACTTCCTGCTTGATTGATCTTGATGATATGAGTATTACAAGAGTTGATCTAGCACGAGATCGTAGAGGCTAAACCCTAGAAGCTAGCCTATGGTATGATTGTCGTTGTCCTACGAACTAAACCCTCTGGTTTATATAGACACCGGAGGGGGCTAGGGTTACACAGAGTCGGTTAAAAGGGAGGAGATCTACATATCCGTATTGCCAAGCTTGCCTTCCATGAAAAGGAGAGTCCCATCCGGACACGGGACGGAGTCTTCAATCTTGTATCTTCATAGTCCAACAGTCCGGCCAAAGGATATAGTCCGGCTGTCCGGAGACCCCGTAATCCAGACTCCTCAAGAGCCCTGAACCAGGCTTCAATGACGATGAGTCCGGCACGCAGATTTGTCTTCGGCATTGCAAGGTGGATTCTTCCTCCGAATACTCCATAGAAGATCTTGAACACGAGGATAGTGTCCGGCTCTGCAAAACAAGTTCCACATACCACTATAGAGAGAATAATATTTCCAAACATCTAATCCGCTGGCACATTTGACAGCATGACATCATACCACGGCCCGGTCATTGTTCGAACCGTTTTTCTCAACCAGCACTGCACATATCGTGAGGCGGTTTTCTTGGCACGTCTTGTCAAAGCAGAGATCATGTCCCCTTATCACAGGATTCTCATCAATGCGGGTGTGGGTAACCCAACCGCGCCATCAATTACGGCGTTTGGGGAATAAGCGATTTTACCAGGCGAGTGGGGAGGCGCATCGCCTCCTCCACCCTTATATAGGGACAAGGATTCACCCTTTTCACCCACGCCTTCTTGGCCCTTGCTTATCCATTCTTGCGCACTCGAGCTCCAACACCCAAGTTCACGTCTTTCTCCTCAAAACACTCCAAGCATGTCCGGAGCGGGAGGCCAGTGGGTGGTCTCCTCCGTCATGGAGGAGAACATCACAAAGCTACGGGAGGCCGGATATCTGGCCGCAGACATCGCACACCGGCTGCCAGATGCGGGGCAGATCATCCCTACGCCCGAACCCCATGAGAGGGTGGTCTTCCTTACCCACTTTGTCCGCGGACTCGGATTTCCCCTCCATCCGTTTGTCCGCGGGCTCATGTTCTAGTACGGGCTGGATTTTCATTGATCTGGCCCATAATTTCATCCTCAACATCTCGGCGTTTATCGTCGTGTGCGAGGCATTCCTCCGCATCAGGCCCCACTTCGGCCTGTGGCTAAAGACCTTCAATGTTAAACCGAAGGTGGTGGTCGGCCAGCAAGCGGAGTGCGGAGGTGCCATGGTGGGCAAAATGCCTAATGTCACCTGGCTCGAAGGCTCCTATGTGGAGACCATAAAAGGGTAGCAATCGGGGTGGTTCTATATCACCAAGCCGCGCGATACCAACTGGGTGGCGGCCCCCGAATTTCGATCCAGAATCCCCACGCGGCTCACCTCCTGGAAAGAGAATGGCCTGTCCTGGGGTTCCCTGGTAGAGCTGACCGGACTCCAGACTTGCATCAAGAACATGATGAGCAAGAAAATCAAGCTCGTTAACGTGGTCCAGGTCATGTTGTTCCTCCGGATCCTCCCGTGTCAACAACGGGCATTCAATTTGTGGGAGTTCGACCCGGCCAACCACTAGACGCTGCGAGAGCTCTTCGACACGACGCACAAAGATGTCTGGAAGGTGCTGTTCAAGGGCGTTGAGGTACCTACTTCCCTTACCGAGGACCGCGGACTCAGCGCAAAGCGCCATGCCAATCCGATAAGTTTTCACATCTCACAGGATATTTATTTGCCCCAGTTTAATCATGCGGGATCTAAGCTTCCATGCCATTAACAGGACTGGTTAGAGACAGCGGAGCAGATCGATTGCCCAGCCCCCTGCCTGAAGATCCCGCAGACGCTCTCCTAACGGAGATGTTGGTTCCGGCGCCTTACAAGGTGCTAATGAAGAAGGCCAAGAAGAAGGCCACGGGGACCCGAAAAGGTCTCCGGCGCAGGGTTATATCGGACTCATCGTCCGATAACTTCGAAGTGCACTCCTCCCACAAAAATGACAAGGAGGAAGAGGAAAGTTCTCCCCCCAGCCGGGGGAGACAAGAAAAGGAAGGCCGCCCCAACCGGGGAGGCCGAAGTGTCCAAGAAGGGAAGGACCATCCTTCCAGACTGCTCCATGACGGCCGCAAGGGTGCATGACCATAAAAGATATTATTCATATAAGTAGAACAACAATTGTTCTCTGATTTAAATGAATAACCATCTCGCATCAAACAAGATCCAGATATAATGTTCATGCTCAACACTGGCACCAAATAACAATTATTCAGGTCTAAAACTAATCCCGAAGGTAGATGTAGAGGTAGCGTGCCGACGGCAATCACATCGACTTTGGAACCATTTTCCACGCACATCGTCACCTCGTCCTTAGTCAATCTTCATTTAATCTGTAGCCCCTGTTTCGAGTTGCAAATATGAGCAACAGAACCACTATTAAATACCCAGGCGCTACTACAAGCATTAGTAAGGTACACATCAATAACATGTATATCAAATATACCTTTCACTTTGCCATCCTTCTTATCCGCCAAATACTTGGGTCAGCTTCGCTTCAAAGGATTTAATCCTTTGCAAGAGAAGCACTTAGTCTCAGGCTTAGGTCCAGACTTGGGTCTCTTCACATGAGCAGCAACTTGCTTGCCGTTCTTCTTGAAGTTCCCCTTCTTCCCTTTGCCATTTTTCTTGAAACTAGTGGTCTTGTTAACCATCAACACTTGATGCTCCTTCTTGATTTCTACCTCCGCATCCTTTAGTATCGTGAAGACCTCGGGAATTGTCTTATCCATCCCTTGCATATTATAGTTCATCACGAAGCTTTTGTAGCTTGGTGGCAGTGATCGAAGAACTCTTTCAATGACACTATCAACTGGAAGATTAACTCCCAGCTGAGTCAAGTGATTGTGGTACCCAGACATTCTGAGTATATGTTCATTAAAAGAACTATTCTCCTCCATTTTGCAGCTGTAGAACTTATTGGAGACTTCATATCTCTCAATCCGGGCATTTGCTTGAAATATTAACTTCAACTCCTGGAACATCTCATATGCTCCATGACGTTCAAAACGCCGTTGAAGTCCCGTTCTAAGACGTAAAACATGGCACACTGAACTATCGAGTAGTCATCAGCTTTGCTCTGCCAGGCGTTCATAACGTCCGGCATTGCTGTAGCGACCCGACCTCAAACGACAAGTCTCTGTGCTTAAGTGTCATCCCTGGATCGGTATGCTGACACACACAGTACTCGTGGATTTATAACAGAGGTAAATCACATGTATAAAGTAACGTAAAATATTACCTCGATCCAAATAGCGGAAGTAATAAGGTTGTGGATTCCCATCAACACCAACGGCAAATTTGAGTGTAGAAATCGTAACCCTAACGTATCACTTACTCGTCGTAAGATTCCTGCAACATGAGACGTTGCATCCACAAAGGGTTAGTACATTGAATGTACTGGCAAATTCACACCATAGGATAATGATGAATAATAGCTATCACTACATGCATATATGGCTAGTGGAAAAGCTCTATGGTTACAGTTTTGCGTAAAGCCAATTTCTCCCTACTGCAAAGGAATATATTTATTTAACTACAAAGTTGGTTTAAAAATATTGAGAAGGTAAACCCCCTCTCAATCCCAATTAAAAGTAATCATTAACAACCCAACAAATTATTTAAGTAACGTGATGAGATCAACATGATAATCCAAGAACCAGATACTCAAGATGTCCATAACCGGGGACACGGCTAACCATGATTAGTTTGTACACTCTGGAGAGGTTTGCGCACTTTTCCCCACAAGACTCGATCTCCTTCGTTTCATTTCTCGCACTACATGATGTTTGAGAAACGGATGACCGAGACACAGTCTTTCAGAAGTGTTAGCACCTTACGATGGGTAGACCGGTACACCTACATTCCCTACATCTGCTAGTCTACCACTGTAAGAGTTCACACAACTTAATCAACTATGCTAGAGCCCATAATAGCTTGTGGCTGCACACGGAAGTTTCTAGCATGGATAATCTCATGATCCCTTTGAGCCTGGGTGGCGATCCATAAAGAAAAACAGGCAATCGCTGGAATACCCAGGTGCCTCAATCCACCCAGATGTGTGTTAAAGTTGACACCTTAAGTTCAACCATTAATTAACAATCTCACATCTGTCATGAATACACTCAAACCCAATCCACGTCTACGAGCATAGCATGGTAATATAAGCATAACGTAGAAGTAACTCCCAAGGGTTTGATAATAAAGGGCAATAGGTTCCTACTCATCAACTACTTCCCAATACCCACATGCTATCAATCCTACTCATGCAATGTTTGAGGGTTGAAACTAATGCATAAAAACTGGGTATGAAAGGGATATGATCAAAGTGTGAACTTGCCTGCAATGTTGATGAAGATGATTCGCACTCAACACTCTTGATAGTTCTACTCGTCACACTCCGATCAATCTATCGCAAGCATGCAATAGTAACCACACATAAGCAATCACTCAAAAGATAGGAAAGAACGTAGAACAAATCGGAAAACAACAAAACCAAGCAAATAACTCTTGCAACATAAAACAATTTGTAACAGTATAAAAATGATGTGAATTTGGCCTTATCAGAAAGTTTAGGTCAAGAGCTTTAATTTGCAAAAAGAATCAACTCAAACGGAGCTACGAAACTCAAGTTACGATCAAACGAAGTTTGAATTCAAATTTGGTCTACTTCAAATTTTAAGCTTTCAAAAACATGTTTGAGTTGAATTACTGGATAGAGGAGATCATAACGAAGAAGTGAGCGTTGGTTTCCTTGAATTTGGACTAACGAGTAAAAAGTAGTGATCGTTTGAAGATTAGGGACTAATTTGTAAAGAAAATCATCACAGATAGGTCCCTGGCCGGAATTAAAAACAGAAAAAGAAAAAGACTAAATAACGAACGTTCGTTACCAGACGCTAACGAATGGAATCGTTCGTTGCGAAAATCTAACGAGTGAACGCTCGCTAAATAGGACTAACTAAATAGAAAACCGATCTAAAAGGAAAAACCGGATCGAGTTTTTATTGCGGGTTTTTACCGGTTTGTGCGGTTCGTCGGTTTTACGAGTAAAACCGGCAGGGCTCGCGGTCGGCGGCGAATCCGACAGTGGCAGCTGCGGGCTTCGGGCGGCGGCGGCTCCGGCGAGGGCGGCAGAGCCGCCCGGCTATGCGGCAACATGCAAGCGGCGGGCGACTACGCTGGGCGAGGGCAGCGGGGCGAGGCGGTGACGGCAGCAGCAGCTAGTGGCGGCGGTGGCGATGGCAGCAAGCAGCGGCGGGAGGCGGCAGTTGCGGGAGAGGAGAGAGAGAGGGGCCGGGGGCCGGGCTCCGGTATTTATGGAGGGGCGGAGGGGGCAGCATGGCTTGCGGGAGGGGGCGACAAGGGCGACGGCGGCGGTGTCCGGCCCGACACGGCGTGGGCGGCGCTGCTCGACTCTCTCGAGGTCGGTGGCGGGCTGGCCGGCTGGGCATGACTGCTCATGAATCGGGCCGCCCGGTCCGGTGGGTCCTAAAGTTTTTTAAAAAAACATCTATTTTTACAGAAAAAAAATGGAACCAATAAAATAAAAATATAAAATAGGCATATAATATAGCAAAATTTTCAGAAAAAGATTTTCTACTTACATGAACATATTTACAAAGTCAAATAAAATCCACACAAATTTAAATAAAGCAAAGAATGTTACTGCTCTAATAAAATAAAGTAAAAATCATTTTAAACATACCAAAATTAATTCAAATTTATTTCTCTCCAATTTTCTGATGTAGGGAATCATGTTACCCTATTTTCCATATATTTTATTTTTGGAGAAAAATAATTTGAATAAAACTCAAATAACTCCAAATTTAAAATGAATTCAAAAGAACTTTGAATTTAATTCTTTGAAACTCCCAACTCATATTTCGTATGTTTGAAGAAGTCATTTTATATTCGCTCGTGAAAATCATTGAGTTGCATAAAGTTCTTGGGTTGGAAATATTTTCCAAATGAAATTCAAATATTTTCAACACTCTTGTCATTTAGATAAATGGAAGAAGTCATTTCATCTTCTCTCTAGGGTTTTGGTATGAAAAGAATTTGAATTCACGGAGATCAAAAATGCAAAATGAAAGTTTGGGAAAGTCCTTTTATTCCCTCTCATTTAACTTTCAAAGATTTTGAATTTCACTCAATTTCACACAATAAATCAAAAAATCAATCAAATCTATCTATTTATTATAACATTCCAAAATTTAGAATTTTGGGATGTTTCAATTGCTCCCGCAGCGATGCATCAAGGACACAATTCTTCTGTGCAGCAATGAGGATAATCCTCAAGTTACGGACCCAGTCCGTGTAGTTGCCACCATCATCTTTCAACTTAGCTTTCTCTAGGAACACGGCGGCTACAAGGGCCAAGCCTAGAATAATCCAGAATGCCCTCTCCACAAGTCGGAGGAGGGTTTATAAAGAGAAATTCAGGTAAAGGTAGAAAGCGACATGTTCGTCAGTTAAACAACAGTGCGGTAATTTTTTAAAAGTAAGGTTACACTGATTAGAGCCGTCCAGATGAAGATCTATGGTTGAGAGCGCAACTCAGCAGCGAAGCGGTAAGTTCTTCTCATAGCCGTGGTATCGCAGATCGAAGGCTGACACGCATCCAAGCAAAGACTCCAAGCATGGTCCTCAGTTCGAAATCCTACATATGCATGGTCCTCAGTTCAAATCTTACAATGTACACCAAATTGAAACATTGATATTAAGTCTCGTACTATCTAAATTCAAATGTTGTTTTAGCCTCTCAGCCACAAGACACACGCTACATACTTCTTGTATCAGTCAATCTTCCTCTCCTAACCACCTTAGGAAGCTACCGGTTTCCAACACACATCCATTCTTTCTCTCCATGTTTCTATCTCTAACTCACTCAACTACACAACCCCCTTTTTTCACTCTGTTACGAAATGTATTTGCCTCACACACACACCCCATTGCACCCCATGCCGACCTCTCTCTCCCTCTCCCTCTCACCCTCTCGCGCTAAATACATGCATTGCCTATCTAGCCCCCCAACCTCTCGTGCAAGACGCTTGCACGTTGTCTATCTAGGTCACTCCCTCGACACTGTCTCACTCTTTCTTCCTCACGGCGGGCCACACTCGCTCAATCTCGCTCTCTTTATCTGAGTCTCATTTAACCTCGTTTTCTTTCACACACAAATGATATATCTCCCTGTTCAGGCCTCGATCGACACACTCTATACTCTCTCATGCAGATTGTCTATCTAGGTCAGTCCATTGAAGCAGCCCCCACTCTTTCGACCTCATGGCGGGCCACGCTCTCTCTCTCTCTCTCTCTCTCTCTCTCTCTCTCTCTCTCTCTCTCTCTCTCTTGTATGTCTCGATTGACCTCGCTCTTTCTCGGACAAAAACGATATATCACCATGTTTGAGCCCAATTCGACTTATTCACATTGTATACTCTCTCACGCACATTGTCTATCTAGGTCACTCTCTCCAACCCGTATCACTCTTTCGATCGCACGACGACCCTATGTGATCGACTGACCTTGCTTCCTCCCACGCACAAAATATATCTACACGTCTGTGACTAGATCATCTCTCAAGCTCTATCGTACAGCCCTCACCCTTGCCAAAAGCTCAATCGGAAAATATCTCTCCAGAGCATATATATTTGTTCAATGAATGTCGGACCACACTCACTTTGTCTATCTATCTATATGTCTCTCGATTGACCTCGCTTTCTCACGCCGTATCTTACACACATTGAAGCTCCCTCTCCATCCCTCGCAAAGCCGGAGCTATTTACATTGCAAGGGGCACTCCAACCTTTGATTAATTTGTGTAGGTATTTATTCCGGTCGGTTTAGATTATATTTTTGTAGCATTTCGGCCCACAACTACTCGAAACACTGTTGCAACCCCCGCAACTCCCCTAGTTAATTTCCCTCTGGCTCGGTCATCGCTCTCTCGCACGTCCTTTCTCACCTTCAACGTCGCACCATGGGATTATTGCAAAAAACTCTATTGCTCTGTTTAATTATTATAAATAAGCTACAAAACTACACACCGATAGTCCACTTGGAATGGAACAAATTTCGACCCACAAATTAAAGTGCTACAAACTACACATCGAAGGGCCCACATGTCATGAAACAAATTTGGACCCATATACAAATTAAAAAATAAAGGATGAGGATCGAACATGCGACCAGGGCCTACAAGCCGCACGTCAATAGGCAACATACATAGAACAATAATGTTTGTTGTACCTCCCTTTGTTCACATAATGTTTTTATATTACCATAGCCTATTTAATTGATAACATGTAATATTATTTTTAGTACTATTCGCCTTCACTTACTGGTGGGTTCCATGTGTGCTCTCTCTCTCTCCTCCCCTTCTGCGTTTAGACACACGGGCAAACACGAAGAACTCGCGGGCGATGTTGCCGTTGACTATATCTGGATGCGTTCACAAATTACGGCACCAGCTTTCACGTGCTAGCAGCACTAGTCACAGGTACGCGTGCAATGCACGTTAATTTGGAAGTATATTATGCATGCGGATATTAAGTAGGATATTATTTGCGTGTTATTATGTGATTAGCACTATTTTTGGCATGAAATTAACTGCACGCTAAACGTGTTGAGCGCTCGGCATTGAAGCAGTCTAGGTCGTTGGATGACAAGGAATACATGTGGCTTGATGATGTTTTACATTTAATTTGATACGGCTCTAGCAGAACATTCAATCGATCAAACCATAGATTTCGTTCAGTCTGACTCCGACTTTAAATTATACGACGATCGATCTAAAATAAACGGAAATGATAAACATTCGGATTTTAAGCATGGAAATCCAAACGTTTTTCATGGCAAATTTAGATTACGCGGCGGCGGCGGGGGCATCTTGCGGTGGGAAGCGGCTCCTCTGTCGTGCTCTGTGTGTCGTCGAGCCACTGACTGACGGCGACGGTGGCGCCTTGCGCCGTTGTTGGCGTACTCCTGGACGTTGGCCTAGCTTCAAGGAAGGCCAAAATGTTCTAGACTTTGGAGCGAGTCAACTAGCGGGAGGAGGCTACTGGCGTTGGTGCAAGGAAGCGGTCGACGGCGGCCATCCATGCCGCTGAGGGGGGCACTGGCACCCGCGCGAGGACAGGTGATGTCAACAGCGCGGCGGAGACATTTGTGTGCACGGGCGCGCATGTTAGTGCATGCGCTGGCAGGTGCACGGGCACCAGCACGGGCGTGCGCGTTAGTGCATGCACAGGCGCATGCGCTGGCAGGTGCACGGGCGCGTGAAAGTCGACGGGGACCTCGTGGAACCCCGTAGCATAAAGCTCGGCGACAATGTGCGGCTCCCAGCCCATCAATGCCACGGGGATGGGCACTGGCGTAGTCGGGGCGACTGGAGCCGGAACGGGAGCGGGGACAGGCGCGATGTCTTCCCGCAAGGCCAGTTCAAGCTTGTCCCAAAGCGCCTTATGTTCTTGAGACTCTGGCTGGGTGTCTTCCTTAGGAAACTGGAAGACTAAGGGCAGACCATCGTGATGCGGCATGGCGTACATTTAGGTCAGGCTGGTTGGAGGTAGACGATAGGAGAATCGGAGAGGAAGAGAGAAGATTGTAGCGATACCGGGTAGTGCGGGGTTGATTTTAAACTGCGGCGCTGGCGACATTAAAAGTGGGAGCAGTTGGGACGAAGGTGGGCGGCGGAGCCTGGTCAAAGGGCTTGCCTCCCGGTGAGCCTGCACAGCGGTCTGCTCACACGCATCCCTATCACCAAATAAACGGTTCTGCCAAGACGCCTCCGTCGACTCACATGCTTGCTCGGACGGCACCGCCGATGAGAAGCGGGACTCGTGGCGGCACGTGAACGCCCACGGTTTCAATAGTGAAAGCGTTATTTTAACGTGACAGGTCTTTGTTCCACAATACCTTGGCTCTTCATTTGTGCAACTTGTCATAAGCAGCTTGTCTCAAATTGAAGAAAAAAATTACGAAGTAATATTTGTGCCATATCACGTGACCATGCTTAGTTTCAAGAATTTATGGTCACTTTTGGATTTTCTGAAATTTAAGATCCAGGATTCGAAACAATATCATAACCTACATCATGCAATAAATTTTCAAGCCATACATCTATCCTGTTGTATTTCTCAAGAAAGGATTTGGTCAAACATTTTGCTTAGTTAGACTTCAGACAAGTTATATATGCAGAGCAAAAGGATAATCCCTCTGTACCAATGCATTTCCTGATATATTAACTCCAGTACTACTAGGCACGAACAAACGGGGTCAATTATGTGCTCATCCTGGTGTAGTAGTAGTAGTAGTAGTAGTAGTAGTAGTAGTAGTAGTAGTAGTACTAGGCAATGTAGTTGACGGGTGACCTTGGCGAGCGGCGACCGAGGGAATTGAACCGTGCTCGGCACGGTAGGTAACGTTGTCTAGTTACTAAAGCATCCCTATATTGTTCATCGGTAGTCATTATGGACCGGGGACATGAGGGGAATATCCTAGGGCTGGAATTCTGGCCGCCAGATATTTTGATTCGAAACGCGGAGGCTCGACTGGTTGGGGTTGCCTAATGTGTGTACCACGCACACAACCAGAAGGACACGAGCCCGGTTTTTTATTTTTTTAGGATCAACACGAGCCAAGGTCTAGCTGGTACGCCGTTGGGTCCTACCATTCGAGAATACGAAAGGAACCTTTTAAATTGTCGAACGAATCTATGTGTATTACAATGCCTGTATTTTCCTTGCAAATACTAATCTCAACGTGGTAATTGATTTATGATGAGTTGTTGAATTAGAGTGAGTTTGTGACATAGTGATCTCAACGTGGATTTCACATTTCATGGTATCCTTGGTAAGTTTTTTCAATGCAAATTCAAATTTAAAAGATGAACAATATGGAGGTGAGAAAACTTTGTATTTATCAAGCATATGACCACACACACACAGAGAGAGACACCCACACATCAACACAACAACAATCCAATAAGTATAGTGCATCTATTTTTCCAAACCATGCATGTATGACACGAATTCAAAAATACTCCTTAAGTTCCAAAATATTAGTCTTTTAGAGATTTCAACAAGCGACTACATACAGATCAAAATGAGTGAATATACACTCTAAAATATGTCTATATACATCCGTATGTGCCAGTCCACTTGAAATCTCTAAAAAGACTAATATTTAGGAATGAAGGGAGTAAAATGTAAGACATGCATGGTCCTCAATTCAATATTTAAAACGAACATGAAACTGAAACATGAATATTAAGTCTAGTACTATAGTACATGCAAATGTTGTGTTTAATTAGGCGGAGCTATGATTGTCGGGGGTCACCCCCTCGACCTTAGATAAAATTGTGAAGCTCTGTTTAGGGTTGTTTAGATTATATTTGTCCCCACCCTCCCAACCACCGATTCGTTGTGCAGCCCCCACCCCTCCTCCCCGGGAGAATATCATGTGCCCCCATACCGTAGATGCTATATGCCGATACGAGTTGCTTGGAGCTTGTAGATCTGAGATATAGCAGCTCACATGATGTCTTAATATTTTTATAGGAAACCTTGATGAGTTTGAGAATTGCACACAATTTGTACAAAAACTACTCAGATGCCCTTGGATCCCATATCCAATAACTCGAAGTCAGACACCACAAGCATCTAAGATGAAGGAGGACATCATATTCTCCTGTATGTAAGAATATCATGTGCTACCACACCTTAGATGCTTTGGTGATACAAGCTCTTCGGAGCCGTTGGATTTGTGACCCAACACCTCCTCGGTGGTTCGAATGGTTTTTTGCAGAAAAGCCCCCAAAGAGTTCAGCCACTGCTTACAAGCACAAAGACTGATCAGATGCCATTGGATCTCAGATCAAACGACCTTGAAGCTCGTATCACCGTAGCATCCAAGCTGCGAGAGCACCATATGTTTTCTCGCATGGGAGAATATGAGGTGCTCCCGCACCATAGATTCTATGGTGATACGAGTTCACGGAGATCTAACAGCCCACGGTAGGACGTTTGAATGTTTATGCAATATACGGCTGAGAGAGTTTGGGAATTGCGCAGAAAGTACAAGTACTACGCATGTGCCATCTGATCACTGATCATACGACTTAGATGCTCATATCACCGTAGCGGGTAATTAAGCTACGGGGGGCCATTGGATCCCAGATGCAACGGCACACACGAGGCCTGAATGTTTTATTTGCAAAAAAACATTGGAGAGTTTGGAAATTGCGCATAATTACAAAGACTACTCCCAAGCCATTGGATCTCACTTCCAACGGTGTAAAAACTCGTATCACCATAGCATCTAAGTTGCGGGGTGGATGTGATATTCTATGCCGATGTCATTTTCGTTCATAAACTTGCAAAATACGTGTAACTTGTGCCGTTACTTGTCTAACCAGGCAAAGTGTTTGTTCAAAAAATTCATCCTACACTGAAATATTGAAACAACACACGGGGGTCCCACTTCTCATTAATCAAATTTGGACCTAAAACTAACAAATCTGAAAGACGAGATTCGAACTGGCAGCCTGGACTACAAAGCGTAAGTCGATACCCTGAAACAACAACGGTTGTTGGCTTTGTCCCATAACTTGATTTTATACATCATTACATTGAGTAGAGTAGAGGGAGTGCCTCATCAACACATGCATGACTGTTGACTCACTTACTGGTGGGTCCCAGGTCTGCGATCTCTCTCTTCTCTCCATCGTCTAACCTTTGCATGG
Organism: Aegilops longissima; assembly: GCA_021605205.1. Lineage (NCBI taxonomy): Eukaryota > Viridiplantae > Streptophyta > Magnoliopsida > Poales > Poaceae > Aegilops > Aegilops longissima. Next base: position 137,736,368 of record CM038676.1, on the reverse strand, counting down.
GCACACACGAAGAGCGGCGCTAGCTTGCCGTGGTGTTATTAAACCTAAAAAAAGCTTGGAAAATAGAAGAATCGCCTAGAACAAGAGACGTTGTGGCTGGTCGAGACGAAGCTAACCACACCTATCCTCCGTGCCATGTTAGCATGATGAAGCTGTGTGGCTAGTGGCATGTTTTCGACCGACTGGCTGGGTCCCGAGGTCGAACCATAGGTACTACGTCTGATACAGTAAATTTTTACACGCACATTTTTCCTCCGTGCTGAGACATGGCACACCCTACCGCAAGGTTTCGGGGTCCTCGCGGGTGGTGCACGCATATATTCTTCCTGGCGTGGGGCCCTACCACGCGTTTTCCCCGAAGCAAGTAAATGAGTTGTGAAATCACGAAAGACCACTTTTCCCGCCGAGTACATCAGTGAAGCATGGTGGCTAGCTAGTTGGGCTAGTTCGACCGATTAGCTAGGCCGCCGCCACATTTGTTTTTTCACCCCTTTTTTTATCTACTTGCCGGTAGGTAAATTTTAATATCCACCGCGGCGTTGCTCTGGTGTTTGAGTGCGGCAGGATTTTTAATTTTTTGATTGACGGGAGCAGGTGCGGCAGGATTTTTAATTTTTGATTGACGGGAGCAGGCGCGGCCGCAATTAGTCATGATGACTCCGCCTATAAAACCCGCTCCTCCCTGATGTGAGAAGTCGTCGACTGGTGTTTTACCATGGTGAAAACCAAAAGATTCCACGCTCCTCGGCTGGCTCCCTCCGCCTTCCCGTAGATTGCATTTCCTTTCAGCCGTTTCGCCCCATGCATCACCAACGTCATGCGCCTCGAGAAGCAGAGGGACTTTGGTGGTGTTTAGGCGCCCTCTGCATGGGCATGTCCATGTCTCAGCGCAACATGACCATTGGATCAAACTCAGACGGTGCAGATCACCATCAGAGCACAAAGCGTGTGGGTGTGTTTGGTTGCATTCTCATCTCAATATACTCCTCTGTCCAGGTGTGTAAGTCACCTTACAAAAACCAAATAATCCCAAAACACTTAGGCACGTTACATTAACTGCCTCCCCATTTCTTGTTTTGTGACATATCAACCAATAAGAGACGTGGGCCATGCATGCTTTCAATGACTTGAGACTAATAAACATGACATGCAGTGGTTAATTCATTGCATGCAATGCTATTAATTAGCAAAAAGACATTAAGTTTTCGCGTTTTCCTCTCTGCGTTGGTCGCAGTGCACAACATAAGATGACTTAGGGCCTGTTTGGTACCAAATAAGTCACCAACTTATAAGTCGAAAAGTGAGTAGTTGTTTCCTCTTTGTGTATTTGTGTTAACCTACTAGTGTGGACTCATGCACCCTTCATGCACTCTACCAAACACCCAAAAGTGGGTCGAGAAGGGAACTTTTCCTCCCATCCCGTGCACCCTTCATACACCCTACACTATTCGTGCTTCATATGGTTCATGTTTCGTGGAGTACTGTAGCAGCGTAGTCTCCGTGCGCTATAGACCTAGTTCTGTTAACTTTGATCTCATCGTTCATTCTCGACCGGATAGTCGAGAAAGCGGTACTATGTTACTACATTACTGTTCATATAGTTCACATGCGCACAAAATCATTTATTGTTGTCATATCTTACTACACTAGCAACAAGATTATGTAGTACTGACGTATGAACCACTACACATGCCTAGTAGTAGGAGCACTGTTGTCGTGGATTTGTCATGGCAGATGTCCTTAGTGTCAGGACTTAGTCGTGAGGCAAACGCATCTATGCGGTAGCTTGAGAGGGGTTGATCGGGACGAGAGACACAACACACAAGACAAGGATTTAGACAGCTTCGGGCCCCAGGAAACATCATCCGGTAATAGCCCTACATGATGTTTGTGGCTAGATCTCATTATGCTCATCAAGGAGACGCCGCATAAGCCGGCTCCCGTTTAGTTGTGTCTAGCCCTAGAGATTATTGTTCTTCTTGCCTCCCTCTCTTTTGGGGAGCCCTGCCCCTCCTTATATAAGTTAGAGGGGTGGGTTACATGTGGAGTCCTACTAGGACTAGGACTAGTCTATCTTCTCTTACAAGTCGATTATAAGTCCGGGTTTTGCTTCCTCGTAAAGGAAATATTCGTCATCCCTTTCTTCTAAATCCGGCCCATCATAACGTGAGCCGGCCTTCTGGTCTTTGTGCCTTGTTGTCCATCTGACCCGCCCGCCGGGTTACTAATGAGTCGCCAAGATCGGGCAGGTTATCTATGAATCGCCAAGTTCCGGGCGGGTCACCAGTGAGTCGCCAATTCCGGCCAGGTCATACCGCGGGGTATATCCCCGACATTAGCCCCCAGTTTAATTTGGATTTATCCATGTTAAACTGATCCTGTAAAATAAACACAAGAACAAATTTGACAGATTGTGTTCCGGGTTAAAAATTCTTGTAAGCCGGCACCTGATCATCCTTAATTCCTTGTGCTCCGGGTTAAATATTCTCCTGAGCCGGGACCTGATTATCCTTAAGTCCAATTGTCATTTCCTTTTCTAGAAAATCCGGGTCAATAAGCTAGCTTCATACTTAATTTGCTGATGTTGGTTTCTCACAGAAAATATTGTGAAGAATAATCCACTTGAGTCGGCTTCCAAGGCGTCGGCTTAATAAACATATTGGACTCAAGATTCATCTGGTGATCCGCCGGTTTAAAGATGTAGAGGTTGGCGAGCAAAATTGTCGGCTTGTAAATATTGATAACACTGGGTCATAACTGTTGCTGATGCCGGGTTAATCTTATGATGACGCCGGGTCATAAACTTTGCAGATTTCTCTGATAATAATACCTGATTTGCTCAAAACTGATAATTTGAAGTTATTCCTCCCTTATATGCATATCACCTGTAGCCCCCAAGTGTCGGGTTCTCATGCTTGCAGCAACCAGGGATTTGTAATTGCCTTATGCTCATAAAGATTTCGACCAGTGCAGCCCCCAAGGGCGGGTCATTATGCAATAATGAGCAGGGACTTTGTAAATATGATCATGTAAACTTGAGCAACAATGTGTAGCCCCCAAGGGCCGGCTCAATAAGATATTACTGAGCTGGGACTTTGTATATGATTCATTGATAGTACCATCAAATGATGTAATCTCCACCATGGGGCTTGAACCCACATCCACAAGGTTAAGAGCTTTGTACTCTACCAACTGAATAATGGATCTTTCAATATAATGGATTAAGGCTTGTGTATCTTGAATTTCCGACAGGAGCAATTGGTAGCCCCCAAGGGCCGGCTCATTTAAAATGTGATGAGTCGGGTCTTCAATAAGTTGAGCAAAAAATGACTTTACATTAGCCCCCAAGTGCCATGGTGCATGCTGGCAGTGACATGGGACTTGTATATTCGATGTAATCTCGATTTGAACAATGTAGCCCCCAAGTGTCGGGTCGTAAGCCTGCAGCGACTCGGGACTATTTCCTCCATTGTAAAATAAATCATGCCCATTGATAAAAATAATAGCCGTTGCGCTAAAGCAACTTTGAAAACCTCAATCGTAACACTGGATATTGATAATCACAATAGAAATCCAGCCATGTTGGCTATTCAAGATTTGAATAATATAATCCGGTATGAAAACCTAAATCATTCAATATCATCATGAAAATCCAGCCAGTTTTGGCTATTAAAGATTTGAATACCTCATCGGTTGACAAGTAAATCCGGAGTTTAAATACCTGGCGGCTCTTGGCCGATGACGACTTAATGCGCATTCATTGTAAGCCGGAATTTTTTGTAACCCGGCGGCCTACAGCCCTTGAGAAAATCAATAATTGATAACCCTTTTGAGACACCAATTTCAGTGATGAGCTTGGACTGAAGCATTTATATAAGTCATAATTCTGCAAATCCTGCACAGAGTTTAAACAACATATGCCCTAGCGACTTAACATCAAGAGCCGGGGCGGGTAACCACCCAAATGTAGTCTTACCCTGCACGCAAGTAGATCACAAGAACCCTTGGCGGTTTGCCGCAGGGAGGGTCATAATACCTCACATATAACCACTGTGATTCTGAATTTGTACTGCCGGTTTACATGACCTATGCAGTAAGGGTGATAACCCAATCCATACAAGCCAATGCTTCCACATAGATGATGATTGTCATAAGCTGGCGACTTATAGTCAAAATCAAGCCGGGTTAAGCATAAAACACTTATATACATTTGAGATATAATCCAAAAAAGGTCTCAAGTCAAACCCAAAATTGTTCGCAAAAAAGGCTTAAAAATTTTAAGGCTTCTGATTCGTATACGATCAGAAAACCGTTCCAAAGGGGTTGAGCTAAGATTAGAATACGATCATATAGCCCCCAGTGGCTTTGCCGTTGCCGATCAAGAGGGTACCGACAGCTATGTTCTCTTTGGTTCGAATACGACCTATGTTTGAACAGGAAGCCCCCAAATGACCTTGAGAGTTGTTTAACGACGCTGATTCGAATACGATCCACGTCGGACCCAAAAGAGGTTAAGCTATGATTCAGATACGATCAAGAAGCTCCCTAGTGAGTTTGGTAGTGTGCCGATCAAAAGGGTTTCGACAGCTATGTTTTCTTTGGTTCGAATATGACCTATGTTTGAACAGGAAGCCCCCAAGTGACCATATATTAGCATTGCACCGATCAAGAGGGTACCAACAGCTATGCTCGATGAGCAGGAAGCCCCCAAGTGACCATAATAAGATAAGTCGTAAGGCAGGATACCTATGTTTGAACTGCGCATCATGGCAGCAAGTTCTTTTTGGCAACCTTTAATTTTTCTTAGAACTCGAACTTGCGAGAGATTAATTCTTTTTGAACCGGAACTTTAAACCGGAGTTGAGAGCTTCAAAGCTTTGTAAGAGACAAATTTACCTTGAGCCGGATGTTGAACCAGATTTGAGAGCTTCAAAGCTTTGCAGGAGAAAGATGTCTCTTGAGCCGGATTTTAAGCCGGAATCTTTAATTTGAACCGACAATTTTCTGACGGCCTTTAATTTTTCATCAATATGGCGATGGCCTCCCGAACCAGGTTATCCTTCCCTCCAATGACCCGGAGTTCCCGAGTCATGTCATTGTAGCCCCCCAGTCTCAAGACGACTCGAGGAGTTGACTTGAGATTCTTCATATTTAACCGTGATATAAACCGGCATGAATTATCCAATAACTTAGTGATATAGTAATTCATTTTTGCAGTGGACAATTTGTCCTGCATTGGAAAACTTGCAAGCCAGAGTAATTTCTCGTTTAAAGAAAGCAATATATAATATAAAAATATACTGGATGGATTTCACCTGATATGTTAAGCCAGAAATTATCCGCCGCGGAGTTGATGATCACCATGGTGATGGCCGAGCCGGCCGTGGGAGCAGACAGATGAGTCGGCCGCGGTGTTGTAAGCCGGTGTGGACGAGAAAGTTGTCCTCTTCGTTGTAAGCCGGTGCGGACGCCTGAACCGGCCGCGAGAGTGGACGGGTGAGTCATCCGCGGCGTCGTAAGGCGGCATGGACGGGCAAGTCGGCCGACGTTTTTGATGCAAATGGACCGCAACACACATGTCCGTGAAGCTGTGCGGCACAGCCAAACGTGCATCCGCGGTATAGTAGCATAAACAATTGTCCTGTGTAAAAATGTTACAGGGCAGAGTAATTGTTCTTTTGACAAAAAACAATAAGTGTTTAATAAAATAAGTTCAGATAGATATCACCTGATTTTTGTGAATGAGATATGATCTGTATGCCGCGTCAGGGGCGGGTCAGACAGACCGGCGATTTAATATAACCCCGGCGGCTCAAAGCGGCAAGGGCGGCTCAACGCGGCTCCGACGAGTTGATGTAGATTAAGGTATGTATCCATCGAGCATCACGGCATGAACAAGTACTAGTGCAAATGGGACGTTGGCGCGCACCCCTTATGCGACACCTTTTTTTAATTGAATAATCGTCCGATGTCCGTTAGTCAACCCGGCACGTTGAATAGGCCAGACCGCAGGGCGGACAGTAAAACGACCGCAGCATCAGAGGCGGCTCGGACAGATGAGTCGACTGTGGCGTTGTAAGCCGGTGCCGATGAGCAAGTCAATCATAGGCGCGGTAAGCCGTGCGGACGGGAGAGTCAGCCGCGGGAGAGGACGGGTAAGTTGTCCGTAACATTGTAAGCCGGCACAGACGTGTGAGCCGGCCACGAGGGGGGACGGGCAAGTCGTCCGTGGCGCTGTAAGACGGCGCAGATGGGCATGTTGTCCGGCGCGTTGATGTAGACTGGACCGCAGGGGCGGCGGCTTATACACGTGTCCGTGAAGTTGCACGACATAGACGAACGCCAATAAAAATAACGCTGGTGCATGCTCCATATCCGCGGTATAACAACACTTTTGCGATGAATAATTTACCTGCATATAAAACAGCATAGGGCAGTGTAATGGCGCTCCCAGGAATTAAAATATATACTGACAAAGTATATAGGAAGGATAACACCTGATTTAATTTAGGCGACAGCTCCATATGCAGACCCGGCGCCTCATAGTATTTGACCAGATTTGTTGAGCGGCACTTTTGTATACTGGCACTCTGCTTTGATCTTCATGCAATCTTGTCATCTTATGGAGTCACTGATTGAACCGTACAAGGCATGCAGTACCCTAGGACTTGATCTCCTTTTCTTTTTTACTTTGTTATAATCCTGCCGCGCTGTCCACTTTTAACAGTAGGCCATGCGTAGAAACACACACGCACTGAGACTTCCATTATTACTCACAATGTATCTTGCATGTGAGCAGCTTGTATCCTTCTTCCTTTAACAGTCGTGCTAGAAATACCACTGATGTCTGGCTTGGCCACTGCGTGAGGCCACGACAGCGGTAGCGTGGCGACTCACACGGGCAGCCGAGCCGATAGGTTGGTACAGCGATTTTGAATGCAGCGGCGAGTTGGCCCTATGGTTCAGAGGCAATGACAGCTTGACGCGCAGTGACTCATGGCGCAGTGGAAAGGCAGACAGACAGCGGCTCATGGAGAGCAGAAGAGGCGGTTGACGGGCCACTCTGCCAGTGGTGGCGGGTCGCGCAGGAGCCCAGCGGGTAAACAGTGACGGGCAACTTGACAGCCAGCAGAAGCGGAGCCAGCGAGCCGGAAGCACCGTGAAGGAGATAATCCATGCAGCTCAAAGCGGAAACAACGACGGGCGCAGGCACGACGCCGTAATCCGCACAGGCGGCTTTGCGCGGCTGCTCGGGCGACGGGCACGCAAGAGCAGAGATAAGGCCAAGGCGGGCTACAACCCAGCAAGGAAGCAGGGGCTTAACCCGGCGGCGACTCAGCAAATTTGATGGACGTGATCCGCAGCGCAGCCGGAGACACGGCAGAGGCGGAGGCGCGTTGAATTGTGGCGGCTCACGGGCAGCATGAGGCCGAGCTGGAGACCAGGAGAGCCGGTCGCGGCGGAGTTCGGGTGATGCAGGGAGCCCTGGCGGCAGCGAAGAACCATGGCGGGGGCACCGGCTTGAGGCCGCAACGACAGAAAGGCGTGCCGGCTGTAGCAAAACTGTGGTAGCGGAGGCGAGACGGCTTTAGAAACGGGTCATGGCGATGACTCGTGGTCAAACCTGTTACAGCTCGGTGACTTGAGGCCATCTGTCCACGAGGCAGAGGCGAGGGCGGCTCGCTAGCATAAACCGAGTGCATGTTCCAAATCTGGTTCTGGGTCGGGTCACAGCGACGACTTGGCGCGTGGTGACCCGCGGCGGTCGGGTGTAGCAGGAGAGTGAAAGACCTGGCTGCAGGGGAGAAGACGAGGCTGTTCGGTGGTGGCTCAGGCACGGCCAAGGCGGCAGCCAGCTTGGAGACAGCAGCGACTCAACCGAAGTAGAGCAAGGCCGCGGCGGCGATTCAAGAGACAGAGGCGGAGACTGATTCCCTGGCCTCATGCACTTCCAAAATTGCAGGCGATTATTTTTCTGTGAGGATGACTCTGTAGTGGCCCTTGATGTGACGATCGATCCCAATCCTTAACAAGTAATAGCATCTGATTTCCTCGGGCTTGAGCTCAGAAACCAAAGAGCGAAACTTTGCGCCTTCGGCGGATCAGACAGCTGAAACTTTTATCGATCTCGATCAAAATTACTATTTTACGGCTTGCCGGACTCGGTGTACAAACAAAGTTAATCTCCCGTTGGTTCAATAGATCGCGTTGCGTCGCTGGCGGCGCAAAGAACGTCAAACCCTAATTTGTTCATCGTGTAGATGATGTAGATCCTTTGCACTGGTTCTTTCTTCATCCAACTAATCGTGAGCTTCTTGATCCCTAGAAGAAATCCCTCCAAGAACTCAACACCACCGTGCGCGAGCCCCACGGTGGGCGCCAACTGTCGTGGATTTGTCACGGCAGATGTCCTTAGTGTCAGGACTTAGTCGTGAGGCCAACGCATCTATGCGGTAGCTTGAGAGGGGTTGATCGGGACGAGAGACACAACACACAAGACAAGGATTTAGACAGCTTTGGGCCCCGGGAAACATCATCCGGTAATAGCCCTACATGTTGTTTGTGGCTAGATCTCATTATGCTCATCAAGGAGACGCCGCATAAGACGGCTCCCGTTTAGTTGTGTCTAGCCCTAGAGATTATTGTTCTTCTTGCCTCCCTCTCTTTGGGGAGCCCTGCCCCTCCTTATATAAGTTAGAGGGGCGGGTTACATGTGGAGTCCTAGTAGGACTAGGACTAGTCTATCTTCTCTTACAAGTCGATTATAAGTCCGGGTTTTGCTTCCTCGTAAAGGAAATATTTTTCATCCCTTTTGTCTTAATCCGGCCCATCATAACGTGAGCCAGCCTTCTGGGCTTTGTGCCTTGTTGTCCATCTGACCCGCCCGCCGGGTTACTAATGAGTCGCCAAGATCGGGCAGGTTATCTATGAATCGCCAAGTTCCGGGCGGGTCACCAGTGAGTCGCCAATTCCGATCGGGTCATACCGCGGGGTATATCCCCAACAAATGTGTATGTTCAAGTGGCTGCCGTGTTACGCACTCCTCTGTCGTAAGAGTGGAAATGCTTGTTGTAATCATTTTTTTCTTCAGAAAAACAGTGGACACTCTCTACTATGCGGATCCTCCTCCAGCCATGCACTAAATTAATCACTTTCACCGACGTGTGGGACAGCCAGCATCGGGGTCCACCAGCCATGCACTAAATTACTCCGTAGTAGAGTGATGGTAGACTACCCCGATCGAAGCGCCGCAGTAATGCCCAATGAGCCGTCAAATCACAAAACCCCCTCCTTTCCAGCAGTAAGTTGGACGGACGAAGCAACCATAATTTCACTCTTCTCTCTCAGCTTCCTCTCTACCCAACACGCTTCTCCCTCATCTTGTTCCTCATTTCTTCAAGAAAACCCCGACCTGCTTCTGCCATTGTTCTTCTCTCCCAAAGAAGGAAAGGTGAGCGCATCAATGGTGTTGATTCTGGCCAAGGCCCGGTCTTGCAACTCCGAGATTAATCCTATAACTCCCTCTCTTTTCTTGTTTTGGGTTTGTGATTACGGTTTCTTTTCTTTTATTTCTATTTGACAGTTTCTTGATGGACGCTGGAGCACCGGCCGAAGTGATGCCTATGGCTCTACCAAAACCGTCGAGGCTCATGGTACAAAGAAGCGCAAGCACCCCGCCGAGACTACCGCAGACAAGCTCAAAGCCGTCGCCCTGTCCAAGTCCCCCTCTCCGGGATCCCTCATTCAGCAAGTCCAGGTAATATCTCTTCTTGACGATCTTTTTCTCGATCCTGATCGTGTTTTTTCATCTAACACGCAGTACTAGTACTAGTAGTACAACTTTCTGGGTGATCTTGCATGTGATTTTTGTGTGCCAAATGACGGTTCTAAATTCCTCTTTTGACCAAAACATGCGAGAGGTTGACCCCGATTTCTTATAGATTACTTTCAACTACTCCCACTGTCCCAAATTTCTTGTCTTAGATTTGTCTAGATACGGATGTATCTAATACTAAAATATGACTTGATACATCCGTATCTAGACAAATCTAAGACAAGAATTTTGGGACGGAGGAAGTACTTTATAAACATCAATGCTACCTTTGAGAAGGGTATATTTGCGTCAGTAACTTGTGTTATGGATATTGCAAGTAATCCCTCTGCTCTCATGCCTTTGAATACATGTTCTAGTGTCTTTGTTCACTCATTTCTGTGTGTATATGTAGTCATATATGGAGTATAATATCGAAAATCATCTTATATTTCTGAACGGAGGTAGTAATAAAATATGGTTTCTGTTTGAATTAGAACTAGGTCCGCGGTGGAGGTGAAGTTCTCAAAGTCATGCCGTGTGAACTGGAAGACCGGAGGATGAGTTCTACTGCTAAACTATCCAGCTGTTGTGTCCTTGTCGCCACGTGTCCTGAACTAGTGTTTTCCTGTAGCATTGTTGTCAGGCGTGTTCTCGAGGCTGTACTTGACCACAACAATTTCCTGGCTGTGCCTTCGATTACGAAGGGTGTGGTTCTTGTAAAGCTTCCCAACAAATCTGATGCGGCCTGTCTTCATGATCATGTTTATGAGTGGAAAGACCACTCTGTTAGGTTCTCCAAGGTTGACGAGATGGTGATGGTGCATGTAGACATCTCTTACGAAGTCCATGGCCTAGTCAGTTATGCGGGGTTCATCCCGTAGGTCGATGGCAAGAAATAGTCTGCAGAGTTTAATTAGTGCAACTTTGCTTGTCTGTAGTAAGTACTATTGTTCAGTACTAGATTTGTGTTTGTGAACCCTGTATTGTTTATTAGTACTACCGCTTTTGGTGTGTGGTCAGTCCTGAGAATGGTCTATGTTAATGTCTATCAGCTCAATTCAGTCTGTATATTCTGAAGTATCCAGATCATCTTTTTTGTGAGGACGTTTTATCAATTATGGTTACACTCCAATATTTGTATGCATTGCAGGGTTTATCACACCCACCAGGATTTCCAGTCCCATGGATGTTCAGTCCATACGATTTGTCGCGACCTTTGGACTGTCCTGCTTGTGGGAGTAGGCGGGGCCCCTGCATGCCACCCGTACTTGGACGATCAATCTTCTGTTTAGTAATTCAACATAGTGATTTCCTGGTAAGGATTCACTCGTGTCACATCAAGTAAATCTTATTGATTTACTGTCTAAGTCTTATTGATTTAATGTCATGTTTCTTTCTTTTCCTGCAATTTTACGATGCAGGTTTTGCCATGTGACATTCATCACAGAATAAACCGTTTGGTTTGCTCTATGATGGCTATTTTTTCAGGTTCACTTCTTATGTCGTGTCAGTAACGAAGGCACTATCCATCACTTATATTACTGGAAATAATTGGATCAGTCTGTTGCCTGAGTACAAGCTGAATCCCTATGATGAACTGCAGTTTGGTTTAACAAAAACGCCACAATTAGTCCTTCTCGCGTTTAAAAGAAATGAAGAAAAAAAACTGGATCACGATTACAAAGCCTAGTCAAGTTAGAAAGCTAATCATAGCAGACCAGCACGATCGCCGTTGTCTCGCACATCGGTACCACGTTCAGCAACGGATCGAGCACCAGCAGTTGCTCTAGCACCGACAGCGGTAGCAGCTCAGTCTGATCCAGCTGAGGATTGGGCACCGACCGCGTCAGTGGATCAGGCTGATCTACCGGAGGATCGGGCATCGACACCGGCACCTGCTCCGACACCGGCACCAGCTCTACAGGGAGCACCATCTCCGGCAGCAGCAGCGGTTTCGGCACCTGCACCAACACTTGCAGTTGCATCTGCTCCGGCCCGTGCAACGGCAACCGAACGAGCAGTTGCACCGACAACTGACTGGGCTGTAGTTCGCACTTCATATACCAAAGTCCTTACAAAAACCGACATGTCCACCTTCTTGGTAAGCATTGGCTGCCCAAGTGTTTCGTTCTTTTTTCTTTCCATGTTGTTTCGCATTATTCATTGTATTGATCTAACTGTTTTGGTATGTCTTCTTGTTTGCAAACAAAGAATTCCTAGAGCAACGAGGGAGTCGTTCAACAATCCGGGCAACAGTGGCCAAGTTTCTCTTACCATGCGCAGCCTTGGTGTGAATGAACCTGCTCAATATACCGTAAGTACAAAGGATGGTCGCATCATGATTGATGCTAAAGGATGGTCAAGGTTCAAATCTAAATCATATCTTGCGGTAGGGGATGATCTCAAAATCGAACTTTCTCGGCAAGGAGAGCTGGTCCAAATCAACTTTGAAATTCTTCAGTAGCAGCACGCAACTACCGAACTGATCTATCCTACGAGAGATTTTGATGTAAGAATCTGGCATGGTGAAACAAGTGTCTTGTGTGTATAAGTAATACGACAATATTATTTATCACATGGTATATCATTGATAGAATTGCAACTCTCATTGCTGGTTAGGAACTGTCGTTCGATTTCATTCCAACAGCTGTCGTGCTTTATTCAATTTTGTGCACTCGCCTTGCGACAACATCTAAAACCAGCGATGTACTGATCGTTTGCAATATGAAAAGCGCTGAGGTAGAACACATGGGCCCCAAACATGCAGGGTGGGCATGCGGCCCAAAGTCTAGAACCGTGAGCCTGTCTGGGTATTATATTCTCAGCTGAACCCCCATAATGCCCGTGCGTTGCACGTAACATCAAGATGCATTTGTATGAGTATTTTATCTTGTGAGAGAAAAGGATGAACGAGGGAAGGCCTTATTTGCAAATGTGGAGAGGTGTGTGGGTACCTTTTTGCAAAATTGCCATAGTTTCCTTCCTATCCGTCAGATATAAATCGGACGGCCTATATTGCAGGATGGCAGGCACACCATCATCACCAACTCGTCTATATTGTGTTAAAACAACTCTATTTTTATAATTATAAATGTTATATATATTCCCTTGATTTTTCTTATGTATAAAGTTGTGATATAAAAGATTTGTATATTTCTTTACGGAGGAGTATCTCTCTGTAAAAATATATTTTATGTAACTAGTTACTCCTGTCTTTCTACTTCCTTTCGCTGATATGTGGGGCATCCGGCAACGGGGTCCACGTGCAATATGCACAAATTAGAGTGCACAACTGCATGGTAGACACACCACAGTGCGAAGGCCGCATGATAATGCCCAATGAGCCGTCAAATCACAACCCCCCCCCCCCTTCTAGCTTTAGCAGTAAGTTGGACGGACGAAGCGGCAATATTTCACTAGGCCTGAATCCTATTCTCCCTCGTCTGCTTGTTCAGAGAAAACCCCCTCTCGGCGATTGCATAAGGTTTTCTCATGGAGAACCAGGTACGAATTCTTCATCCATCCCCGATAAATCCAAGTCCCTTGGTCGCGGGTAATCCTAGGATGGCAGCCGCCGCCGTTGATGCATTTTTCTTCCTACCGAATCTAGTGTGTTTCATTTGCAGTGCCCAAAGTGCGAGGACCCTACAGGTTTCTGCGCCCTCGGCGAGACGCCACACTTATTCCTTCTCATCCTAACATAGGATTTTAAAACGCGCACAGTATGTTCCTAGAATCCTCTTTTCTATCCGGGAGGGTGGGGTTTTTTTGAACATGCTGTCGACTAATTTGGAAATTTGGATTGCTATATTTGGATAAAAGGTACTACCAGTATGATGGTCAACACTTACGTGAAGGAGGAAGTTATTTTTAGATTTGGACAGGGAATACATTGTGTTCTCATATTATTTTTTTCTGCAGTGCATTATTTGCTCTGCCAAAACACATGTACTCAAGATGCTCGGCCTTGCCATAACTAAATACACCATTTAAATGGTCACAGTGAAGACAAGCCATGGATATAAGTTCCGAGTTGGGTTCATGAACCAAGAAGATCGCTGCTTTTTTTATGGACGAACTTGGATAAACTTTCTCAAGTGTTACGGACTGAAAGTTGGCGCATGAATGTTGATTGAAATAGCAGAACCTGGTCTCATATTCACTGCGATCTTCCACCCCGACGTCATTCCAATTGTTCATCCATGTTAGTTTTGTATCTGGTTCTTGCTTGTTGCCTCGATTACTTCTTAATCCACCTTATTCCGTCTAACTAATCACAATTTAACTTTAGAAGTAGCAATGAATCTCTCACGAAGATGCTACTTCTAACTAATATTTTCTTATAATTGATGGCCCGTGTAGGTTTTTTCAGAGTTAAGCAGGCTGCTCGTTTGTTATTCTATAACAACTCGGTTGTTACTGATGGCACTGAAGTTGACTGGGATGGCATCCACAAGTTCCTACACTTTATTGATCATCTTGAGGTCCTTGTGGGGTGTTTCAATGGCGGAAGGCCACGTGGGATATGTGTGCCACTGCTGCACTCGTTGAACAGGTCCAACTGTGTCGAGAAACTTATGGTACGAGTTGTTTTCTGTTATATATGTTGTTCATAAACTATTGTATATACACAGTTTTACAGCTGTGATCTTCTTGAAACAGAAACTGCCCAGTTCTATTGTTCCTATACAGATGCCTGACCATGGTCGGGTCAGACTTGCGCTTGGTCACAACATGATGTTTATGTCAACCTACTCCATTCCCCTTGGAGGTGAAAAGATACTTATTCACGGGTGGTCTCAAATAATGAAGGCCCGTCCATCTTGGAGAATAGGACAGAAGATTATGTTCCTGCTTTTCCATGGCTCTAAAGCGAATATCTTGTTTATTGACCACATATGAAGCCGCTTTCAGAAGGTTGTGGATGCGCGGGGTGGCGCCTGGGCCTTGTCCTGGGGCTTGGCAGCCTCACCCTTGGTTAACTGTAGGCAAAGTAGCACTGTTTGAGGCATGCTTCGTACGGTTGAACCTGTATAAGTACACATACTGCTTTCATCTATGGTTTTAAGTGCCCCTGCTGGTTTCAGTTAAGGTTGTTATGTACTCCTGCTGCTTTTATAGTCTGTCGTGTTTCTTCAGTCCTGTCTTCCTCTAGCCGCCAAAACCATCGTCTCCTAAATCGTTAACGCCGACGTCCGAGGCTTCGCCTCGTCCTCCGCGTGCTTTGGTGCGCTCGCCGCGGCGCCGCTCTGTCGCGTTGTCAACATGGTCAACAAACAACAGGAATCGGCAGAAATACATGAGAGGATGACAGTACGGGCCCACCATGTCAGCTTATGGAAAAATAAAATGCTTCATCCTAGTGTTTTCCTGACATTTGGGACCCACGACATTGTGAGTGTATATAGTCAATAGACAAGAGAACAACACAAGATCGGCTGACACCTGGGACGTAGCTGCTCGAGCAGTTTATTTTTGTTATTTTGAGACGGAGCAGGGTTTGAACTGGGCTGTGGCCCGTCTAGCCCAGGCTTATATTTTATGTTCACCATGTGACCAGCCCAGCTATTTTCTCTTTGTGAAAATGACCCCAGTTAAGAATACCCAATCCAGGCCTAATTATTTTTCTACGCCCTGATGGGCTGCAACTCTTTCAAGACGCATGCAAATCTTGAAAGTAATATGAAATTGGTTGTAAATATAAAAACAGATGACAAATTGGCAATTACTTTATAATTTCTGAATTTTTTCACATTTTCAGGTTCCTATTTCACTGGGCATTAACCTAATTTAAATATATCTTCAAAGTACTTTAAATCTGGCTCGACATTTAGGTATTAAAAATAGTTTGGAACCCACAGAAATATGCGAAATTGGCCCTGGCCAACCAAAAAAATGGATTGCAACAAATTGCATAAGAAGTCGCAATGAGCTATATATAAATTATTAAAAAAAAGGGAATGGTCTGACTTATGGGCCTATTAAGTTGAAGCGTATGCAAGATTTTTTTAGTTATTATATACGTCAACAAACGATTCTAACAGATGTAACCGTTGGATGTCAATCCAACGGCCGTCATGTTTCTTCAACCTCTGATCTTCTTGCTCCAGCCGCCAAATCCAGCGCCAGCGGGACCGCCTGCTCCCGCCTCCCGTGCAGGCCTCACCGCCCCCTACTACTCCCACCGCTGACCAGGGCATCCCTCTACTCACCCACACCCCCTGTTATTCTGTGGCGACGGCAGCCTCACACCTCACCAACCAAGAACCCTCAGACGCTCTCCGTGGGCATCCACTGCCGCGTCTTCCCCGGCTCCGCGTCATCCCCTTCCTAGGCCTCGCCGTCGTCCACCGCCCTGGTGCTCTCGGCGCGGCGTGGTCAACGTGGTCAAGGAACGACTTTCATCAGAAGAGTACTGTCGTGGAGAGGCTGACAGCTGGGTCCACGGCAGCCGCAAGTTAGTGCCTCCTTATTACGCAGAAAATAATTATTCCTCCACCTGACAGCAGGGACCCACCGGACGGGCCACCGTATTTGGCGAAAAACATGTTTCCCCCCTGACTGTTGGGACCCACCGGACGGGCCACCGTATTCCGCGAAAAAATGTTCCCCTCGCTGTCAGCTTGGACCCACCGGAAGTGTCTCCTTATTACACACAAAAAATGAATACCCCCCCTGCTGGTTGGGACCCACCTTGGTGGGAGGCTGACTTGTGGGCCTACTAAGTTGATGGGGACGGAGTGCTTTGTCAACTTAGTCAATATGAACGATTCTAGCTCCAGTGGCCGTACGATGTCCATCCAACGGCCGTAGTGCTTGTTCAACCCTGGTCTTCCTGCTCCAGCCGCCCAAAGCAGCGTCGGTCGTGCCGCATGCTCCTGCCTCCCGTGGTCGGTTATGCTTACGCGGAGGCCTCATCGCCCCCTACTATTCCCACCGCTGGCCAGGCCATCCCTCTACTCACCCACACCCCCTGTTATTCTGCGGCGACGGCAGCCTCACACCGCAGCGAACTAGTGAACCCTCATACTCCTCTACGCGTGGGCATCCACTGCCGCGTCTTTCCCGGCTCCACGTCGTCCCCTTCCTAGGCCTCGTCGTCATCCATTGCCCTGGTGCTCTCGGCGCGGCGTGGTCAGCGTGGTCAAGGAATGGCTTCTATCGGACGTGGACTGTACGTGGAGAGGCTGACAGCTGGGTCCACGGTCGCAACAAGGAAGTGCCTCTTTATTACGCATAAAATAATTATTCCTCCACCTGACAGCGGGGACCCACCAGATGGGCCACCGTATTTTGCGAAAAAACGTTTCCCCCTGACTGCTGGGACCCACTAGCTACATCTTCGCACGCAAGGAAGTGTGTCCGGGCAAAAAAAAGACTCACCCCCCTAACTGCTGGGACCCACCAGCTACATCTTCGCACGCAAGGAAGTGCCTGACAGTCGGGACCCACCTGGTCGAAGCATACGTAGCATTGTCATTCTGTCGCGACGATACGCGTACATCTTGGTCGATGTAGAGGCGCCGCGCGCGTGTAAATGTAGACGCACGCACGTAGCATGTACACGCACGCATGCCGCCGGCGGTGCAAGAAAGTAAATCTGACCACATCACATTACATCTGGCGGGGTCCCGAACGCCTACTCGCGCGTACGTACGGCCAGGGTTCATGTACATGGCTGGGTCAGAATGGAGAAACAGCATCGTCGTCGTGTTCATGGGGAGCCAACCTGCTGGGTCGAAACGGAATGCGTCGTCGTGTTCATCGGGAGGGCTTGGACAGAACAGACGATGGAAACGAGGCCTGGCGTACTGCAGAACTGAGGAAACAGCCTTGTGTTAAACCGGCCACGTTCGAAACAGGATCATGTTCATCGGGAGAAGTCTGGTGTACCGCAAAACGGAGGAAACGAACCTCCTACGATCGGAACGGGGGTCCTGTTGATCGGGAGGGGTGTGGCGTACCGCAAAACGGAGGAAACGGACATGTGTTGGGCGCTTCTGGTCAAACGGGGTCCTGTTCGCCGGGAGGGTGTGGCGTGCATCGCAAAACGGACTCCACAGATCTGTTCATCTCCACCGTCGACCCCTCCAGCCTCCACGGGCTACTGTTCATCCACCGTCAACCTCCTCCAGCCTCCACCTGCGACTGTTCATCCACGGGTTCCTGTTCATCCAACCTCCACCACGCGCTACTCCACCGGCTACTGTTCAACCAGCCCTCTCCACGGGCTCCTGTTCAACCACCCCTCCACGGGCTAGTGTTCATCCAGCCATCCACCGCTCTTGCTCATCCCGCCCTCCACGGGTGGTCCTATTAAATCCAGCCCTCCACGGGTCCTGTTCATCCAGCCCCAACCGCTCGATCGATCCGGGTCCTGTTCATCCAGAGAACAACACCATGGGGTCCTGTTCATCCACCCCCACCGAACCTGCTCATCCAACCCCCCAAAGAATGCTCCTTTGTTCATCCAGAGGCAGCATCGATCGGCTTGATTAGCAGCGATGGCGAAGAAATCGCTCAATCGGGTTCGATTAACAGCCATCGATCGATCGCTCGGGTTCGATGGCGCGTAGCTCATAGTGCAATCGCTCGGGTTCAGTTAGAGCCCAACGCCTCGCACCGACGTGCGTGCGTGTACGAGAGAAACACGCATCGCTCGGCCCCGACCACCCACCGTAACCGGGAACACCCTGATATTTTCCTCACCCTCGCTTCTACCATGGATTTTTCCGTCATGGACGGCCCAAAGAATGTCATGCAGCTGCGTCTCCGGCCCGCCCAGGACGAAAAGCCCATTTTCTGTCATGATTTTTTTCATAGAAGTAGGACCCCACCACATCTATGATGATACCATGTTTTGTCACAATTATTGTCATAGAAGTGTCATAAGTATGGCAGAAAAAAATTCGTTCGGCCCAAAATGTCACGGATGTGTCTTTTTTGCAGTGATAAAAGTGTGATGATCATCATTATTAGAGCATTGTCCCATGTGAGGAAAGGATGATGGAGACTATGATTCCCCCACAAGTCGGGATGAGACTCCGAACAAAAAAAATATAAAAAAAAGAGGCCAAAAAATGAGAGAAGGCCCAAAAAAAACAAAAAATGAGAGAAAAAGAGAGAAGGGGCAATGCTACTATCCTTTTAGCACACTTGTGCTTCAAAGTAGCACAATGATCTTCATGATAGAGAGTCTCCTATGTTGTCACTTTCATATACTAGTGGGAAATTTTAATTATAGAACTTGGCCATTATATTCCAGTAATGGGCTTCTTCAAATTGCCCTAGGTCTTTGTGAGCAAGCGAGTTGGATGCACACCCACTTAGTTTATTTTTGAGCTTTTATAAACTTATAGCTGCATCTGTTGCATGGCAATCCCTACTCACTCACATTGATATCTATTGATGGGCATCTCCATAGCCCGTTGATATGCCTAGTTGATGTGAGATTATCTCCCTCTTTTTGTCTTCTCCACAACCACCATTCTATTCCACCTATGGTGCTATGTCCATGGCTCACACTCATGTATTGCCTGAAAGTTGAAAAGGATTGAGAACATCAAAAGTATGAAACAATTGCTTGGCTTATTATTGGGGTTGTGCATGATTTGAATAATTTGTTTGATGAAGATGGAGCATAGCCAGACCATATGATTTTGTAGGGATAACTTTCTTTGGCCATGTTATTTGAGAAGACATGATTGCCTTGTTAGTATGCTTGAAGTATTATTGTTTTTTGTTCAATATTAAACTTTTGTTTTGAATGTTATGGATCTAAATGTTCTTGCCATAATAGAGAAGATTACATTGATAAATATGTTAGGTAGCATTCCACATCACAAATTCTGTTTTTATCATTTACCTACTCGAGGACAGGCCGAAATTAAGCTTGGGGATGCTTGATACATCTCCAATGTATCTATAATTTTTTATTGTTCCATGCTATTATATTAACCATCTTGGATGTTTTATATGCATTTATATGTTATTTTATATGATTTTTGGGACTAACCTATTAACCTAGAGCCCAGTGCCAGTTTCTATTTTTTTCCTTGTTTTTGAGTTTCGCGGAAAATGAATATCAAACGGAGTCCAATTGAGCTGAAAATTTACGATGATTTTTTATGGACCAGAAGAAGCCCCCGAAGCAAAAGAGTTGGGCCAGAAGAGCCACGAGGCCCCCACAAGGGTGTAGGGCGCCCCCTAGGGCGTGCCCTCCGTCCTTGTGGACGCCTCGTGGACCCCCTGACTTGTTCTCGCATCAAAAATTCCTATAAATATAGGAACCCCCAGAAATAAACCTACATCGGTAGTTCCGCCGCCGCAAGCCTCTGTAGCCACGAAAAACCAAACGGGAGCCCATTCTAGCACCATGCCGGAGGGAGTAGTTCACCCTCGGGGCTGAGGGTATGTACCATTAGCTATGTGTTTGATCTCTCTCTCTCTCTCTCTCTCTCTCTCTCTCTCTCTCGTGTTCTTGATTTGGCACGATCTTGATGTACCGCGAGCTTTGTTATTATAGTTGGATCTTATGATGTTTCTCCTCCTCTACCTTCTTCTAATGGATTGAGTTTTCCCTTTGAAGTTATCTTATCGGATTGAGTCTTTAAGGATTTGAGAACACTTGATGTATGTCTTGCATGTTCTTATCTGTGGTGACAATGGGATATTCACATGATCTACTTGATGTATGTTTTGGCGATCAACTTGCGGGTGTTGTGACCTTGTGAGCTTATGCATAGGGGTTGGCACACGTTTTCGCCTTGACTCTCCGATACAAAACTTTGGGGCACTCTTTGAAGTACTTTATGTTGGATTGAATATTATGAATCTGAGATTGTGTGATGCATATCGTATAATCAAACCCGCGGATAATTGTGGTGACATTAGGGTTTGGGTTGATGTGTATCTTAAGGTGTCATTTTAGTACGAACTCTTGGGCTGTTTGTGACACTTATAGGAATAGCCCAATAGGTCAACCAGAAAGAATAGCTTTGAGGTGGTTTTGTAGCGACCCGACCTCAGACGGTCAAGTCTCTGTGCTTAAGTGTCATCCCTGGATCGGTATGCTGACACACACGGTACTCGAGGATTTATAACAGAGGTAAATCACATGTATAAAGTAACATAAATAATATTACCTCAATCCAAATAGCGGAAGTAACAAGGTTGTGGATTCCCACACCAACGGCAAAGTTGAGTTGTAACGCCCCGGATCCGATGCGCCAGGTGTCCGCCAGTTATTCACCGTCATTGCCATGTCAGCTGCTTGCGTGTTGCATTTTTCCATGTCATCATGTGCATCTCATTTTGTATACGTGTTCGTCTCATGAATCCGAGCATTTTCCCCATTGTCCGTTTTGCAATCCGACACTCCTATGTCCTCCGGCGCCCCCTTTTGCCTCTTTTCGTGTGCGGGTGTTAAACGTTCTCGGAATGGACCGAGGCTTGCCAAGCAGCCTTGTTACACCACCGGTAGACCGCCTGTCAAGTTTTGTTCCATTTGGAGGTCGTTTGATACTCCAACGGTTAACCGGGTAGCCGCAAAGGCCTCTTTTGTGTGCAGCCCAAAACCCCTCCAAGGTGGCCCAATAACCCATCCTAACCCCCTCCATGCTCTCGGTCGTTCGATCACGACCGTGTGGGCGAAAACCGCACTCCATTTGGACACTCCCAGCTCCCTCTACCTATAAATGTGTGTCTTCCCCCGAATTTTTCGCAGTCCAAACCCTAATCCCACCTCTCCGCGCCACCGGACATGTCCGCCCGCCATCGGACGCGTCCGCCGCCTCCCCAACCAATCCGGAGCAGCCACCTCACCGCCCCCGCGCCCACATCGCCGCTGTGCCCGCGGAGCCCATCTCCGGTCCGCTACACGCCACGGCGGGCCCGATCCGCCAGTCAGCGCGCCCGCGCCCTCCGCCCGCCCGCCCGTCGCCGGCGAGCCTCAACCGTCGCCGCCGAAAGCTCCGCCAGAGCCCTGCCGCCGCTTCACCGCCTCACCCGCGCCGCCTTGCCACGCCAGCCGCCCGCCAGCCCGCGGCACGCCGCCGCCACTGCGCCCAACGCTGCCCTGCCGCTGCCCGCCGCCGCCGCCGCATCCGGTGCCGCCTTGCCGAGCCCACACGCCTCCTCCTCCACTGCCGCTCCGGCGAGCCCGCGCTTCCCCGGCCTCTCCCCGAGCTCCTCTGCGCTGCCTCTCCTCCCCGCCGGCCGGTTCCGCTCCGGCGAGCTCGACCTCGAGCGATCCAGATCTAGATCCGTTATCAAGGTTGACCCCCGATTTTCCTGTCTTTTTATATATATATTCTGGTGCACACTTTGACATGCCATATCTCCTAGCATACTGCTCCGTTTTGCGTGCATGATATATCAGAATGTTCATTAGGAGATGCTCTTAATTATGTTCCATTGGGTCATGTTCATTGGAGTCCATCTTGATGCCCAAATCTCTGTTGCAAGAGTGCTATATAATGTTGTCTGCTGCCTGTTATCAGAACATGCTCATTTGTCATTTTTGCATCTTTTTGTGTGATTTTCTTTTGAGCATGTAGTCTACATGTATTATGAGCTACAACATGCCATCTTTGCTGTGGTGCAACCCATTCTTCATGATATGCCATGTGTTGATTGTTACAAGCTTGCCAAGTAGCCCCCGTGATGTTGCTGATTTCAGTGACAGGATTTTACAAAGTCCTTGCCCTGCTGTTATTTTTATGCCATGTATTCATGTTGCTACAGTGAGATCCATGCCTCTTTTGAGTATCTTCAGTAAGGATGTTTTGGACATCTGGATGTTGTGTCCCTGTTTGCATTTATAGAGTGCCCTAGCATGTCTCAATCTTTCTCAACTTTTGCTATAAAATGTTCCTTGCAGATTGTTTACATGTTAGTCAATTTTGCCAAAGTTTTTATAGTTGATCCAAGCATGCTATGAACTTTCCCTTGCCATGATTAGCTTCATGAACATGTCTTCTTGCTGTAGGTATGCTTGTCTTGTCATGCAATGCTTTGTGATGACTGATTCAAGCTCACAAAGTTGCCTTCATGCTGCTGTTTTTGCCATGCTTTGTTTTTTTGCTAAGTCTGAACCTGATAATAAAACTTGCTATTTTGACATGGGTTCCATCATATCGTCTGTGCCTTTTTGGCTCATGGTCAGTAAGGGACTTTTGTTATATGCAATTAGTAGATTCATGTCGTACCTTTGTTTGCCATGATAAGTTCCTGTAACATGTTGTTTGATAGCTCTAAATGTTCCAACCTGATGTTATTTCTGCCATGTCCAGTGATTTCCACCAAGTCTGTGAACCTGTTATTATTTGCGATCTTGCCATGTCCTTTTGATCATGTTCTAGTAGTTTCTGGAGATAGCTCAGTGTTCATGTTTTGTTATTCTCTACCTGTACATCTTGTTCATGCCTTTTCTTTTCATGTTGTGGTGCTGTAGCATGTTGTTTGGATGCTTTCTAGCTGTCTAGTTGCTGTTTTGGACAGCATGTCCTTTAAACTTGTTTCATGTGTATGTGTTGAACCATTGCTCCGTTTTGAGTGTGCTCTATATGAAACCTGCTTAGTTTTGCATGTAGCTTCATGTTACCTTGTTGCATCCATATTTTGAGGTGAGTGCCTGATGTTTGAATGCATTTTGCATCAATGCCATGCTTATCTTGTTTTGCTCATATCTTCTAGGTCGTAGCTCCGAATCTAATGAACTTTATATGTAACTTGACTAGAATTTTGTGTAGATCATCGTCGTGCATCTTAACTTACTGTTTAACAACTTAAACATAAGGTTTATTCAGATCAGGACCAATTTCGAAATTTGCATATGAGGACTTACCGGAATTGTTAGATGTTGTTTCTGGTCTCATTTAAACTTGCTTTGGTGTGTTGCTCTTGAATGCATCATATCTTGCCATGAGTAGTTTCATATAGCCTTGTCATGTGTCATACTTGGTTGAGCATCCTGTCTTGTTCATGTGTGGTGTGTTTACCATGTTGTGTGCTTCTTCTCGATAGTTCCCGTTTCGTTGCGATCGTGAGGATTCGTTCGTCTACGCTTGGCTCGTCTTCATGGCTTCATCTTCTTCATGGACTCGTTCTTCTTCCTTGCGGGATTTCACGCAAGATGACTGTCACCTTGGATCTCATTACTATCATTGCTATGCTAGTTGCTTTGTTCTATCGCTATGCCGTGTTACCTACCACTTGCTTATCAAGCCTCCCAAATTGCCATGAACCCCTAACCTTTGTCACCCTTCCTAGCAAACCGTTGTTTGGCTATGTTACCGCTTTGCTCAGCCCCTCTTATAGCATTGCTAGTTGCAGGTGAAGATGAAGATTGCTCCATGTTGGATTAAGTTTATGTTGGGATATCACAATATCTCTTATATTATTAATGCATCTGTATACTTGGTAAAGGGTGGAAGGCTCGGCCTTATGCCTGGTGTTTTGTTCCACTCTTTCCGCCCTAGTTTCCGTCATATAGGTATTATGTTCCCGGATTTTGCGTCCCTAACGCGGTTGGGTGACTTATGGGACCCCCTTGACAGTTCGCCTTGAATAAAACTCCTCCGGCAAGGCCCAACATTGGTTTTACCATTTGCCTACCACATATACCTTTCCCTTGGGAGTAATTAACCCGAGGGTCATCTTTATTTTATCCTCCCCCCCCCCCCCCCCGGGCCAATGCTTCTCTAAGTGTTGGTCCGAAACGAGTAGACTGCGGAGCCACCTTGGGGAAACTTGAGGGCTGGTTTTACTCGTAGGATGTCTCATCTGGTGTTGCCCTGAGAACGAGATATGTGCAGCTCCTATCGGGATTGTCGACACATCGGGCGGCTTTGCTGGTCTTGTTTTACCATTATCGAAATGTCTTGTAACCAGGATTCCGAGTCTGATCAGGTCTTCCTCGGAGAAGGAATATCCTTCGTTGACCGTGAGAGCTTGTGATGGGCTAAGTTGGGACACCCCTGCAGGGTTTGAACTTTCGAAAGCGGTGCCCGCCGTTATGTGGCAGATGGGAATTTGTTGATATCCGGTTGTAGTAAACTCGAATTAAACTCTTCTAAAATACACCAACTGTGTGTGTAACCGTGAGTGTCTCTTTTCGGGGTTGTTCGAGAGGAGAACACGGTTTTTGGGTTATGTTTGACGTAAGTAGGAGTTCAGGATCACTTCTTGATCATTACTAGTTGATGTCCGCTTGCTTTGCTTCTCTTCTCGCTCTTATTTGCGTAAGTTAGCCACCATACATTGCTTAGTCGCTGCTGCAACCTCACCACTTTACCCCTTCCTTACCCATTAAGCTTTGCTAGTCTTGATACCCATGGTAATGGGATTGTTGAGTCCTCGTGGCTCACAGATTACTACAACACCAGTTGTAGGTACAGGTTATGTGATGATCATGACGTGAGAGCGATGTTTATTTGTGTTGGAGTTCTTCTTCTGCTTCTTCTTCAATTGAGGGATAGGTTCCTGGTCGGCAGCCTGGGCTAGCAGGGTGGATATTGTTTGAGTTTCTGTTTATGTTTCATCCGTAGTCGGATGTTGACATTGTATATGATGTATTGTTGTATTCATGTGACATTGTATGTCTTGGTTGTATCCCCACTATTATGTAATGTTGATGTAATGATATCCACCTTGCAAAAGCGTCTTCAAGATGTGCTTCTATCCTTGGTGGGACCTTCGAGTTCTTTTGGGGATATAACTATTTGTGTAAGCCGCCTAGGAGGGGCCGGGTTACGCAAAGAAGATTCATCATATGAAGCCCAAGATCAAGCATGAAGATGGCGGTTCATTAAAGGGTCTAAAGCCCACAGGCGACTTAAGGCCCGTAGTGGTAAATCTCCGTAAGGGCATGACTTGTATCATAAGGAAGAATTAACTAGTCACCGAGCCGGACTCTGTAGGTCGCAGGGCGTCAACCCGTGTATATAAGGGGGCGACCCGCTGGCGGCTTAGGGAAAGTAACATCCAATAGAGAACCGGGCATAGCGTATCTCCCTCCCTGGTCTTCGAAACCCTAGCAATACCAACCCAACTAGACATAGGCTTTTACCTTCATCGTAAGGGGCCGAACTAGTATAAAAACTCTCTCATGTCCCTTGTCCCGATTAACCCCTTTAAGCTTCCTAGTTGCGATGGCTCCACGACTAAGTCCTTTCATGAGGACATCTGTCGTGACAATTCCATGACAGTTGGCGCCCACCGTGGGGCCAGCGCACGGTGGATTTGAGTTCTTGAATGGCAACTTCGAAGGACTCTAGGGATACGCTGTGGGCCGGATGACCAAGAGTCATCGTGGCAAGATCTACATCGACGATGAAGGTTGGGGCCCCGATGCCGGTGCAATTGAGTACAGGTACCGGGTCCCCTTCGGCAGAATTCACGTCTTCATCGGCCGGATTGGTGAGTCGGGCCCTGAGCCGGACAACTGCACCGACCTCGCCAAGACGGCTCAGCGTGCGAGACCCGCCTGAGCTCAACCCGTCGTGAAACGTGCCTTCGTAGGTTGCGTCCACAGAGAGGAACTTTCTGAAAGATCCCTAGATGGTGGTGAGACAGCCGTCCACTCCGATGGTGATTCGTCCACTGGTGAAACAGATTCGATGTATCAACTGCAAGATGGCAGGCTTGGGGGCTATTCCGATGGCAGCAGTATTCCGGACCCCTTTGAGCCGCCAAGCTGGGTTGGAGTCTTTATGGCTGGTACTCAACCCGGCCAAAACTCTACGGCTGCAGCAGCGATAACGTCCGGGTCAGGAGCGGCCGGGGCAGGAGCCCTGCGCGCCCGCCGGCTCAGGTGCTGATTGATCTCATGGACAAATTGATGGCCCTGCTAACAGCCACAGTTATTCCTGTCAGTCAAGAAGAGCATGATGCAGAAGTGGCACATGTACGTGAGGAAATAGCTCGGGCAAAGGAGGCCTTAGCAGCTGAGGATACCAAGTTGGCCACAGAACGGGCGGCATTGGATGCGCGGGCCCAGCAGCTCCAGTCAGAGGCTTTCCAGCTTACGATGAGCCTGAACGCATCTAACGAGGTGATGAGGAGACACCAGAAAACTCAAAACGGTTTATGATCCTCGGAACCTTTTCGCTACACCCGGAGCCGGCCCTAGTAACCCAACATAAGCCAATCAATTCATGACAACCGGAGCAGGGGGACCAGTTCAGCCTCGGGTGATGGCACCTCCACATGGGAATATGGCCCCGCCCCGCTACGTACCAACACCACCGGGTCACTTTTCTAATCCCATGGAGAACCTGATCGCAGCATCGGCACGTTTGGCGGCTCTCCCAGTGGACGGTGACGATCCGACAGCGGTGGAGACGCCAAGGATCGGAGAACTCGTCCAGACGGCTCTGGCTCAGCAAGAGGCTTATTCCTATAGTCGGGACAGGATTCATTCAACTCCTCTCCCAAGCCGGAGCCCGAGTTACAGCAGGCACATGGAATCAGAAGCTTTGTCGAGCAACGCCCAGCGCCGTAACCAGCCCGGCGGTTATAACCCGGTGCAGGACCGGATACGTCAGGAGGATGAGCGGGCGGCTCAACTGGCGGCTCAGCGGACGGCTCATCAAGCCTTCATGGATTATCCAACAACTTCTGTTGAGGCAGGAGTGGCCACCAGAACCAGCGGTGTTCCTTGTTTGGTGTCGGCTTTACGTAATGTGCGTCTGTCTAAGGACTTCAAGGGACCCCGAAAGGTGCCAAATTATACGGCCGACTTACAGCCCAGGGCATGGATTGAGAGCTATGAGATGGCTATGGAGCTGTTGGAGGTCAGTGACGCGGCAATGGCTAAGTACTTCACCATGATATTGGATGGAATGGCCCGGCCTTGGTTAAAGGGCCTGCCGCCTAATTCCATTGGTTCATGGGCGGAGTTGAAAGCCCGGTTCATTCAGAACTTCAAAGATACCTGCAAGCAGTCCATGTCAATTGTGGACTTGACTAATTGTAAGCAATAAGAGGGTGAATCTACCACTCATTGGGTGCGCCGGGTCAAGGAAATAATACATTCGTCCGACAAGATGGATGCCGGTTCTGCTGTTTTAATGTTGGAGAAAAATTGCCGATTTGAACCGCTGAGACAGAAGCTGGGGCGCCTCAAGCGTGATTGTAATGATATGGGTACGCTGATGGCGGCTCTAGTCAAATACGCCGATTCTGATAGTACCAAGGATCCCACGTCTGATGAGGAAAAGACAGGGAAGGGAAAGAAGAACGGCAATGGAAAGGGTCAGCAGCATAACCCGGCGAATCAAGGAGGCAATAAGCGTAAGGCCAATGGTAACCCGGAGTTTGTGGCCAACGCCAATGCACAGGGTAACAATCAGAGACGCAAGGGGAGGCCACCCCCTCGATCTGGAGGGTCAGGTCCATCTCTTGAGCAGCTACTCAATGAGCCCTGTCCGAGACACGGCACCCGGGAAAGGCCGGCCACTCACTTATGGAAGGATTGCGCGATCATGAAGGCTTTTAAGAATTCTAACACGTTCCGCGGCAATCATGGGTTGGTTGGCGGCTCAGGCGCCAGCGGTCTTCATGGCCCGGGCGGCGGTTCAAGTTCCGGCTTTCAGGGAAATCGGGGTGGCTATAATCAGCAGCAGTCTAGTCAAGGAGGTCAGCAGCAGCAGTCGGGTTACTAGAGCAATCCAAAGCAGCTGAATAGTGGACAGTATCATGTGTTCACTACTAGCCTATGCAAACATGACCAGAAGATTCATAAGAGGGCAGTGAACGCCGTTGAGCCGGCGGTTCCCCGTTACTTGAGGTGGTCAGAGCAGCCTATTGTGTGGAGCAAGGAAGACCACCCTCCCCGGGTCGACAATCCGGGTCAGTTAGCCTTGGTGGTAGCGCCTCAGGTTGGAGGATATAAATTCACTAAGGTACTCATGGACGGAGGTAGCAGCATCAACATCCTCTATTACAAGACCTTTCGACGTATGGGGTTGACTGACAAAAATTTAAAGACGTCCAACACCGTTTTCCATGGAGTGGTGCCTGGTAAGTCGGCATATCCTGTCGGTAAGATTGAACTAGAGTAGCCTTTGGAGATGAATATGACTCTTGGGCTGAGAAATTAACTTTTGAGGTGGTCAAAATCAGGAGTCCATATCATGCTCTATTTGGGCGGCCGGCTTATGCCAAATTCATGCGCGGTCGTGTTATGTTTATTTGCAGCTTAAGATGCCGGGTCACAAGGGCACTATCACTATGCATGGGAGTCGAAAGATAGCCCTGGAATGTGAAGAAGGCGACGCGGCTTATGCCGAATCTGTTTGTGCAGCAGAGGAGTTGAAGTTTTATCAAGATAACGTTGACCCGGCGGACATGACCTCTCTGAAGAAGCCAACCACAGAGCAGGACCCGGCGATGAAGTTTAAATCGGCTGCTGAAACCAAGCTTGTTGATTTTACTCTAGGCGATTCGTCGAAGCAGTTCATTATCAGTGCCAATTTGGATCCTAAATAGGAAAGCACGCTCATCGAGTTCATCCGTGAGAACCGGAACATCTTTGCATGGAAACCTTCTGACATGCCGGGTGTACAGAGAGAACTTGCTGAGCACACTCCTAATATTGATCCGAAGTTTAAGCCGGTCAGGCAGTTTCTTTGGCGGTTCAACAAAGAGAGACGGAAAGCTATCGGTGAGGAGGTGGCCCGGCTCTTGGCGGCCGGGTTTATTGTTGAAGTTTTTCATCCAGAGTAGTTGGCTAACACGATGCTTGTACTTAAAAAGAACGGCACCTGGCGGATGTGTGTGGATTACACGGACTTAAATAGGCATGTCCGGCTGATCCTTTTGCTCTCCCCCGTATTGATCAAATATTTGATGCTACGGCGGGTTGTGAGCGTTTGAGCTTTCTGGATGCTTACTCTGGTTATCATCAGATCAAAATGGCAGTTAAGGACCAGGAGAAGACAGCCTTCATCACTCCGTTTGGAGCCTTCTGCTATGTATCTATGCCGTTCGGGATCAAGAGTGCCCAAGCAACTTATCAGCGGTGTGTACAGAACTGTCTCCACAATCAGATTGGGCGCAATGTTCATGCTTATGTGGATAATATAGTGGTTAAATCCAGAGAGAAGGAAACCTTGATAGCTGATCTGAAGGAGACCTTTGACAATCTTCGGGTTTATAAGATGATGTTTAACCCGGCCAAGCTTTTGGGTTTTCTGGTTTCTAACAGAGGCCTTGAAGCTAATCCGGAGAAGATCAAGGCAATTACCTCTTTGGCTAAACCGGCGTGCATCAATGATGTTCAGCGACTGGCGGGTCGTGTTGCTGCTTTGAGCCGGTTCATAAGCCGGTTAGGTGAGAAGGCCTTGCTGCTGTATCAGATGATGAAGAAAACGAACAACTTTGTCTGGAGTGATGCTGCCAATGTTGCCTTTGAAGATTTAAAGAGACAGTTATCTGAGCCGCCGGTCCTTGCGGCTCCCATTGATAGAGAGCCATTGTTGTTATACGTGGCCGCTAACTCACGTGTTGTCAGTGTTGCAATCGTGGTGGAGCGCAAGGAGGCTGGCAAGGAGCATCCGGTTCAACGGCCGGTTTATTACATCAGTGAGGTGCTCATTGAGTCTAAGCAAAGGTATCCACATAGGCAGAAGCTTGTTTATGGGGTGTTCATGGCAAGCCGGAAGCTTAAGCAATACTTCCAGGGTCACCCTAACACTGTAGTAAGTTTTGCCCCCTTGGGAGACATCATCCAGAATAGAGAGGCCACAGGACGAGTCGCCAAGTGGGCCATTGAGCTTGGGACTCATGGTTTGAAGTATGTACCACGTACTGCTATTAAGTCTCAAGCCCTGGTGGACTTTATCAATGATTGGACAGAGCTGCAGACACCTGAGGAGAAGTCGAATAACACGTATTGGACTATCCACTTTGATGGATCTAGGCAGTTGGAAGGCTCGGGGGCTGGAGTCGTTTTAACTTCCCCTCGAGGTGACAAATTTTGTTATGTACTCCGGCTCATGTTTCCTTGTACTAATAATGCACCTGAATATGAGGCCTTACTCCATGGTCTTTGGGTGGCCAAAGAGATGAATTTGAGCCGGGTAAGGTGCTTGGGCAATTCAGATCTCGTGGCTCAACAGGTATCAGGCAAGTGGGACTCCAAGGATCCCCTACCTCATGGCGGTTTACCGTCGTGAAGTTGATGTTGTGGCTGGGAACTTTAAGGGTTATCAAGTGGAGCATATTGATCGAAGGAAGAATGAGGCGGCTGATGCTTTAAGCCGGCTGGGATCTCAGCGTAAGCCGGTGCCGCCTAACACTTTTCTGGATGTTTTGCATAATCCTTCTGTCAAGTTACCCACAGAGGAAGACTTAGCTGTTCCAGACCCAGAAGCACAGTTGGTGGCGGCTCTTCACGTCATCCGGGATTGGACAGTGCCATATTTGGCTTACATGACCCGGGGGGAGTTGCCTGAGGATGAGACCTTGGCGAGACAAATTATCCGACGGTCTAAGTCCATGACAATTGTTCATGGTGAGTTGCATCATCGCAGTGTCACTGGAGAGTTTCAACGTTCTGTGTCACCTGCGGAGGGTCAGGAAATAATCCGTGAGATCCATGAAGGGGATTGCGGTCATCATGCAGGCTCAAAATCTCTCATGGCCAAGGCTTTCCGTCATGGTTTTTATTGGCTGACGGCTCATGCTGATGCAGAAGGTATAGTCAGAAAATGTGACGGTTGTCAAAAATTCTCACGACGAGCTCATGTGCCGGCTCAAGAGTTGAGGATGATTCCAATTACTTGGCCATTTGCAGTCTGGGGGCTTGATATGGTCGGGCCTTTCAAAAGGTCGAAGGATAAAAAGACACATCTCCTGGTGGCAGTGGATAAATTTACAAAGTGGGTTGAGGCAGAGCCGGTCAATAAGTGTGATGCAGCCACGGCGGTTTAGTTCATGAAAAAGGTGATCTTTCGTTTTGGTTTTCCACACAGCATCATAACTGATAACAGCACTAATCTCTCCAAAGGTGCTATGGAAGAGTTCTGTCAACGAGAACATATCCGGCTTGATGTTTCGGCGGTA
Source organism: Aegilops longissima (assembly GCA_021605205.1). NCBI lineage: Eukaryota > Viridiplantae > Streptophyta > Magnoliopsida > Poales > Poaceae > Aegilops > Aegilops longissima. The sequence continues at coordinate 137,704,486 of CM038676.1, read as the reverse complement.
GCTCATCCCCAATCCAGTGGTCAAGCAGAGAGAGCCAATCAGGAGATCTTGAAAGGTATAAAACCACGTCTCTTGGTCCCCTTACAGCGGACGCCGGGTTGTTGGGTGGAGGAGTTACCCTCTGTGATTTGGAGCATTAACACTACACCTAACAGATCTACGGGTTATGCACCTTTTTTCATGGTGTACGGAGCAGAGGCGGTCCTGCCAAGTGACATCCGTCATGACTCGCCCCGCGTGGCGGCTTACGTTGAAACTGATAATGAACAAGCTCGTCAGGATGCACTTGATTTTTTGCATGAAGAGCGAGACTTGGCAATAGCCCGTTCGGCGATTTACCAGCAAGACCTGCACCGCTACCACAGCCGCCGGGTTAGGTCCAGAGCCTTTCAGGAAGGTAACTTAGTGCTCCGGCTCATCCAAGATCAGTCCGATATGCACAAGCTATCCCCTCCTTGGGAAGGACCCTTTGTGGTCAGCAAGAACCTGAACAACAGGTCATACTACCTCATCGATGTTCGAGAGCACAAAGACTCACGTAAGTCGGAGGAGGAGACCCGCCGACCGTGGAATATCGCCCATCTTCGGCCTTACTATACTTGAGCCACCGGCTCTCAAGATGTATATATTTTTGCTGATGTATATATTATGAAAAGCAATAAATCAGGACCTCTGTCCTTTTCATCCTCAAAGGTTTACATGTCTTCTTTATCATGTTGTTGAAACAACCAACAGGGAGCGGATCATATTTGAATCCAGCTTTCCCTTTGGTCCGGCTTATGATCATATCTGAATCTAGCCATGATCACTTGGGGGATTCCTGTTCAAACATAGGTCGTATTCGAACCAAAGAGAACATAGCTGTCGATACCCACTTGATCGGCATACTGCCAAACCCACTAGGGGGCTTCTTGATCATGTCTGAATCACAGCTTAACCCCTTTGGGTCTGACGTGGATCGTATTCGAATCAGCATCATTAAACAACTCTTATGGTCGCTTGGGGGCTTCCTGTTCAAACATAGGTCGTATTCGAACCAAAGAGAACATAGCTGTCGATACCCACTTGATCGGCATCGCCAAAACCACTGGGGGCTATGTGATCGTATCCGAATCTTAGCTTAACCCCTTTGGAACGGTTTACTGATCGTATTCGAATCAGAAGCCTTTGAATTTTGTCTATTTTTCATATACATTTTACAATCATAATTATTTGACTGTTTTGAGATCATTTTGAAAGCATTTATGGGGTGGTCTTTGTTCCACCGGTTTAATATTGATCAAATAAGGTTGTTAGCGCATAGCAAAACGTCATATGTGCTAAGTTTCAGGATTTAAAGCTTACCCTCATTGTTCGAGTCACATAAGCCGGCAAGATCACCAAAGGATCACAGGTATACTATTATGATTATGTCTTAAAGATATAATGGAAAACAGGCTTTGTATGATTTTTTGGTTCACACCCCGGGTTATCAATATATTATATGACCCCCTATGTGGTAAACCACCAAGGGACTTGCGTTTGTTCTGTACGCAGGGCAATGCAAATAAAATTTTTTCAGCACGAAGGGAAGCATAAACCGGAAGCACGTAATGATGGCGGCTTAAGAAAATATTGAGCACCTCGAACGTGCGCGAAGGCACGACAAAACCAAATGTTTTTCTACCCTATTACAAGACTCCCCGAGTCTGGATACTACAGCATTGTTTTTTCCATAAAACATAAACATACGACGCCCGATGGTTCACTCATTTGGTTGGCCTGAAGCTTCCGGGTTATCCTTCTCCGCTCCTCCGTCGGCTGCCCTATCCTGGAAGGTTGATGATGCCCAGTCAATGCCACTCAAAGCTTCAAATTCAGCTTCATCATCAATTAACCCGGCTGGATCGACTTCTGGGGCAAAGGTATGCTTACGAATTGGAGGGATCAGGTTGACTTCATCATAGTGAGGCGTTGGGAGTCTCTGATTCTGGCTGTCATAACCCGACTGCTACTTGGTAAGATCAGTATCATTCCCAATAAGAGTGGCCACAGGGCGTATTTCCTTCACGCAGGCGGTGAAATCCTTCTCATCAAATAAGGTACCGTCCTCCTTCAGGCTTGGATATCCAAGGGCGATGTCGGCCGGGTCTAGTTCTGGTAGCCACGCCTTGGCCCGGCTCAATGCGTCCATGGCTCCGGCTCTGGCAGACGCCCGCCTTAGCTCTTGGACCCATTGAGGTAGCACATCGAGCCATTTTAGCATGTCAGCCAGGAGATGCGGAACATCATTTGACAAAGCCACAATGGCCAAAGCACGTTGTGACCCAGTGTAAAGTTGTTCTACCAGGGTATAAACCGCCTTTAGCTTGATCAACATGCTCTGGTTAAGATTTGAGCTCCTGGGGCCTGCATTAACAAACATCAGGTGAGCCGGAGGGGACAATTGAAATATTCGTCGCAAAAAGGTTTGCATTATTTAATGTTTGCAGAAGTAGCTTACCAAAGATTGCTAAGACCATCTGAGATATACGATGCTTTAAGCCGGATAGCTCGGCCGTTGTTTCTGCAAGCGACGCCTCTGCTTTCTCGGCCTGGGTAATCAAGGAGGCTTTTTCATCAGCCCATGCTTTCTTCTCTGCTTCAAAGCCTTTCTTCAGTTTCTCTTGTTCAGATAGCTGAATTCAAACTTGGAGTTGGCCTTTTGGATTTTAGTCTCTTGAGCTTCCAGGCGATTCTTCCGATCAGCAATCTCCGACTCAAATTGACTTATGGTGGCCTGCATCAATGTCGGGTTATAGTCAGGATTATTATAAGATAACATTAAGTCCCAAGCACTTTGCAAGCAAAGATACTTGACACTTGGGGGGCTAATGTATCCTGAAGAACTCTGAATTACTACAACGGTTCATGAAAATTAAGTCCCAAGCACTTTGCAAGCAAAGATACTTGGCACTTGGGGGCTAATGCGTATTGCAAGTTCAAAGTATTATACTACACCGGTTTAAATATCTTGTTTAAAGCCGGCCTTCGAGTGTTACAAGATAAGCCAGGCGTCTGACAAACAGTGCTAAGCAGATTCTAAGTCTACAACATATTTTTATAAGCAATAGACTTGGGGGCTGGTACAGTAAGTATGAATAAGGAAAAGAAACAAAAATTATACCTCGGATTTTTTATGTATCTGTTTCACCATGTCAATTTCCAGGTCACGGCTGTTGTGCACTTGGCTGATGTAACCAGAGACAATCTCTCCAATGCTCAGCTGAGTATAATCTGTGACGTCCAGCTTGGCTTTGCGACGTCCCAAGAGTTCTTCCTTGGCAGAGCACTTGGCCAGTACAGTGGGTCTTCCCGGTTCAATAAACTGAGTCTTAGTGATCTCGACTTCCGGGTCATCTGCCTTGGCCGGGCTAGGAATCTCCGGGTTACCAGAGCCGTCGAGAGCTTGTTCGGCAGGCGGGTCAGAGGTAGGCGCTGGAATGTCGCGAGATGGTTCAGGTGGCGGCTCGTGAACAGAGATATCAGGAGCAGCCGTTCCGAGCTCCGGTTCAGTTACAACCGGCTCTTTGGACGGCTTATTTTTCTTTGCCCTCTTACTAGGCTTCACTTATACGCTGTGGACAAGTCAGAGGGATTAATACAAAAGCGTGAATAAAATAAGCATAAGGTAAACAAGCTGTCAGTACCCGGGAGCAGTTTTGAAAGCCGACATGTTGGATTGCATAGACTCGCCGGAGGAAGGTGAAGTATCCTGATAGTTGGAGTCAGATGAATTAAGAGGTTGACGAATGAAACACGCCAAAGGTAAAAAAGGACGTAAATCGGAGATAACCTTAGCACGGTGCTTCCTGGTTACGTCAGGTAAGCCGGAGGAGAGTTCCGCGCATTTCCTGGTCCGGGTCTGCCTCCAGCTCTCATGAGTCTGTCGCTTCAAAAGAAATTGAAGATCTTGGTAAGCTAAAGGATGTGAAAATCTTACTTTCCGGGTCACTCTTCGGACTTTCTGCCTCGGCAAAGGCTCGTAGTCGAAGGAAATTATAGTTACCTCTTCCTCAACTGCTTGGCTGTTTCCCGTGTCCTCCTGAAAGGAATTAATGTCAATAAGATAATGGTAAAGGAGTCAGGGGAGTTAAGGATTACCTCTTCTTCATCGTCAGAGGTGTCATCCAGTTTAAATAGCTCTGAAGTACTTGGTTTCTTCTTCCTCTGAGTCCCTATCTTGGCGGCTTTCCTCTCGGCTTTCTTAGCCTCCCTGGCTTGTTTAGCAGCTTCATGGTCATATTTGACCTTCCAGAAATTGTCATTTGCCTGTGAATCATGTGAAAAGGTTAGGAGTAAAAGCGAGGCATTCCACAGTAAGAGTATAAATGTTTAGGTTGATGACTTACTGCAGGAGCCGGGTTATTCTTGCAGAATGTAAGTAAGCCGAAGGTGTTACTGACCACTGAGCCCTCCTTCAAAAGAGACTAGGTTATAGCTTCAACCATGTCATCAGGCAAGTCGTCAGAACAGTGACGCAGCGGGTCATCCTTTTCGCCTGTGTAAGTGCACATTAAGCCGGGGCGGCGGCTTAACGGAATCACCCGCCAGGAGATCTAGACACGGACCAAATCAATGCCATATAAGCCATTCCCCAAGAGAGACTTGATTTTATTTATGGTGGGGGCGAGTGGTAGACGTTCAACAACAGATAACTTGTCCGGCAGCGGGTGGTTGGATTCAAGGCGCAGAGCGCGAAAACTGGGCAGCGGGTTCTCATCAGCCGGAGAAGTGTCCTGGCAATAGAACCACGTCTGGTTCCAATCCTTAGGGTGGCTTGGCGGCTCAGCGTATGGGAAAAGGCAGTCCCTCCATCGCTGAATGGAGATACCACCAAGTTCCAGGCTGGGCCCATTGGCACGCTCATTCTGGCGATTTAAGTAAAACAACTCTCTGAACAGTAATATGTTCGGCTCTTCTCCAAGGTACACTTCGCAAAAGACTTGGAAATTGCAGATGTTTGATACAGAATTGGGCCCAATATCTTGTGGTCTAAGGTCGAAAAAGTGCAAGACATCCCAGAAGAATTTTGAACCGGGTGGAGAAAAGCCCCGGCTCATATGATCAGTAAAAATGATCACTTCCCCTCCTTGGGTTGAGGTTTTTCCTCTGACGGGTTAGGAGCACGATAAGACATGACCTCTTTCTTGGGCAGATAGCCAGTCTTCACGAAATCAGATAGTGTGCTTTCAGTAACAATGGACTTGACCCAGTTACAGTTCACCGGAGCTTTGGGAGCTTTGGGTGCCACAATGCAGATGGAAGCCTATGACAAAGATAAAAAAATTCCGGTTCAGTTTAACCCGGAGGAGAACATTTTAAATTTTATTCAAGAAGGCGGCTTACGGAGGGGCCTAATGACATATGGCTAATTGTGTTTTGATATTTAAGCCGCTACGGGTATCAGAAGCAGTTAAGTTATTTTAAACCCCCAGGAGCAAGCAAGGCTGACAATCAGTGTTGCCTTCTTAAACCGACCATACGGACTGCCGTGGTTAAATAGATCTAACAGATGCAGTTTTTTGGCTAAGTATGGAACAAATAGGTTTCACAAGTTGCAGCTATTATTTTGGATCAAACGGTCGTTCTGAAAATAAAAATTCTAGACCTAAAACTAGTACAGATAAGTTCATAAGCTCGAATGAAGCCTCTGTACAAAGGAAAGGGATCTATTTTCATTCGAAATGGGTGTGAAACAGCTACCACAGCAGTTTTATGCTATCTTAGGATCAGAAAAGGGCGTCGGAAATGAAATCTATCAAGGGTTCATGACGGACGGCGACGAACACCGATGAACTCGAAAAGTTTCAATGCGGATCTGAGGTACAGGAAGGAAGAGACTTACAGATGCGGAGTTGCTGCGGAGGTTCATCGCGTTTTTCTGGTCAAGTCAGGTTGATGCAGCGGCCTGAGTTGGTGAAGACGAGAAGATCTGCGGCGGCGGCGGCGGTGAAGCTCGAAGCAGCAGAGAGACAGCGAGAGGAAGAAGACGGACGAAGGGGGAGAATGGAAAAGACCTAGGTCGTGCCTATTTATAACGAAGGGCTGACTGAGAAGGCGCGAGAAATGAGGAGGCTAGGCATCATTATCCAACGACTCCGATGCCTCGGTTTTCGGAATGGTCAGTAAAGACAAAGATCCCTTCAAGATATGACAGAATAAAATAGGAATTTAATGGAAGATGACGTCATGGCGGGTTATCACGGATCCAGAAGATGACGTCACGGCGGGTTATAACCTTTGCACAGACAGAAGATAGAAGGCTTGTTTCTAAGGGTATTTTAAGATTGACATGAACCGGTTCAAATCAATCTGGGGCCTAATGTTGGGGATATAACTATTTGTGTAAGCCGCCCAGGAGGGGCCGGGTTACGCAAGGAGGATTCATCATATGAAGCCCAAGATCAAGCATGAAGATGGCGGTTCAATAAAGGGTCTAAAGCCCACAGGCGACTTAAGGCCCGTAGTGGTAAACTGCCGTAAGGGCATGACTTGTATCATAAGGCAGAATTAACTAGTCACCGAGCCGGACAATGTTTATGAGCCGGCCGGGACTCTGTAGGTCGCAGGGCGTCAACCCGTGTATATAAGGGGGCGACCCGCTGGCGGCTTTGGGCAAGTAACATCCAATCGAGAACCGGGCATAGCGTATCTCCCTCCCTGGTCATCGAAACCCTAGCAATACCAACCCAACTAGACGTAGGCTTTTACCTTCATCGTAAGGGGCCGAACTAGTATAAAAACTCTCTCGTGTCCCTTGTCCCGATTAACCCCTTTAAGCTTCCTAGTTGCGATGGCTCCACGACTAAGTCCTTTCATGAGGACATCTGTCGTGACAATTCCACGACAAGTTCCTTTAGGATAGGGTCGCATCTTGGGCGTGACATGAGTGTAGAAATCGTACCCCTAACGTATCACTTACTCGTCGTAAGATTCCTGCAACATGAGACGTTGCAGCCATGTAGGTCAGTACATTGAATGTACTGGCAAATTCACACCATAGGATAATGATGAATAATAACTATCACTATATGCATATTTAGCTGGTGAAAAGCTCTAAGTTCATTTTTGCTTAAAGCCAAATTTTCCCTACTACAAAGGAATATATTTTATTTAACTACAAAGTTTGTTGAAAACATTGGGAATGTTCCTCCAACTCAATCCCAAATTAATAATCTTCAACCCAACCAATTTATTTAAGTAAAGTGTTGAGATCAACATGATGATTCAAGAACCAGATAATCAAGATGTCCATAACTGGGGACATGGCTAATCATGATTAGTTTGTACACTCTGCAGAGGTTTGCGCACTTTTCCCCACAAGACTCGATCTCCTCCGTTGGATTTCTCGCACTACATGGTGTTTGAGAAATGGATGACCGAGACACAGTCTTTCAGAAACATTAACTCTTTACTCTAGGTGGACAGTTACACCTACTTTCCCCTACATCTGCTAGCCCACCACTGAAAGAGGTCATGCAACGTACTCAACTATGCTAGAGCCCATAATAGCTTGTGGCTGCACACGGAAGTTTCTAGCATGAATAATCTTATGATCCCTTTGAGCCTGGGTGGCATTCCATAGGGTGATCACACGGGTCCTCCGGGATCCCCTTGGGCAAGCACTGGGTTCTCTAGATGCCCGGGCAAACCACCGGGTGCTCCAGGGTGCCCCTACCATTCCACCTAGATGTGTATTAAAGTAGCCAACTTAAGTTAACCATTAATAATAACTCTCACATCTGTCATGAATCACTCAAACCAAACCACATCTGCGAGCATAGCATAGCAGTATAAGCATAACGTAGTAACTCCCGGGGTTTTGATATAAAGGATAATATGTTCTACCTCATCAACTACTTCCCAATACCCACATGTTATCAATCCTACTCATGCAATGTTTGAGGGTTGAAACTAATGCATAAAAACTGGGTAATAAAGGGGGTATGATCAAAGTGTGAACTTTCCTTGTACTGTTGATGTACAATATTTGCACTCATAACTCCTGATAGTTCTATTCGTCACACTCCGGTCAATCTATCGTAAGCAAGCAATAGTAACCACACATAAGCAATCACTCAAAAGATCGGAAAGAACGAAGAAGACAATTCGGAAAACATCAAAAACAGGCAAATAAATCTTGCAACAGAAAAAAATTCTAACAGCACCAAAATTGGGTGAATTTGGCCTTATCAGAAAGTTTAGCTCAAGAGCTTCGATTCGCAAAAAGAATCAACTCAAACGGAGTTATAAAACTCAGGTTATGATCAAAAGAAGTTTGAATATAAATCTGTTTGAATTCAAATTTAAAAACTTTCAAAAACATGTTTAAGATGTTTTACTGGACAGAGGAGATCATAACGAAGAAGTGGGTGTTGGTTTCGTTGGATTTGGACAAACGAGTAGAAAGTTGTGATCAAAAGAAATCCAGGGGCTAAACTGCAAAAATAAATAATTACTCCTAGGTCCCTGGCCATGAAATCAAAAACTAAAATAAGAACGTTCGCTGAACAGTACTAGGGAACGAATACGTTCGCTAAGAACTACTAAACATAAAACGTTTACTAACTAACTAGATCTGAAAAGAAAACCAGATCGGTTTTTTTATATAAAATACCGTAAAACAAAATAAATGGGACGAACCGGCGGTGGTTTTACCGGCTCGGCAGCGAGTCGTCGGCGGTTCCCGGCACGACAGGGGCGGCGGTTCGGGCGGCGACGGGGATCGGCGGCGGTGGTGGTCTTGTGCGCGACAGGGGAGCAGCGCGGCGGCGCGCAAAGCGCGGGCGGTGATGTGATGACGACGGCGGCAAGACGCGAGGCGCGGCGGCGGCCGCAAGATGCGGCAGTGGGCGGCGCGAAGCAAGGAGAGAGAGGTGGTCTCGGGAGGAGTCCCGACCGGACTCGGGCGGCGGCGCGGCGTCATGGGGGACTCGGTCTCCCCGATGATGTCGATGGCGGCACAAGTCATGGGGACTCGGTCTCCCGATGATGTCGATGTGGCGGCCTTGTTGGCTGGTCGTGGCTGGTGAGCTTGGCCGGCCCAGTCGGCGGAGGAAGAAGTTTTTTTTAAAACAACGAAAATAAAATAAAAGCAGAATAAAATAAAATAGAACCTAGGCATATTTTATATCAAAATTTTCAGAAAAAGATTTTCCATAGCATGAACATTTTTCTGGCGTCAAATAAAATCTACAAAAATTAAAATAAATCAAATAGTGCTACTGCTCTAATAAAATCCAATAAAAATCATTTTAAAAGTACCAAAATGATTTCAAAATTATTTCTCTCCAATTTTCTGTTGTAGGGAATCATTTTACCCTATTTTCCATATATTTTATTTTTGGAGAAAAAATAATTTGACTAAAAGCCAAATAACTCCAAACTGAAAATAATTTTCAAAAGGGATTTTCAATTTGATTATTTGAAACTCCCAACTCATATTTCATATGTTTTGAAGAAGTCATTTTATCTTCTCTCATGAAAATCATTGAGTTGCATGATGTTTATGAATTGGAAATATTTCCGAATGAAATTCAAATCTTTTCAAAACCCTTTTTCATTTAATTAAATGGAAGAAGTCATGTCATCTTCTCTCTAGGGTTTTATGATGAAATGAATTTGAATTCATGGAGATGCAAAATGAAAGTTTGGGAAAGTCCTTTTATTCCCTCTCATTTAACTTTCAAAAGTTTCAAATTTCACTCACTTTCAGTCAATCAATCACACAACAATCAAACAAACAATCAAAACTATTTATTTAATATAACATTCCAAAATTTAGAATTTTGGGATGTTACAGGTTTCGTACCCTACAATAATCTCTTCCTCTATTAGTGACTTTGGAGTGACTCTTTGTTGCACGTTGAGGGATTATTATATGATCTAATTATGTTATCATTGTTGAGAGAACTTGCACTAGTGAAAGTATGAACCTTAGGCCTTGTTTCCAAGCATTGCAATACCGTTTTCGCTCACTTTTACCACTTGCTATCTTGCTGTTTTTATATTTCCAGATTACAAAAACCTATATCTACTATCCATATTGCACTTGTATCACCATCTCTTCACCGAACTAGTGCACCTATACAATTTACCATTGTATTGGGTGTGTTGGGGACACAAGAAACTCTTTGTTATTTGGTTGTAGGGTTGTTTAAGAGAGACCATCTTCATCCAACGCCTCCCACGGATTGATAAGCCTTAGGTCATCCATTTGAGGGAAATTTGCTACTGTCCTACAAAACTCTGCGCTTGGAGGCCCAACACGAGTCTACAAGAAGAAGGTTGCATAGTAGACATCAGTAGTTGAAGAAGGCCTTGGTAGCGCCTCCAGGGAGGAAAACGACACCCGCGGGTGCCATCGCTGCCAACACAGGCAAGCCAAGCTGGGATCTCTCCCTGGCCTGAAGCTTAGCGATCCCATAGCCACCGGATCCGGGATTATAGATGGGAGGCCCATGCTGGTTGGAATCACCGAGCCATGGGGGGTTGGCGGGCCTGCACCTGCTGTCGGAGGGTGGCACCACCTCCACACCCAAGAGCACGGGGTCTGGCAAAGGGGGGCTTTGAGGCGTACACAGTAGGGTGGGCGACGAGGCGAACCACGTGGGGCTCTTACTGCGACGATGTCCAACGATGCCGGCAAGCAAGGACTGGAAACACGCATATCCGAGCTATCGTGGCCTTGACCATCAGGATCTCGGCGAGCCAGGTAAGCTGGAAGGGGCGCAGCTACCCGGTCGCTGGGCTGGAGCAACCCGGTAGGGGACGCCTGTAGCGAGGGACACTGAAGAGACACGGGCCTGTAGCCGTCGGGGCCCGAGCAACACCAGCAAAGACACACCGCGAGGGGCCCCAAGCCATCCACAACCGCATACACGTCGATGCCTCCACGAGAGAGCCATCACCGTGGCTTGGGGAGGGTGTCGGTGTCAAAACTGGCCAATCTCGGGTAGGGGGTCCCGAACTATGCGTCTGAGGATCGAAGGTAACAGGAGGCAGAGGACACGATGTTTACCCAGGTTCGAGCCCTCTTAATGGGGGTAATACCCTACTTCCTGCTTGATTGACTTTGACGAGTATAGGGATTACAAGAGTTGATCTACCTCGAGGTCGTAATGGCTAAACCCTAGATGTCTAGCCTGTATGATTATGATCGCCTCTATGGACTAAACCCTCCGATTTATATAGACGCCGGAGGGGCCTAGGGTTGTACAGAGTCGGTTTACAGAGAAAGGAATCTTAACATCCGAACGCCAAGCTTGCCATCCACGCAAAGGAGAGTCCCATCCGGACACGGGGGAAGGCCTTCTATCTTGTATCTTCACAGCCCATCAGTCCGGCCCATGTCACATAGCCCGGACGCCCGAGGACCCCCTTATCCAGGACTTCCTCAGTATCCCCAGAACTTGCCTTCAATGATGACGTAGTATCCGGCTTTATGTCTTGGGCTTTGCAAGGCGTGTTCTCCATTATACTACGGTTTGACGATAACCCGGCTCCACATTAAATATCATATTCTATTGATTCTTTGTTGTCATCGCCTCGGCTTCCACGTGTCAAATAAATGCGAACGGCCTAGGTGTGTTTTTACAAATGACCCCTCGGTCGTGTAAGGAAGGCATCTATTTAAGGGGACTAGATCCCAGATGCCATTCCACACCACGCGAAAACCCTTAGAACTCGCCACAGGAAACTGTCCAAACATAGTCGGCGCTCCTGGCTCTTCCTCACGCCCCCACGGCCTTCAAAAAGGCGATTGGTAAAGCTGCTCAGTGTCCCGCGCCCATGTAAGTAAACTTCAGGCGCAGGGATATCTTCCTCCTGCGTATCTAGTCTCTGTTCGGGCTAGATTAACCTCCCATAATGGTGAAGCCCTGGCGTTGAATTACCCCAACCGTTCTAAAGAGGAGCGAGTGTGCTTCGTTTCCTTCCTTTTGAGGGGCGTGGGATTCCCTATCCACCCCTTCCTCAGAGGTCTCTTGGAGTATTACAGCCTCCAACCGCACAATCTAACACTAGGCTCCATCCTGCATATCGCGGGTTTCGTTGCTCTCTGCGAGCTGTTCCTGGGCTGTGAGGCTCATTTCGAGCTATGGCGGAAATTTTTCTGCCTCATCCCCCGCTCCCAAAAGGGACCTATTTTCAAGGTGGGCGGCGCCAAAGTATGGCGCATAGCCGGGACAGGATACCTGTCCGGCACTCCAAAGAAGGCATCTGAAGAGTGGCCCTCGGAGTGGTTTTATATTGAAGGCGTCATTATGCCGGACCCAATCCGGCGGGCCTTCCCGAATTCTCCAGCGCTCCCTTAAAGAAGCGCGCCAGCTGGCTTCCCCGAAGCCTCGAGGAAGACGACAACGCGGAGGTCGAGAGGCTGGCAAGCAAGATTAGAGTACTTGCCAACTCCGGGCTGTCTATAATCGAGGTAATGGAAATTTCAATAACACGATGCATTCAGCCGCTCCAATCTAGGGGTTTTCCCATGTGGCATTACAACGAGGAGGACGATGCATCCCGTTGTTTACGCAAGGGTCCGGACAATTTTTCCGCCCTGGCCACCATCTTAGCTGATCTTTTCAAAGGGGAGAAGGAAGACTTCACTCGCTTGAAGTGTCGGGAAGGTTTTTCCATGTATAACCCCATCGACTGGGTGAGTTTTTGATGATCGGCCTTACTCAACCTTTTTCTAGGGTTATGCTAGTCGGATTTAATCCGGCTACTTTTAATAGGAATGGAGAAAGATCGTCGAGGGGATCTACAGCCCCGCTCCGCAGCCAGAGGACCAATTTGGGACCTGGATCCCAGATATGAAGAAGATCCGGACATATTTATAGAGCTTAAGGAGGGAGTTTTTTATCAGGCGAGCTACGACGGCACGGAAGTGGCCATTATAGCCGATTACCCCGGCCTTCTCCCCTCCTCCCATGTAAGTACCCAGGAGACGTCTTCTCCAAAAGAGTTTTCTCGTCACACCTCACCTACCGCACTGTCTCATGCTCCGAAGGGGCGGCGCTCGTCTCGCCGAGCTGTATCAAGGGCATCCTCTAAGAAGGTAACGCCCGAGCGGGGCGAGTCTTTGAGAAGAAAGGCACACGGCGACGCCACCGAACCCCTGCCCTCACCAAAGAGGTATAGTTTTTAACATTCACTCGGTGGATAGACCGAACTGTGACGCTTTCTGTTAGACCGTTTTTCAGAAAGAGCATACGCTGGACTATATCCGAGGACCTTGCCGGCCGTGCATCGACGAATCCGGCCCCGGACCCTGCCATGAGGACTAGGGTTGATACGGGAAAAATGTCGTATTGTCATCTCCAAGAGGATTCAGATAATGTATGCGTCACCAATTTCAAAGTGGAGAGTGCGATGAATCATCAGCGGCGGAAAGAGGCCATGCGCGACCCGAGTTTTAACAAAGAGGCGTTTAATGCCCTCAGCTCTGCGGATGCATATATCTGAGCTGCTCGGGATGGACTTGCTGGAGCAACTCACCAGCTTTCAAAGGATATGCGGGTAAGAACTTTTATGTAGATTCCATGATTATATGCTAGTAGCCCCCGAGACTTGAAGCAGTTGGCCCAACTAATTTAAGTGTCGTTATATTATCAGGTACTCGCGGAGAAAAATAACATGCTATCCAAGGAGCTTGAAGAATCCCAGACCAAGCTAACTGTTGCTACCGCCGAACTGGAAAATTTGAAGAAATCCAAGAAGGCGCCGGATGGTAAGTTCAACAGTGTCTGGAAACTACTATGCTGCGCCAACAATGATTTGAAATATGCATTGTTTTGTTTATAGCTGCAGGATCAGCAGATCAACTAGAGGAGATGTTGAAGGCTGCTCAGGCAGACAAACAACATACCGAAGGGCAAGAAGCCGCTGGTCAATGTATATTATCACAGACCATTAATGAGAAGAACAAGCTACAGGATGCCAACATCAAGCAAGCTGAAGAGCTAAAGGACATACGAGCCCAACTGGCAGAAGCCTTGAAGGAGAACAGAAAGCTGAAAGGCGACATATTTAGTATGTCCCTGAACCCAACTTTTCATAAGATCTCCTGATGGAAAAAAAATTAGGAGATTTGTTCCTCTAGGTTTGTTAACTGAGCGGCCCGAAGGAGAAATGTCCGAATTTCAAGGCGACTTACTACAAGAGCTATCCAAAGTACACGAGCGAGCTCGGAAAGCAATGAGGAACATGGCTAAGGCTTTATGGCCATCCGATTCTCATCCCAGAATGATGGGGGAGCTCGCGGAGTTATTCTAGGGAGCTCGTCTTTGTTTTGAGCTATGGAAGGGATCAGCATGTCGAGAAGGTGCACGAGAGGCCTGGGCCATGGTGAAAACGCGGTATACTGGACTTGATCTGAATCATATGGCCCGGGTCGGACCTCGGGGACCAGACGGACAAGAAATTCCGGTTAGCTTGGTGTAAGATCAAGTAAAGATGGCTGCAAATTCTCACAGCAGGACTGTAAACTAGACTTCCTGATAGATGGCATAGATAAAGAGTAGGCGTGTGATTTCATATAACCATACTATTATCATCGAATTTATCTCGAGCCGAATTTTAAAAGATCGTCATGGCAGACCTTCCGCTTCAACCTCCTAAACCCAAGGGTTGGAGTGTTTCCGAATACTATACCTGTGGGAAACAACAAGTATGTTCGAAAACCTGGCAATCCGGCCATAGAGCTTGAGTAAACAAACTGTATTCAAGGAGTTATGTTATATTACTTTTTAATCATAACAAACATCTTCCAGGGAGAATAGTTCCGTTAAGGGTTCCTCTCTCTGAGTCAGCATGTGTGATGTATACATGCCTAAGCCGTGATGCGAAAGAATCACCTGTGTCTTTGTATTTCGATAGTTTATGTTGCAAAGAAGGCAGTTCGTAGTTTGTCCACCGACCAATTTTTCCCTTGAGAACGCTAGCTTTCGGCTTCACCCGTCTGAGGTACATGTCTGGATGACCTGGTTGTAACAATTGCAGAGGTGCTCCCTTTATACCCTACCCGAACAAGCGGGAACGAAGGGCATAAGCACAGGAGCCAGGCAACCCAGCTTGGCAAAAACTGAAGTCATAGAGGTGCATATAATGGTGAAGACAGGACGTATGTGAGAAAACAACACATATAGATGGTGATCTTTATGCTCAGAATAATAACTTTCAATTGAGAGAGGGCCCCGGTTATGATGGAGAGTGTACATTTAAGGATGCATACGGCGCAAGTGTGTGGATTACCCAAACACACGCTAGAAATCGTATGAGAATGAAAAGAAAAAAAGAAGGAGAAATTTGAAAAGGAGAGAAAAAAAGGGACGCACAAGTGTATGTCCGGACTTAGGCGTAGGATCTTCGGAGCTGAGCAGCGTTCCATGGGTTCGGCTCTAAGCGATTGTCCGATGCATTGCGAAGGCGATAGGCTCCTCCAGTGAGAACTTCATCTATAATGAAGGGACCCTCCAATTTGGGCTTGAGCTTGTCCTTTTTCTTCTCTGGTAGGCGTAGAACGAGTTCACCGACATTATACGTCTTTGCCCGCACTTCTCTGCTTTGGTATCTTCGAGCTTGTTGTTGGTAGAATGCAGAACAGGCTTTGGCGACATCGCGCTCCTCCTCCAGGCCATCTAAGTCGTCCTGCAGATCGAGATCGGCCTCTCTCTCCTCGTACATGCGCACTCGAGGTGAGTCATGAATAATATCGCAGGACAAGACTGCCTGTGCACCATACACCATGAAGAACGGTGCGTATCCGGTCATGCGATTGGGCATGGTCCGCAGCCCCCAGAGTATGGAGTCAAGCTCCTCGACCCAGTGTTTGTCCGACTCCTTTAGGGATCATACTAGTCTGGGTTTAATGCCGCTCATTATCAGGCCATTGGCCCGTTCAACTTGACCTTTTGTTTGAGGGTGATATACGGAGGCGTAATCGAGCTTAATGCCCAGATTAGCACACCAAGTTTTCACCTCGTCGGCTGTAAAGTTAGAGCCGTTGTCAGTAATAATGCTGTGTGGGACACCATAACGGTGTACGACACCGGATATAAAGTCTATCACTGGTCCAGCTTCACCCATTTTCACTGGTTTGGCCTCTATCCACTTAGTGAATTTATCTACCATAACCAGCAGGTATTTTTCCTTATGGCTTCCCCCTTTAAGGGGTCCGACCATGTCCAGCCCCCAGACCGCGAAAGGCCAAGTAATGGGGATTGTTCATAGGGCGGTGGGCGGCATATGGCTTTGATTGGCAAAAAGTTAGCATCCAACGCAACGTTGGACGAGGTCCTGTGCATCTGCTCGGACCGTGGGCCAAAAGAAACCTGTACGGAAGGCCTTACTTACAAGGGCCCGAGTTGTGGCGTGATGGCCGCCAAGACCAGCATGGATTTCGGCCAAGAGCTGCCGCCCCTCCTCTTCAGAGATACATCTTTAAAGGACTCCGGTAGTACTTTTCTTGTAGAGTTCTCCTTCATGAACTTTGTAGGCTTTGGAGCATCGAACTATGCGATGGGCCTCGTTCTGGTCATCAAGGAGTTCCTTCCTATTGAAGTAGGCTAAGAAGGGTTCGGTCCATGGGGCGATCACCGCCATCATTACATGGGCAGAAGGCGTTGGTTCGGTGCCCAAACCCCCGATGATATCTGAATCGTGTTCGGCATCCGTGGGTGTGATCGGCGCCGGACTAGTAATTCTGCTCTCATCCTGCCATACCACGGATGGCTTGAAAATCCTTTCCACAAAGGTGTTAGGCGGGACGGGGTCGTGTTTAGTGCCCATTCGGGCAAGGATGTCCGCTGCTTGATTACTGTCACGGGCCGCTGCTACCTCTTAAGCATGCGTTGGTTTTCCCTTGAAGAGGAAAGGGTGATGCAGCAAAGTAGCGTAAGTATTTCCCTCAGTTTTTTAGAAGAGGACCAAGGTATCATTCTAGTAGGAGGCCACACGCAAGTCCCTCGTACCTACACAAACACATAAGAACCTTGCAACCAACGCGATAAGGGGGTTGTCAATCCCTTCACGGCCACTTGCAAAAGTGAGATCTGATAGAGATGATAAGATAATATTTTTGGTATTTTTATGATAAAGATTAAAAGTAAAGATTGCAAGGTAAATAAAAATAGAAATAGCTAGTTGACGGGAGATTAGTATGATGGAAAATAGACCCGGGGGCCATAGGTTTCACTAGTGGCTTCTCTCAAGTAGCATAAGCATTACGGTGGGTGAACAAATTACTGTCGAGCAATTGATAGAAAAGTGCATAATTATGAGAATATCTAGGCATGATCATGTATATAGGCATCACGTCCATGACAAGTAGACCGACTCCTGCTTGCATCTACTACTATTACTCCACACATCGACCGCTATCTAGCATGCATCTAGAGTATTAAGTTCATAAGAACAGAGTAATGCATTAGGTAAGATGACATGATGTAGTGGGATAAACTCAAGCAATATGATATAAACCCCATCTTTTTATCCTCGATAGCAACAATACAATACGTGTCGTTTCCCTTTCTTTCACTGGGATCGAGCAATGCAAGATTGAACCCAAAGCTAAGCACTTCTCCCATTGCAAGAAAGATCAATCTAGTAGGCCAAACCAAACTAATAATTTGAAGAGACTTGCAAAGATAACCAATCATACACAAAAGAATTCAGAGAGGATTCAAATATTGTTCATAGATAATCTTGATCGTAAACCCACAATTCATCGGATCTCGACAAACACACCGCAAAAAGATTTACATCGAATAGATCTCCAAGAAGATCGAGGAGAACTTTGTATTGAGATCCAAAGAGAGAGAAGAAGCCATCTAGCTAATAACTATGGACCCAAAGGTTTGTGGTAAACTACTCACACATCATCGGAGAGTCTATGGGGTTAATGTAGAAGCCCTCTGTGATCGATGCCCCCTCCGGCGGAGCGCCGGAAAAGGCCCCAAGATGGGATCTCACGGGTACAGAAGGTTGCGGTGGTGGAATTAGGTTTTCGTGGTGCTCCTCGATGGTTTCAGGGTACGTAGGTATATATAGGAGGAAGAAGTAGGTCGGTGGAGCCACGAGGGGCCCATGAGGGTTGGGGGCGCGCCTCCCTGCCTTGTGGCATCCTCGTTGATTTCTTGACGTCCACTCCAAGTCCTGGATCACGTTCGTTCCAAAAATCACGTTCCCAAAGGTTCCATTCCGTCTGGACTCCGTTTGATATTCCTTTTCTGCGAAACACTGAAATAGGCAAAAAAACAACAATTTGCACTGGGCCTTGGGTTAATATGTTAGTCCCAAAAATAATATAAAAGTGTAAAATAAAGCCCATTAAACATCCAAAACAGATTATATAATAGCATGGAACAATCAAAAATTATAGATACATTGGAGACGTATCAAGCATCCCCAAGCTTAATTCATGCTCGTCCTCGAGTAGGTTAATGGTAAAAACAGAATTTTTGATATGGAATGCTTTCTAGCATATTCTTCAATGTAATTTTCTTTATTGTGGCATGAATGTTCAGATCTGAAAGATTCAAGATAAAACTTTAATATTGTCATAAAAATAATAATACTTCAAGCATGCTAACCAAGCGATTATGTCTTATCAAAATAACATAGCCAAAGAAAGCTTATCCGTACAAAATCATATAGTTTGGCCATGCTTCATTTTCGTCACACAAAATGCTCTCATCATGCAACCCCGATGACAAGCCAAGCAATTGTTTCATATTTAGCCCTTTCAAGCTCTTTCAAATTTTATGCAATATATGAGCGCGAGCCATGGACATAGCACTATGGGTGGAATAGAATATAATGATTGAGGTTGTGTGAGGAGACAGAAAAAGGAGAAAGTCTCACATTGACGTGGCTAATCAACGGGATATGGAGATGCCCACCGATTGATGTCAATGCAAGGAGTAGGGATTGCCATGCAACGGATGCACTAGAGCTATAAATGTATGAAATCTCAACAAAAGAAACTAAGTGGGTGTGCATCCAACTTGCTTGCTCACGAAGACCTAGGGCATTTGAGGAAGCCCATCATTGGAATATACAAGCCAAGTTCTATAATGAAAAATTCCCACTAGTATATGAAAGTGACAAAATAAGAGACTCTATATCATGAAGATCTTGGTGCTACTTTGAAGCACAAGTGTGGAAAAATGATAGTAACATTATCCCTTCTCTCTTTTTCTCTCATTTTTTTATTTTTCTCTTTTTTTTATTTGGGCCTTCTCCTTCTTTTATTTCTTTTGGCCTCTTTTTTTCTTTTTTTATTCGTCCGGAGTCTCATCCCGACTTATGGGGGAATCATAGTCTCCATCATCCTTTCCTAACATGGGACAATGCTCTAATGATGATCTTCACACTTTTATTTATTTACAACTCAATGATTACAACTCGATACTTAGAACAAAATTTGACTCTATGTGAATGCCTCCGGCGGTGTACCGGGATATGCAATGAATCAAGAGTGACATGTATGAAAAATAAGCATGGTGGCTTTGCCACAAATACGATGTCAACTACATGATCATGCAAAGTAATATGACAATGATGATGCGTGTAATAATAAACGGAACGGTGGAAAGTTGCATGGCAATATATCTCGGAATGGCTATGGAAATGCCATAATAGGTAGGTATGGTGGCTGTTTTGAGGAACATATAAGGAGGTTTATGTGTGATAGAGCATATAATATCACGGGGTTTGGATGCACCGGCGAAGTTTGCACCAACTCTCGAGGTGAGAAAGGGCAATGCACGGTACCGAAGAGGCTAGCAATGATGGAAGGGTGAGAGTGCGTATAATCCATGGACTCAACATTAGTCATAAAGAACTCATACTTATTGAAAAAATCTACAAGTCATCAAAACCAAGCACTATGCGCATGCTCCTAGGGGGATAGATTGGTAGGAAAAGACCATCGCTCGTCCCTGACCGCCACTCATAAGGAAAGCAATCAAAGAACACCTTATGCTTCAAATTTGTCACACAACGTTTACCATACGTGCATGCTACAGGACTTGCAAACTTCAACACAAGTATTTCTCAAGTTCACAATTAATCAACTAGCGCAGCTCTAATATTACCACCTTTATATCTCAAAACAACTATCAAGTATCAAACTTCTCTTAGTTCTTAATGCACTTTAAAGTTTTTATCTTGGATGCCTATCATATTAGGACTAATTTTGTAACCAAAGAAAATTACCATGCTGTTCTAAAGGACTCTCAAAATAATATAATTGAAGCATGAGAGATCAATAATTTCTATAAACTAAAACCACCACTATTCTCTAAAAGATATAAGTGAAGCACTAGAGCAAAATTATTTAGCTCAAAAGATATAAGAGAAGCACATAGAGTATTCTAATAAATTCCGATTCATGTGTGTCTCTCTCAAAAGGTGTGTACAGCAAGGATGATTGTGGTAGACTAAAATGCAAAGACTCAAATCATACAAGACGCTCCAAGCAAAACACATATCATGTGGTGAATAAAAATATAGCTCCAAGTAAAGTTACCAATGGACGAAGACAAAAGAGAGGATGCCTTCCGGGGCATCCCCAAGCTTAGGCTTTTGGTTGTCCTTGGATTTTACCTTGGGGTGCCTTGGGCATCCCCAAGATTAGGCTCTTGCCACTCCTTGTTTCATAATCCATCAAATCTTTACCCAAAACTTGAAAACTTCACAACACAAAACTTAACAGAAAATCTCATGAGCTCCGTTAGCGAAAGAAAACAAAACACCACTTCAAGGTACTGTAATGAACTCATTATTTATTTATATTGGTGTTAAACCTACTTTATTCCAACTTCTCTATGGTTTATAAACTCCATTACTAGCCATAGGTTCATCAAAATAAGCAAACAACACACGAAAAACAGAATCTGTCAAAAAAGAACAGTCTGTAGTAATCTGCATCAAACGCATACTTCTGGAACTCTAAAAATTCTAAAATAAATTGCTGGACGTGAGTAATTTATCTATTAATCATCTTCAAAAAGAATCAACTAACTATCACTCTCAAGTAAAAAGCTGTAGCTAATCTCGTGAGCGCTAAAGTTTCTGTTTTTTACAGCAAGATCAAAAAGACTTCACCCAAGTCTTCCCAAAGGTTCTACTTGGCACAGACACTAATTAAAACATAAAACCACGTCTAAACAGAAGCTAGATGGATTATTTATTCAAAAACATAAAGAAAATATATTGGGTTGTCTCCCAACAAGCGCTTTTCTTTAAAGCCTTTTAGCTAGGCATTGATAATTTTAATGATGCTCACATGAAAGACAAGAATTGAGGCACAAAAGGAGCATCATAAAGCATGTGACAAACACATCTAAATCTAACATACTTACTATGCATAGGCATTTTATACGCAAACAAATTATCATAGCAAGCAAAAATTAGCATATGCAAGGAAGAAGGAAGAGACGATAGCAATCTCAACATGACAAGAGGTAATTTAGTAACATGAAAATTTCTACAACCACGGTTTCCTCTCTCATAATAATTACATGTAGGATCATGGGAAAATTCAACAAAATATCTATCACATAAAATATTCTCAACATGATCCACATGCATGTGAAGTTGACACTCTTCCAAAATAGTGGGATTATAATTAACTAAAGTCATGACCTCTCCAAACCCACTTTTATCAAAAATACCATAAGATTGAACATTCTCTAAATATGTGGGATCTAAAGTTGACACTCTTCCAAACCCACTTTCAATATTATTGCAAACACTATTATCAATCTCATATTCATCATGGGATTTAAATAAATTTTCAAGATCATAAGAAGAATCACCCCAATCATGATCATTGCAACAAGTGGTAGACATAGATAAACTAGCATCCCCCAGCTTAGGGATTTGCATAATATTAGCACAATTGAAATCAAGAGAATTTATAGAAAAATCATTGCATCATGCTTTTTATTCAAGGAGCTATCGTGGATCTCTTCATCACAATTTTCAGATTCACGAATTTCAAGCAAAACTTCATAAAGATAATCTAGTGCACAAAACTCACTAGCAATTGGTTCATCATAATTGGATCTCTTAAAAATATTAGCAAGCGGATGAGGATCCATAAATCTTAGGTTCTCTGTTTAGCAATAAATAAACAACTATTCCAACCAAACGAGCAAACAAGCCAAGTACGATATCAAAGCAAACGAAAAAACGAACAGAAGAAGGGTGAATAAAACGGCAAAGGTGAAGTGGGGGAGAGGAAAACGAGAGGCAAATGGCAAATAATGTAATGCGAGGGATAAGAGTTTGTGATGGGTACTTGGTATGTCTTGACTTGGCGTACACCTCCTTGGCAACGGCCCCAGAAATCCTTCTTGCTACCTCTTGAGCATGTGTTGGTTTTTCCCTTGAAGAGGAAAAGGTGATGCAGCAAAGTAGCGTAAGTATTTCCCTCAGTTTTTGAAAACCAAGGTATTAATCCAGTAGGAGGCCACACGCAATTCCCTCGTACCTACACAAACAAATAAGAACCTTGCAACCAACGCGATAAAGGGGTTGTCAATCCCTTCACGGCCACTTGCAAAAGTGAGATCTGATAAAGATGATAAGATAATATTTTTGGTATTTTTATGATAAAGATTGAAAGTAAATATTGCAAAGTAAAAATAGATTGGAAACTTATATGATGGGAAATAGACCCGGGGGCCATAGGTTTCACTAGTGGCTTATCTCAAGATAGCATAAGTATTACGGTGGGTGAACAAATTACTGTCAAGAAATTGATAGAAAAGTGCATAATTATGAGAATATCTAGGCATGATCATGTATATAGGCATCACGTCCGTGACAAGTAGACCGACTCCTGCCTGCATCTACTACTATTACTCCACACATCAACCGCTATCCAGCATGCATCTAGAGTATTAAATTCATAAGAACAGAGTAACGCATTAGGTAAGATGACATGATGTAGAGGGATAAACTCAAGCAATATGATATAAACCCCATCTTTTTATCCTCGATGGCAACAATACAATACGTGTGTTTCCCCTTCTGTCACTAGGATCGAGCAACGCAAGATTGAACCCAAAGCTAAGCACTTATCCCATTGCAAGATAGATCAATCTAGTAGGCCAAATCAAACTGATAATTCGAAGAGACTTGCAAAGATAACCAATCATACATAAGAGAATTCAGAGAAGATTCAAATATTGTTCATAGATAATCTTGATCATAAACCCACAATTCATCGGATCTCGACAAACACACTGCAAAAAGAGTCACATCGAATAGATCTCCAAGAAGATCAAGGAGAACTTTGTATTGAGATCCAAAGAGAGAGAAGAAGCCATCTAGCTAATAACTATGGACCCGAAGGTCCGTGGTAAACTACTCACACATCATCGGAGAGGCTGTGGTGTTGATGTAGAAGCTCTCCGTGATCGATGCCCCCTCCGGCGAAGCGCCAGAAAAGGCCCCAAGATGGGATCTCACGGGTACAGAAGGTTGCGGCAGTGGAAATAGGTTTTCATGGTGCTCCTGGATGGTTTCGGAGTACGTAGGTATATATAGGAGGAAGAAGTAGGTCGGTGGAGCCACGAGGGGCCCACGAGGGTGGGGGCGCGCCCAGGGGGGCAGGCGCGCCTCCCTGCCTCGTGGCCTCCTCGGTTGTTTCTTGACATCCACTCCAAGTCCTCTGCATCATGTTTGTTCCCAAAATCATGTTCCCGAAGGTTTCATTCCGTTTGGATTCCGTTTGATATTCCTTTTCTACGAAACACTGAAATAGGCAAAAAAAACAGCAATTTGCACTGAGCCTTGGGTTAGTAGGTTAGTCCCAAAAATAATATAAAAAAGTATAATAAAGCCCATTAAACATCCAAAACAGAATATATAATAGCATGGAACAATAGAAAATTATAGATACGTTGGAGACGTATCATACGACGTTGCGGTAAGCCGCCATATTTGGATCTTTTGCATCAAATTCTCCGTTTATTTGGGATATTGTGAGGTTCGAGTCCCCGCGTACCTCAAGGCGTTGTATGCCCATAGAAACAACCATCCGGAGACCATGCAATAGTGCCTCATATTCGGCTGCGTTATTCGAGTCCGTATACATAATTTGTAATATGTAATGGACTATGTCCCCTGTGGGGGATGTTAGAATGACATCAGCCCCCAGTCTGGTCAACATTTTAGAGTCGTCGAAGTACATCACCCAGTTGGAATATGTGACGTACTCTTTAGGGAGTTCGGCTTCTGTCTATTCAGCGACAAAGTCGGCCAACGCCTAGGATTTAATAGCTCGGCGTGGCTTGTATGTTATTTCAAATGGTAAGAGCTCGATAGCCCATTTTGCAATGTGGCTGGTGGCGTCTTGATTGTTTATGATGTCATTGAGTGGTACCTCGGAGGCCACCGTGATCGAGCACTCTTGAAAGTAGTGTCGCACCTTCCGAGATGCCATGGAAACCGCATATGCTATCTTTTGATAGTGCGGGTATCGAGATTTGCATGGTGTGAGAACCTCCGATGCATAGTATACTGGTTTTTGGAGTGGGAACTTGTGTCCCTCTTCCTATCGTTCAACGACGAGTACAGCGCTCACCACCTGGTGAGTTGCAGATATGTACAGCAGCATAGGTTCGCCGACGTTAGGTGCGGCAAGGATTAGGTTGTTTGCTAACAAAGTTTTTATTTCTTCCAACCTGGCTGCCGCGTCCGTCCACTCGAAGTGGTCGGTACGTCTGAGCAGTCGATATAGCCGCAGCGCCTTCTCTCCCAATCTGGAAATAAAGTGGCTCAAGGCTGCCACACACCCAGCTAGTTTTTGGACCTATTTTAGGTCTGTTGGTATTGCCAACTGTGACAAGGCTCGGATTTTGGCCGGATTTGCTTCGATTCCTCTATTGGAAACAATGAACCTGAGCAACTTTCCGGCCGGGACGCCAAAAACGCATTTTTCCGGATTGAGCCGTATGTCATATGTTCGGAGGTTGTCAAATGTGAGGCGTAAGTCATCCACCAATGATTTGACATGTTTGGTTTTTATGACTACATCATCTACATATGCCTCCACCGTCTTGCCAATTTGTTTTTCTAGCCATGTTTGAATCATGCGCTGGTAAGTGGCGCCGGCGTTTTTGAGTCCGAAAGGCATGGTGTTGAAGCAAAAAGGCCCGTACGGAGTAATGAATGCTGTTGCAGCCTGATCGGATTCCTTCATCTTAATCTGATGGTACCAGGAGTATGCGTCGAGGAAACACAGTGAATCGTGTCCTGAAGTTGCATCAATGATTTGGTCAATGTGGGGCAGTGGGAAGGGGCCCTTAGGGCAAGCTTTATTGAGGTCTTCGAATTGACACAAAGGCGTCACGGTTTGTCCTTCTTTGGCACCATGACCAGGTTTGCTAGCCAGTCTGGGTGTTTTATCTCCCGATTAAACCCGGCTTCAAGTAGTTTGGCCAGCTCCTCCCCCATAGCTTGTCGCTTTGGTTCGGAAAATCACCGCAGCGTTTGCTTAACTGTCTTGAACCCCTTTATTATGTTGAGGCTGTGTTCGGCCAGTCTGTGTGGGATTCCTGTCATATCCGAAAGGTGCCAGGCGAAGATGTCCCAATTCTCGCGCAGGAATGTTCTTAGAGCGGCGTCGACCATCGGATCCAGCTGTGCTCGAATGGCTACTGTTTTATTAGGATCCGTCGGGTGGACTTGGAATTTGACTATTTCGTCTGCTGGCTTGAAAGAAGTGGACTTAGGCCTTTTATCGAGGATTACGTCGTCTCTATCCACTATGGAACGCAGAACGGTGAGCTCCTCGCCCGTGAGGGCCTCGGATAGTGCCTCGAGGGCCAGGGATGCGGTTTTGTTTTTGGTGCGGAGTGCTATGTCCGGATCACTGGTGATAGTGATAACTCCGTTGGGCCCGGGCATTTTGAGCTTCATACCCGTAATGAGGTATGGCTTGAAAGCGTGTGAATACATCTCGCCCCAACAGGGCGTGATATCCGCTGTTGAAGGTGCCACCTGGAAGATTAACCTTTCGGACCTGTAGTTCTCAGTCGTGCCGAATACCACATCAAGTTTATTTTTTCCCGAACATCGTGCTTCTCGACTGGGGATAAAGCCTCGAAATGTTGTACTACTCTGCTCGATGCGGCCCTTGTCCATTTGCATTTTATCGAGCATGTCCTCATAAATGAGGTTCAATCCACTGCCACCGTCCATGATCACTTTAGTGAGCTGAAAGCCGTCCACAATTGGGTTTAGAACTGAAGCGGCTGGTGCTCGGACTGATCGGGCCCGTGGTTCGTCAGTAGTGTTGAAGGTTATCGCCATATCTTTCCAAGGATTTATTGTGGCTACTTGGTTGACTTCGGCGAGGTCGCAGAGCGCCCTTTTGCGCCGATTATTTGAAGAAAAGGTCTCGAAGACCGTAATGTTGGGAACGTAGCAGAAATTCAAAATTTTCCTACGTGTCACCAAGATCTATCTATGGAGAAACCAGCAACGAGGGGAAGGAGAGTGCATCTACATACCCTTGTAGATCGCTAAGCGGAAGCGTTCAAGAGAACGGGGTTGAAGGAGTCGTACTCGTCATGATCCAATTCACCGGAGATCCTAGTGCCGAACGGACGGCACCTCCGCGTTCAACACACGTGCATCCCGGTGACGTCTCCCATGCCTTGATCCAGCAAGGAGAGAGGGAGAGGTTGAGGAAGACTCCGTCCAGCAGCAGCACAACGGCGTAGTGGTGATGGAGGAGCGTGGCAATCCTGCAGGGCTTCGCCAAGCACCGCGGGAGAGGAGAAGGGAGAGAGGTAGGGCTGCGCCAGGGAGAGGTCAAACTCATCTGTTGGCAGCCCTCAAGACCTCAACTATATATAGGGGAGAGGGAGGGGGTGCGCCCCCTCTAGGGTTTCCACCCCAAAGGGTGCGACTGCCCCCAATCCCATCTAGGGTGGCGGCCAAGGGGGGGAGAGGGGAAACTTGCCCCCCAAGTTAGGTGGGTGCGCCCCCTCCCCAAACCCTAGGCGCCTTGGGCCCTTGTGGGGGGCGCACCAGCCCACCTGGGGCTGGTCCCCTCCCACACTTGGCCCATGCAGCCCTCCGGGGCCGGTGGCCCCACTTGGTGGACCCCCGGGACCCTCCCGGTGGTCCCGGTACGTTACCGATAAAACCCGAAACTTTTCCGGTGACCAAAACAGGACTTCCCATATATAAATATTTACCTCCGGACCATTCCGGAACTCCTCGTGACGTCCGGGATCTCATCCGGGACTCCGAACAACATTCAGTAACCACATACATACTTCCTTTATAACCCTAGCGTCATCGAACCTTAAGTGTGTAGACCCTACGGGTTCGGGAATCATGCACACATGACCGAGCCGTTCTCCGGTCAATAACCAACAGCGTGATCTGGATACCCATGTTGGCTCCCACATGTTCCACGATGATCTCATCGGATGAACCACGATGTCAAGGACTCAATCGATCCCGTATACAATTCCCTTTGTCTAGCGGTATTGTACTTGCCCGAGATTCGATCGTCGGTATGCCGATCGTTGTTCAATCTCGTTACGGCAAGTCTCTTTACTCGCTTCGTAACACATCATCCCGTGATCAACCCCTTGGTCACATTGTGCACATTATGATGATGTCCTACCGAGTGGGCCCAGAGATACCTCTCCGTTACGGAGTGACAAATCCAGTCTCGATTCGTGCCAACCCAATGACACTTTCGGAGATACCTGTAGTGCACCTTTATAGCCACCCGATTCGTTGTGACGTTTGGTACACCAAAGCATTCCTCGGCATCCGGGAGTTGCACAATCTCATGGTCTAAGGAAATGATACTTGACATTAGAAAAGCTTTAGCATACGAACTACGATCTTTGTGCTAGGCATAGGATTGGGTCTTGTCCATCACATCATTCTCCAAATGATGTGATCCCGTTATCAACGACATCCAATGTCCATGGTCAGGAAACCGTAACCATCTGTTGATCAACGAGCTAGTCAACTAGAGGCTTACTAGGGACATGGTGTTGTTTATGTACCCACACATGTATCTGAGTTTCCTATCAATACAATTATAGCATGGGTAATAAACGATTATCATGAACAAGGAAATATAATAATAACTAATTTATTATTGCCTCTAGGGCATATTTCCAACACGTAAATACATTGAGATCGTTATCCTTCGAGGAGTACTTCTCTGGGGTAGTGTTGGTGAGGATGGCCTCACCGCTCTTAGCCACCTGCCAGAGTATCCAACATGCCCGAAGGCTATGTGTTGGTTCGGAATTCGGCATCGTGTGTATCTGACAAAGCTTGTTGAGCCATTCATCAAGGACAGTTTCGTGTCCCATTAAGGGCTTAATTTTCTTATCCGTGGAGTGATGATCAGGTGCTCCGTGAGGGTGCATCCTTTTTGCCCGATCGGTGGGTGGCTTAAAGGCCGGCAGTTCCCACCGAGCTGTCTAGGCTTTCCAGGCGCTTACCATTGCGCACTACTTCTGTACTATGTGTGCTAAATCTGCAAAGTGCAGTATGCGGCGTCAGTTGAGGGCATTGAGGATACCCTCATCTGTATAGTTGGGGCAAAAGACTGAAATCGCATCATCGTCGCAGCAACCTTTGATCTTGTTTTTAACAAGTAGGAATCTAGCCCAAAAGTGATGGACTGTTTCCTGAGGTTCCTGCCACACATACATTAAGTCGCATATGTCCGGCGGACCGGAATTGCTTGGAGAGTATTGCTTGTGGTGGGTGCGCGGGTTTAAATTCGAACCCTGACCCACTGTGGAATCTGGAATTTGAAGAATTTTTGAGGTCACCGGCCCAGGACCCGGGGTGTCCTGGGGTTTTTTAGGCTCAACGTCTGGTTCTATGTTCGGAGGACAGAGGGTCTCTTCCCGAAGATAGGTATCCGGCTCGTAGGGCTCGGAGATCCGAACATAGCTTGTTCTCAACATAGGGGGATAAGTATCTTTGGCTTGTTCTTCCACAACCGCTACTAGATGGTTGATCAGTGGGGACCTGATTTCCCTCTGGTCTGGTTTAAGCCCGATCCGATCATAGTCTGTTGCGACCCCCAGGGCGGCGATGCGATCTAGCAGTTCGCTCAAAGACGAGATATCTGTCGGATCCATCTTGTCGGAGTGTTCAAGGCCAATGCGGAGATGATTTTCGGTAGTTTGGGGGACCGACTTTAGATTAATGGCCGAGCGGGCGCCCATGGTAAAACTGCCAAGCTGGAGAATCTGCCCCAGAGCTAGGCCCTTTCAGAGGTGATTTTGCTGTTGACGACAAGGCGAGCCATCGATCCTTCTATTGACGACACAGAGGAACTCTCAATGAAAGCACCAATGTCGGTGTCAAAACCGGTCGATCTCGGGTAGGGGGTCCCGAACTATGTGTCTGAGGATCGAAGGTAACAGGAGGCAGAGGACACGATGTTTACCCAGATTCGAGCCCTCTTAATGGAGGTAATACCCTACTTCCTGCTTGATTGACTTTGACGATTATAGGGGTTACAAGAGTTGATCTACCTCGATATCGTAATGGCTAAACCCTAGATGTCTAGCCTGTATGATTATGATCACCTCTATGGACTAAACCCTCCGGTTTATATAGACACCGGAGGGGCCTAGGGTTGTACAGAGTCGGTTTACAGAGAAAGGAATCTTAACATCCGAACGCCAAGCTTGCCATCCACGCAAAGGAGAGTCCCATCCGGACACGGGGGAAGGCCTTCTATCTTGTATCTTCACAGTCCATCAGTCCGACCCATGTCACATAGCCCGGACGCTCGAGGACCCCTTATCCAGGACTCCCTCAGAGGGGGAGGGCCGCCGGAGACAAGGGGCCCGCCTGCACGGGAGGGCAGGCCACGAACGCCCCGCAATAGGCCGTCACCGCCGACCAGCAAGCTCGAGCAGCCGCCGGAGGGAGGCCGAGAATCGCCGGAAAGGAGACCGAGTCGCGGGTAGAGGGGGACGCACGTGGGGATGGGCATCCGCGGCAATCGAGGATGGCGGGGCAGGGGGGCCGCGGCCGGGCATAGACGCGCGGGGCCAGGCCGCCTCGAAGGGGCGGGGGTGGCCGGATCCTCCGCCGCCGGTGAAAGGATCGAGATGGACCTAGAGGGGGGTGAATAGGTACAATTACAAATTTTTAATTATTACTTAGCAATTTTAGGCAATAGTGCGGAATATGAAGATGAGCCTAACAATTGCAAGTGAGCACAAAGTACTAAGAAAGTAACACAAACACGTAAGTAGGCAAGCACAATATGATGTACGTAAGTGTAAAGAGACAAGTAACCACAAGTAGAGAGTAAGGGTTAGGAATAACCGCAACTCCGGAGACGAGGATGTATGCCGATGTTCACTTCCTTGGAGGAAGCTAGTCACCGTTAGAGAGGTGGATGTTACCACGAAGGCACACCAGCGCCACGAAGGCTCACCCTATTCTCCCTTTGAGACAACACCACGGAGGCGTTTCTCAACCACTAGTGGTAGACCTTGGGGTGGTCTCCAAACCCTCACAAACTTTTCCGAGGGAAATCACAAAGTTCGATTCCTCTCCGAATGACTCCTACCGCCTAGGAGTCTCCAACCTCCAAGAGTAACAAGAACGATGGGGGAAAGCTCAAAACTTTCTCAAGTCACGAATTCCTTTTGTGCAAAGAAAGGGAAGAAGTGGATCTATCACTTGATTGGAGAACTTCTCTCAAATGCTCCTAGAACACTTGGGAATCTAGGATTTGGTATGGTTGAATGAGAGAGAGAGTGAGGAGTGTTCTTGATAGGTTCAAGGTGAATGGTCAGCTTTATCCCGTGGAAAGGAAAGGTATATATATATAGGTGGTGGGTAAAGGTGACCGTTTTGGGTACAGGATGGGCCGGACGTCCGGAGAACGTCGGACATCTGGAGGCACAAATAGGTCCGGACGTCCGACAGTCATCGGACGACCGGCCGCTGTGAAAATGTGAGCCATAACCCAGTGTACAGGATACGGACGTCCGAGCAGGGCCGGACATCCGGAGCACGGACGACCGGAGGGTCCGGACGTCCATAAGAATGATTCTGTTGTGAACGTGTCGGACGTCCGAAGAGTGCCGGACATCCGTAGAAATGCTTCTGTTGTGGAACGCCGGACGTCCGGAAGTGGTCGGACGTCCGTAGAACACCGAACGTCCGTAAGAATGCTTCTGTTGTGAACGTGTCAGACGTCCGGAGAGTTCCGGACATCCGTAGAAATGCTTCTGTTGTGGAACGCCGGACGTCCGGAAGTGGCCGGACGTCCGTAGAACACCGGACGTTCGAAGGCAAGGTATAGAAATAGTAGCTTTTGAGCAAGTTTTTCACTAGATCCATCGATCCCCTCTTAATAGTGCGGGATCCCTATACTCAAGAACAAACCATAAATGAAGTCGACATCTTGTATCTCCATTCTTGAGTTATATGCTTTTTTGTCCCTAGTCATGATCCATGCACACGGTCTTTGAAACATAATCCTAAGATATACTTGATAAACATGATTAGTCCCGAACATATGTGTTGTCATCAACATCAAAATATGATTAAGGGCATGATTGCACTTTCAATCTCCCCCTTTTTGGTAGTTGATGACAACTCATATGCATACTCATAATAGTAATCGGAAGTATTTGTTGTGGAGCACAATAATCATAATAAAAATGAGTAGCGAGCGAGCTCCCCCTCAAAGTGATATCATAGATACTACTAAAACAAAATGATGAGGGCTCCCCCTCAAAATGACGCCCCCAATATAACTAAATCTCTTACACACGATAATCAAGAGTTAAACTTCATATAGATTCATCACATGTAGATTCACCAAATCTCAGATTCAACAAACTCATAACATAGGTTTAGTACAAGCGAAAACATAACCATAACAATAAGTTTGATTACATAATGAGCTAGACAAACATGCATATAGAGCCTACTCCCCCTTTGGCATCAAGTATCCAAAAAAATAGAGAACTAGGGGGAAAAACATAATAGCATTAGAGATCATCCTCATCATCATCAGCATGAACACCACTGCCACCAGTCTCGTCGAAGAAATCAGCCCACTCAGGACCGGAGGGAAAACCAAAGTCAGAAGGGGGTCTGCAGGAAGACGCTCATCGTCACTCACATCATACACTCCTGAATCTCTCGGGCAGGAGCCTTGAGCGTTCTTGGAAGTGACCATGCGAGTGACCACATCGTGGTGTTGGGAGCAATGGTAGGTGAACATCTTCATCATGGCTGAGTGAGCCTTCCCAAGAAAACGAGCAATGCGCCCAAAGGGGCAGCACCGAAGGAGGATGGGTAGCATGAGAAGGAACACTAGCGGCGGTGCGACTAGCGATGAGCGGGAGGAGCAGGAACATGATCAGCCGCCATGTGGCGGGAATGACCCATCGCTCATGTACATGAGTGCGGGCAATAGGAAAGGAGCTACACTTTCGATAAAAGCCTGAATAAAAGGTGCATGAGGAAAATCCCTCTTGTGCTGGAAGCTAGCAAGGCGGATCTCATGCTATAGAAAGTGTGGAACATTGATCTTCCCTTTAGGAGATGTGAAGAGGCGATGCATGAGTTCAATGCGATGAATCGCTGCAGAGCCCTTGTCACCCATCTTGGGATAGATGGTGCGGATGATACATCGATAAATGATGTTGAGCGGAAAGCGCCAAATGGAGACTTGGTTTAGACCCTTTTGCTTTTCAAAGGATGTGATAAAGTTGATATAGGTCTAAGGAGATCCGCACAGACCGCAATGCCCTTGGGCTTATGATTGGGGTCATCCTTGTGGATTTTGAACCTGTGTCGGGAAATCCAAGGGCAGTGACAAACCGAGCATAAGATCTTGTGAGTGCAATGTCGAGGTCATCCATGTGACGGTGTTATCGGGAGCAAAGTAACATGTGGCATAAACTGGTGGATGGCAGCGTGGTTAAAATCATGTTGAAAGGTGAATGGAGCAGCTAGATTGGACGACTCAATGAGCTCAATGGCTCCCGGATATTTCTCCGGATGAGTGCGAATGTGCTCAAGATCAATGCAAAGATGAAGTGACAAGCCCTTAGGGAGGACAATCATGGTGAAGATGTCGGCTTGGACATTTGTGCGAAAGCGACTATCCTGAGAATCCCTAACAGCAGTAAATTGATCTACATCACGACGCAATTTAAGATATGAAGTTTTGGGCACCTCGTTGAAAGGCTTAACATGACGGCCGAGTGACAGTGGAGGCTCAATTGAGATGTGGCGAGCATCACCTTGGGGTTGCACCGGAGGAGGAGGAGGGTGAAAGGTTGGACGACGAGTGCCCGGTTTGGGTGCAGCGACGCGAACACCAACCATCGGGGACGGATCCACCTCCTCAAGCTCATCCTCAAAGTCCAACCCCCGAGGAGGAATCACCGGACGAGCTGGGAGGACGAGCGCACGCTTCGAGGCGATCTTCCTCCGGGAGTCGTCGAGCCACCACGACGAGACGGACGAGCCGGCCCTCCGGCAACTTGCTTGCGAGCTGAGAGCTTGGACCGAGGCATCGTGTCCTTGAAAGGAAGAACACGGAGCAGAGGAGCGGTGAGCTGGAGCAGGTGGCCGACGGGCTGGACGGGCTGGAGCAGTGCCAAGCGGGCCGCAGATCCGCGACAGAGAGAAGCCCCGGCGAGGGGCACGGTGGTGTGCGGCCGCGGTGAGTGGCCACACAGCAGGAGCCGCGGCGGCGGTGGGGAATAGCGGATAGAGGATGTGGTCAGTTGAGAAACCCTACCCCGCAGTATATATAGTGGCCAGTAAAAACGTCCGGACGTCCGGAGCCTACGGACGACCGGAGTCGGGACCAACAGAAAGTAGAGGATGACAGAGATGATTCTACGGACGACCGACGGCTTCGGACGACCGGACAGATTGTAACAGAAAGTTTATTACGGACGTCCGGAGTCTTACGGACGTTCGTCGTTTTGGCGTCTAGGCCAATTAAGGGAACTTGAGTGGATTTTACGGACGTCCGGAGAGGCCGGACGACCGGTCGATGGTAATCAGAGAAGATTTTACGGACGTCCGGAACCTATGAACGTCCGACGCCAGAAGTTTGACAGGAGGCAAAGATGCAAGTGCTGATCATGATGAGGAGAAGGCAATTTTTGTCCACAGTAAAAATTTATTTATGTAGTAACTATTACCCTACCTCACCCAATCATAGCCATATACTACAAGTGGTGGCTAATGCCACAATGTCTGAGTAGACATGACATGACACGGAAAGATTTTTTAACTTTGAGTGCATAGTCACTACTCCATCATGTTAAAGCACCATAGGTCTAGACCCATGGATACTTTGAGAGTGTTGGTTCTTTTTATGCATTGAGTAGGGTGAGAACATTCATGAATTGAATGTCTCCCCCTAAATATATGCCTACATCATGACAAGACATTAGATTCATGCATGAATGGGTACTAGATTTCACATAATGTTGTCAAGCTCCAAGATACCAAGTTCACGCCTAAGTCGACAGAACCTTGCTTCATCTAAAGGTTTGGTTAAGATATCTGCTAGTTGAAAATCTGTGCCAATGTGTTCAATGTGAATATCACCCTTTTCAACATGATCTCTCAAGAAATGATACCTAATATCAATGTGTTTGGTGCGGAGATGATCTTTGGGGTTCTCAGCAATATTGATGGCACTTTCATTATCACACAGAAGAGGCACATTTCTATAGGTGATACCGTAATCCTTCAAAGTTTGCCTCATCCATAACAACTGAGTTGCACAACTAGTGGCAGCAATGTATTCAGCTTCGGCGATAGAGAGGGCAATACAATTCTGTTTCTTCGAAGACCAACTTACCAAGGAGCGTCCAAGAAACTGACATGCACCGGATGTGGACTTACGATCCACTTTGTCTCCAGCCCAATCCGCATCCGTGTACCCAATGAGATCAAACTTAGCATCCTTGGGGTACCATAGACCCAACTTTGGGGTGTGAACAAGGTATCTAAGAATATGCTTAACCGCCTTATGATGACTTTCCCTAGGGGAAGCTTGAAATCTAGCACACATGCATACACTAAACATAATGTCTGGTCTAGATGCACAAAGATAAAACAACGAACCAATCATTGCAACGCCCCGGATACAACTTTCCATATCTGTAACTCCAACTCTTGCCTTTTCCGGAGATGCGATATGATTTTACCTTCGTGGTTGGGTTTTGTATTTTGTTTTGCATGTTGTTCATGTCATACATTTCATCTCATAGCATCATGCTCATTGCATCTGCATGTTTTCATAAAGCTTGCATCCGTTCATAGTTGCCGCGTTCCCCCCTTGCCTTTGTTATCCCTTTCGAGACCAACCATTCATTTGTTGTCCGACCGTTTGAGCCTCTCTGCACAGCCACCGACCACCTCCGCAACCTAGTCCGAAAACTTCTCCTGGACCCGACCCGGGCTGTCATGACCAATGGGCCCGGATCATCTCTAAACATCTATAAAACATCTCCGTTTTCTTATTTAGTTCCCCCTACCTATTTATTTCTCGACCTTTCGATTACGATCGAAGGGACGAGATAGCCCCTACTCAAAATCCAGCCTATATAAACTGACTCAACCCTAAATTTGAGGAGAGTTGTCCCATCCTCCTAGTCGCCGCCGCCACCCACTCACCATCGTCCTCGGGATCCATCCCGATCCGTCCATCTCCTCTCCCTTGAATTCCCGTCCGAGCCAGCCGGCGCCATGCCTTCTCGCCTGCAGCAACCACCAACCAGAGCAGCCAGCCCCACTCCTCGTGCTCGAGGCCCCCGAGCCGCTCCTCGCCGGCAACCAGATGAGCGTCGCCCCTTCTCCTCCTTCCGTTTTTTTCTTCTCTGCGTCCCTTCTCAACTCCCTCTCGTCTCTCTTTGCACAGGAAAACGCCATGGCCGCCTGAGTTCTTCCATGCCGGCCTGCTACCTCGCCTCCCCGACCCGAACTGGCCCGGATCCGCATCTCCGGCCACCAAGCTAGTCCCTGCGCCACCGTCGTGCATCAAGCCCTGCGCCTCTCTGCCGCCCCGCCAGGTCCCTCTGCTGCGTCGCCCACCTGCGACCTTCTCTGCTTCACCTGTCGCGCCAAGTCCCACTGCCGCCGAGCCTCTGCATCAAGCCGCTGCGTCCCTCTGCTTCGTCAAAACACGAGCGTTTCGCCTCTGCTTCAGTCGAGCGAAGAGGACAACACGCCCTTTCCTCCTCTGCTCGAACCCATGCCTTGGGCGCCCTCCTCGTCGTCGTCAACTAGGTGAGCAGCAGCTCCACCGCGACCTCACCCGCGCCTCCCTCTATCTCTTCCCTTCTTATTTTTTTCTCTCTGGTGCTCTCTCGCTCACGATCTCTCTGTCTCTCCCTTTTGCCTCGAACAGGGAGACGCCCACGCCGAGTCCAGCACCAAGCCGTCGCCGTTGCCCTGTTTCTGCCACTGCATCACACCGCCAGCAGCGCTGCTCGATCCAGCCGCCTGCGTTGTCCGCGCCCCCTCCCCTCGTTCGATCCAACCAGCCCAGCGTCCCAGCCTCCCGACCTCAAGGCCCGATGTGAGCAGCTTCCCCACTCCCTGGGCCAGATCTCAGATTCGGCCCAGTTCCTGTTTTTTTTCCTTCTGCGAATTTAGCATTTATCTGGAGACTGCAGTTTTACAGAAAAGCCCTTCATGTTCATGCATTTATTAACTAAATAACCATGCATCATATTAAAATGTTTTCAACATGTAAAATGCTTAGAATTTCATCTAGTTTCATAATATTCCACTTTCATCCATGGTTAAATGCTTAAACTTGTTGTTTGCATTAATTTGCATAAATGCCATGTTAAAATGATTTTTTTCATAACTAAATAACCATAGCTCGGATTTAAATAAATTATATATGTAAATGGGGTAGAAAAAAGCATAGATTAACATGGTAGCATTACTTTGCATGTTTAACAACTCTAAAATATGTTTTAGGACAGAACAGTTCCAAATCTAAAATATGCACATGAGGATTTACCGGACTTGTTGTTTGTTATTTCCGGCCTCATTTAACTTGCCTAAATAGTTAGTTTACTTATGCCTCACCTCTTGCCATGTTAATCAACATTTAATATTGTTGGGTACATACTCGAGAGAGAACTAAATAATTGATGTGGTGTTTCGTCAATATGCAACTCGTTGCATATTGAGCTCCATTTAACTTGTAGTTTTGTGCATATTGCCATGCCATGCTATTTAAACCGGACATGCATCATCCTTGTTTGTGCATCATGCCACGTTTGTGCTTGTTGGTTTACCATGTTGTTTGTTTGTTTCCGGGTTGCTTCTCTCATTAGCTTCGGTTTCGTTCCGGAGTTGTGAGGATTCGTTCGACTTCGTCCGTTTGTCTTCTTCATGGACTCGTTCTTCTTCCTTGCGGGATCTCAGGCAAGATGACCATACCCTCGAAATCACTTCTATCTTTGCTTGCTAGTTGCTCTCTCTTTTGCTATGCCTATGCTACGACGCCTACCACTTGCTATATCATGCCTCCTATGTTGCCATGTCAATCCTCTAACCCACCTTTCCTAGCAAACCGTTGTTTGGCTATGTTACCGCTTTGCTCAAATTTCTCTTATAACGTTGCTAGTTGCAGGTGAAGTTGAAGTTTGCTCCATCTTTGGAACATGATTATTTTGGGATATCACAATATCTCTTATTTAATTAATGCATCTATATACTTGGTAAAGGGTGGAAGGCTCGACCTTATGCCTGGTGTTTTGTTCCACTCTTGCCGCCCTAGTTTCCGTCATGCCGGTGTTATGTTCCTTGATTTTGTGTTCCTTACACGGTTGGGTGATTTATGGGACCCCCTTGACAGTTCGCTTTGAATAAGACTCCTCCAGCAAGGCCCAACCTTGGTTTTACCATTTTCCACCTAAGCCTTTTTCCCTTGGGTTCTGCAGACTCAAGGGTCATCTTTATTTTAACCCCCGGGCCAGTGCTCCTCTGAGTGTTGGTCCAAACTAGAGCACCGTGCGGGACCGTCCCTTGGCAACTTGGGTTACGTTGGTACCTGTATGCTTCGCTTATCCGGTGTGCCCTGAGAACGAGATATGTGCAGCTCCTTTCGGGATTTGTCGGCACATCGGGCGGCTTTGCTGGTCTTGTTTTACCATTGTCGAAATGTCTTGTAAACCGGGATTCCGAGACTGATCGGGTCTTCCCGGTAGAAGGAATATCCTTCATTGACAGTGAGAGCTTATAATGGGCTAAGTTGGGACACCCCTGCAGGGTATTATCTTTCGAAAGCCGTGCCCGCAGTTATGAGGCAGATGGGAATTTTTAATGTCCGTTGTAGAAAACCGAAGTTGATCTTAATTAAAATACATCAACGCGTGTGTAACCGTGATGGTCTCTTCTCGGTAGTCCGGAAGTGAACACGTGTTGGAGTTATGCTTGACGTGGGTTGTTCTGGGATCACTTCTTGATCATAGTTGTTCGACCGTGCTTTTTCCTCCTCTCCTCGCTCTCTTTTGCGTATGGTACCACCATATATGCTAGTCGCTTGCTGCAGCTCCACCTCATACCTTTACCCTTCCCATAAGCTTAAATAGTCTTGATCTCGTGGGTGTGAGATTGCTGAGTCCCCGTGACTCACAGATACTTCCAAAACCAGTTTGCAGGTGCCGATGAAACCGTGCGGTTGACGCATCCGAGCTCAAGGAGGAGCTCGATGAAGATCGTGTTCATTGTGTCGTTTCGTTTCAGTTGATCAGTAGTGGAGCCCGGTTGGGACGATCGGGGATCTGTGTAGCATCTGGGGTAGTCTTCTTTGATTTTGGTTCCGTAGTCGGACCTTGATTGTATCTGTATGATGTAATGCTTTACTCATGTATTGCGTGAAGTGGCGATTGTAAGCCAACTATGTATCTCTTTCCCTTATGAATTACATGGGTTGTGTGAAGATTACCTCGCTTGCGACATTGCTTTCAATGCGGTTATGCCTCTAAGTCGTGCTTCGACACGTGGGAGATATAGCCGCATTGAGGGCGTTACAATCATAGAGCGGTATTTAGATGGGTCGAAAGGAATACCGTTGGTGTCTTCGGTGAGTGTTATTTTGGTTGGCATTGGTGTCTTGCACGGGCTAGCATCAGACATACCAAACTTCTCTAGAATATCCTTGAGGTATTTTGCTTGAGACAAGAAAATTCCTTCTTGAAATTGTTGAATTTGAAATCCGAGGAAGAACTTCAAATCCGCATTGAGTGACATTTCAAAATTCTTGGTCATTGAAGCCGCAAACTTCTTGGACAAATGAATGTTAGGAGAACCAAAAATGATATCATCTACATAGATTTGGCATAAGATCAAATCACCCTTATCCCTCTTAGTAAAAAGAGTGGGATCGATCACCCCTCTCACAAAACCATCATCGAGTAGAAACTTCTTTAAATGATGATACCAAGCACGAGGTGCTTGTTTGAGGCCATACAAAGCCTTATGAAGTTTGTACACATAGTCTTTGTGATCGGGATCAACGAACCCAGGTGGTTGTGACACATATACTTCTTCTTGTAGAGGACCGTTAAGGAAAGCACTTTTCACATCCATTTGATGTAATGTAAAACCATTGAAAGCGGCATAAGCAAGTAAGATGCGAATGGATTCAAGGCGGCAACAGGGCAAAGGTCTCACCAAAGTCCAAACCTTCAACTTGTGAATACCCTTGTGCCACTAACCTTGCTTTGTTGCGAATGATTACACCATTCTCATCTTGTTTGTTCTTGAAAATCCATTTTGTTCCAATGACGTTGTGCTCGGTAGGTGGCCTCTTGACTAATGACCACACTTGGTTGCGTTCAAAACTGTTCAACTCTTCTTGCATAGCAACGAGCCAATCATTGTCCATCAATGCATCTTGTACCTTGAGGGGCTCAACACTAGACACAAACGAGAAGTGAGCACAAAAGTTTGTCAAATGTTTACGAGTGACTCTACATTCCGATATGCCGGTGAGAATTTTGTCAAC
The DNA here is from genome assembly GCA_021605205.1 of Aegilops longissima. Classification (NCBI taxonomy): domain Eukaryota; kingdom Viridiplantae; phylum Streptophyta; class Magnoliopsida; order Poales; family Poaceae; genus Aegilops; species Aegilops longissima. The sequence continues at coordinate 137,664,414 of CM038676.1, read as the reverse complement.
ATCAACACGGCCGGCCACTCGGGGCATGATGGAGGTAAGGGTTTCACGAGGTTCAACTTCATGTCCATCATCCACGTCCTCAACATATGGATCATTAATGTGTGGAGAAGATCTTCTTGTTCATATTGCATTTGTTGAGGTTCATCATCAATGATCGGACTTTCTTGTTCTTGCACTTGATGAGGATCTTGTTCTTGAAGATTTTCATGAAGAGGAACTTGATCATCTTCTTCTATTCGGGCTAAGGTCATTGGTTGAACACTAGGAGCCTGTGATGGTATGGGTGTTGAAGTAGTTTGATGTTGTGTGAGACTTCCATCTTCTTCTTCATCATCATGAGGTTCTTGTTCCATAGGAAGAAGTTCACCAACACCCATGGTCAAAATGTCTTGAGAAGAATCTTCTTCATCTGCATCACTTAGATCAACTTGCTCCCCATGGGAGCCATTAAATTCATCAAACACCACGTCACAAGTTTCTACAACACATCCATTGGATTTGTTCTAGACTCTATAGGCGTGAGAGTTTGATCCATAGCCAACTACCCTCAATTGTTTTGGATTGAAATTTTCCTAACCGTTCTCTTTTGTTGAGTATGAAACATTTGCACCCAAATACACGAAAGTACTTGACATTTGGCTTGTTCCCGATTAGCAGCTCATATGGAGTCTTTTCCAATATAGTGCGGAGGAAGAGCGGTTTGATGCATGGCATGCGGTATTGACAGCTTCGCCCAAAAACTATGTGGTGACTTGTATTCATCCAACATGGACCTTGCCATCTCTACAAGTGTACGGTTCTTCCTTTCGGCTACACCATTTTGCTGAGGAGTGTATGGAGCTGAATATTGATGCTCAATCCCTTCATCACTAAGGAATTCTTCCAAGGTATAATTCTTGAACTCGAGCCATTGTCACTTCTTATTGCCAGGATTTCTTTGTCAAACTTGCGTTGGGCTTGCTTGGCAAAATCAATGAAGGTGATCTTGGTTTCGTCCTTGGACTTGAGGAAGAACACCCATACATATCTTGAGTAATCATCAACAATGACAAGCCCATATTTTTTTCCACCAAGACTATCCCATGAAGGAGGCCCAAAAAGATCCACATGAAGGAGCTCCAGGGGCCTTGAAGTAGATACTATGTTCTTGGGTGGGTGCTTTGATTGATGTTGCTTCCTGGCTATGCATGCACTACACACACGATCTTTCTCAAAAGAGACATTTGTTAGTCCAAGGATGTGATTACCCTTTAAGAGATCTTGAAGATTCCTCATGCCGACATGGGCTAGCCGGCGATGCCATAGCCACCCCTTGCCAGCCTTGGCCATTAGACAAGTTGCATGGAATGTGCTCTCTTTAGAAATCAACCGTGTAAAGGTTGCCATCCAACTCTCCAACAAAGGCCACTTGAGTATCTCTCTTAAAGACTTTCACATCCGTTAGTCCAAATAGTGTATCATAACCAACAGAAGCCAATTGACGGACAAAAAGCAAATGATATTTAAGGGATTGGACAAGCATGACATTTGCAAGAGACATGTCATTTGTGATAGCCACCTTCCCCAACCCAAGTACCTGTCCTTTTGATCCTCCACCAAACATAATGCTCATAAATGGTTGAATAGCTTCCATGAAATCGTAGAGCAATTTGCTATCTCCGGTCATATGATTGGTACATCCACTATCAATCACCCATTTTACTCCACCAGAGAAAGCAACCTACACACAAGTATTACTTGGTTAGAGGCACTCATTTTGCAATGGGACCTCTCAAGTTAGTCACAAGGGTCTTAGGGACCCAAATAGCATAAAAATGAAATGCATTTCGGGGACCAACAAACTTTGCATAAACTTCTCCATCCTTAGTCTTACGCAGTACATAGGATGGAGGCATGAACTCTTTTGGCTTGTTGAGAGTGGGCATGCCCTTGTGGCCTTCCACTAACAACCTTACCTTTCTCCTTGTGTCCTTCTCGTACAAAGGTTTCTTTTAAAGGGGTGGTGCACTTTTGAGAGGACGTCTTCTTCTTGCTTGTGCTTGGGTCAAACCCGAGTCCCTCTTTGGCGAACACTTCATTGTGTTGGCTCAACACCTCATTAAGGTTCTTTTGTCCTTGAGCACAAGTCATGAGCCCTTTCTCGATTTGAGCTTTGAGAAAACGATTCTCCTCAAGAATGGATGCTAGATCACTACTAGAGTTAGTAGAACAAGCATCAACATTGATAATAGGAGACGAGTAAGCCTTAGCTAGAGTTTCAAGATAAGTAAGTTTGAGCGTCTCAAAACTCTTTGTAAGAAGGGTGAGCTCTTCTTCCTTAGTCTTGAGAGACACGGATAGAAGCTCACAATCCTTAGTGAGAGAAGCATGAGACTTCGCAAGCTTACTTTTATCATTCATCAACTCTTCACAAGAGCCAATAGCCTTTTCAAGGAGGCAAGATCTTTAGTATGAACATCAATATTTGCACCAATTTTTAAGCATAGTTCATCATTTCGTGCTTCCTCATATTTGACTTTCCGCTCAAGGATTTCACATTTTTCCTTTTCCTCGGTGACGAGGGTTTCGAGTTCCTTAATGGTGATGGCGTGCTTACTCACCATCTCCATAAGCATACGAAACATAGTGAGCTTCTTTCCTTTGAGGGAGCACATGAACTTATTAAGTTTAGCAAGCATAGGATCAGTTAGATCATCATCCTCATAACTATCCTCCGCATCAAGATACTCATCACTAGGAGTAGAAGGAGTGAAAAGAGGAGGATTTGATCTTGGAGTTACCTTGACCTTGTCAGAAGAGCTTTGGTCCTCTTCTTCTTCAACCATGGCCTTTGCCATTAGGCATTTGTGAGCGTTTCCCTTGTAATCTTTCATGTAGTTGTAGGTGACCACGTCACCACTCTTGTTTACTAACCTCAAGGTGTTTTGAGAGTCTTGAGCAACTCCGGCAACACCACTAACATCATCCGGATCAGATTCTTCTTGAGCAACCATTGCCTTTCCATCTCTCTTCTTGAGCTTGGAGTTCAAAGGATTTGGCAACTTCTTCTTGGGAAAGGTCTTGGGAAACCTTGGTTTATCTTCTCTCTTCTCATAAGGGCACTCGTTGGAGAAGTGATTGGTTTCTTCACAGTTGTAGCATTTTCTTACTTTCTTCTTTTGAAATCTTCCCTTGAATTTTCCCGCGCTAAACTTCTTGACAAAAAGAGCCATGTCTTCATACGAAGGGCCCTCGTCGGATTCAATCTCATCGCCATCTTCGTCATCCTCTTCTTCTTCACTTTGTTCATCTTCACATACATGCTTGGCCTTCAATGCAAGATTGATCTTTGATGATGGGGAACCATGCATGGCAAGATGTTTTGTGGCATTAGTCTTTGACTCTTCAAATAGTTGAAAGGTGGATACGATGTCATCTGTAGTCATTTCCTTGAAGGTATGGTGTTGTATTATGTCCCACACCATTTGATGGTGAAATGGAGCAAGAGCATGAAGTAACTTATCCACAAGGAACCTCTTAGTCATGCTGAATCCATCTTGTGTCTTGTCACACTCACATGACTCAATATCGGCAGTGAGAGTCATGAGACGCTCATGGAGTTGATTGGGGGTTTCACCTTTCTCCATACAAAAGTTTTGCAATTGCCCCTTGGCAATTTCATATTGAGCACTCCGGAGGGTAGAAGTGCCAGTCTTGGATCGTACAACAGTTTCCCATAGTTCCTTGGCACTTGTGATGTGTATGAACGGTCTCCTTTGCTTTTCATCCATACCTCTCCTTATCCACATGATTGCAGTGTCATTGAAGTTCTTGTCATATATTTCTCTTGGTGTGGGGTTCTTTGGATCAACCACATGATAGCCATACTCCAAGATCTCCAGCATCTCATCGTTTCCATGTCGAAGATGATCCTGCATAGCAACTCTCCACAAAGGAAAATCGGAAGTGGCACTAAGCAAAGGAGGATTGCCTTGAGGATTATATCTTGGTTTCTCAACCTGAGGTCTTGCATAAAGCCAAGGAACAATAGCGTTTTCATTGCTAGGAGGTTGTTGACCAAGTGATGGAGTAGGCACAGTTGGCCTTGAAGCAGCACCACCCGAGAGTGGTGCAAGCACCGCGGACAACGTGGCTAATCTCATTTGGACCAAGGCCTCAAGAGAAGCATCATGCTCCTCTTTTTGCTTAGCAAGGGCCCGTTCTAGATCCTCCGACGTAAAGGACTTGACTTCAGAGGAAGCCACGCCTTTATCCTTAGGATCTACAACTAGGGGAGTCCCATCCGGGTTCATCTCGCTCTAGGGCGGTTAAGCCACAAGAATAGAGCACGAGGCTCTGATACCAATTGAAAGGATCGAGATGGACCTAGAGGGGGGGTGAATAGGTACAATTACAAATTTTTAATTATTACTTAGCAATTTTAGGCAATAGTGCGGAATATGAAGATGAGCCTAACAATTGCAAGTGAGCACAAAGTACTAAGCAAGTAACACAACCACGTAAGTAGGCAAGCACAATATGATGTACGTAAGTGTAAAGAGACAAGTAACCACAAGTAGAGAGTAAGGGTTAGGAATAACCGCAACTCCGGGAGACGAGGATGTATGCCGATGTTCACTTCCTTGGAGGGAAGCTAGTCACCGTTAGAGAGGTGGATGTTACCACGAAGGCACACCAACGCCACGAAGGCTCACCCTATTCTCCCTTTGAGACAACACCACGGAGGCGTTTCTCAACCACTAGTGGTAGACCTTGGGGTGGTCTCCAAATCCTCACAAACTTTTTCGAGGGAAATCACAAAGTTCGATTCCTCTCCGAATGACTCCTACTGCCTAGGAGTCTCCAACCTCCAAGAGTAACAAGAACGATGGGGGAAAGCTCAAAACTTGCTCAAGTCATGAATTCCTTTGGTGCAAAGAAAGGGAAGAAGTGTATCTATCACTTGATTGGAGAACTTCTCTCAAATGCTCCTAGAACACTTGGGAATCTAGGATTTGGTGTGGTTGAATGAGAGAGAGAGTGAGGAGTGTTCTTTATAGGTTTAAGGTGAATGGTCAGCTTTATCCCGTGGAAAGGAAAGGTATATATATAGGTGGTGGGTAAAGGTGATCGTTTTGGGTACAGGATGGGCCGGACGTCCGGAGAACGTCGGACGTCCGGAGGCACAAATAGGTTCGGACGTCCGACAGTCATCGGACGACCGGCCGCTGTGAAAATGTGAGCCATAACCCAGTGTACAGGATACGGACGTCCGAGCAGGGCCGGACATCCGGAGCACGGACGACAGGAGGGTCCGGAAGTCCGTAAAAATGCTTCTGTTGTGAACGTGTCGGACGTCCGGAGAGTTCCGGACATCCGTAGAAATGCTTCTGTTGTGGAACGCCGGACGTCCGGAAGTGGCGGGACGTCCGTAGAACACCGGACGTCCATAAGAATGCTTCTGTTGTGAACGTGTCGGACGTCCGGAGAGTTCCGGACATCCGTAGAAATGCTTCTGTTGTGGAACGCCGGACGTCCGGAAGTGGCCGGACGTCCGTAGAACACCGGACGTCCGAAGGCACTTTTTCACTAGATCCATCGATCCCCTCTTAATAGTGCGGGATCCTTATACTCAAGAACAAACCATAAATGAAGTCGACATCTTGTATCTCCCTTCTTGAGTTATATGCTTTTTTGTCCCTAGTCATGATCCATGCACACGGTCTTTGAAACATAATCCTGAGATATACTTGATAAACATGATTAGTCCCGAACATATGTGTTGTCATCAACATCAAAATATGATTAAGGGCATGATTGCACTTTCAGCCGGACCAGTAGGGAAGGGTGTCACTGCGGCAAGGAAGGGTGGCGAGCAGTGCGTCGAGGGGTGTTGGGGGGGGCCCAGATTCATCCTGCCACCACCTTCACTGGGTCCGCCTAGCCACCAAATTACCCTCCAGCGGCGGTGATGTGGGTTAGGCCGGCGGCGGGGTCTCCTAGCGGCGGCGGCTAGTTCCCCCGAATTTCAAGTGATGTTGCTGCCCTCGCGAGAGTCGGACGGCGCGAGGGACGCGTCCAACTCAGTTGCTTGCTCAATTCTGACCGATCGGGAGATCTAGCTGGTTGCATCAATTGTGTGTAGCTCTTTTCTTTATGCAATCAGTCGCCGGGGACCCCACGAGATAGGATAAAAAATGATCCGTGGCCTGGGTTCCACTTACCCCTGACACGTGCAACGGTGCAGTAGGAAAAAATTGACTGAAAGGAAGAAAAATAATGTATAGGTTGCCTCATTGTCTTGACAAAAATGAGACTTTTTTTTGCGAAAATTGACAAAACGAGACTACAATAATCCCTCTCTCATGAGTGATGTAACAATGGTGACCAATGAATGAATGAAGAGGGATTCTAGGTGTCAAAAAAACAGGACTACAGTAACTATTTTTGTTGGGGAAAAAGGAATTCCCCGATTTTCATTAAGAAAACTATTAGGTCCACTACACCGCCACAACACGCCCATCTGCAGAGTACAGAACTGGCATTGGGACATGCCCCCAAAGCACCAGACTGAAAGCTCTAGCGCCCGACAAAATGTCACCTCTAGCACTAGCTAGACCTGCCACCAAAAGAACAGCGCCCCACTACAAATTAGGAATAGTTACGGAAACAGGCGATCAGGGTCGTGGGGGAAAAGGGAAGCTATTCTAATGTCGGGCAGCCCCAAGTAAAGCGTGACAATCCTTTCTAGGCCAGCGCCGAATCCTCCCCTTGGTGGCGCCCCACACCTACAAGAGAATGCAGAGAATATATGCTTTATAATGGATCCATAACAACCAACTGAAGTACCAGTAGTAGAATAGTAGAAGGCACATATATATATATATATATATATATATATATATATATATATATATATATATATATATATATATATATATACTGTAAAGTGCTGAAAAGATTTTGTATCATATTTGGATTCCTTGATCCTCTGTACGAGAAGCTCCTTGCAGTGGATCCTTTGTGAGCCCGAAAGGACCTCTTGACCTTGCAAAACCACAAACGAAAGCAAACCAACTCATAGTCAGTATCCACCAATAATCAAATAAGAAAACAATTGCCTATCCCTTTTGCATATACCAATCCAAAAGGGCATGCCTCTAATGAATGCGTCAAAGGAGTTACTGTAGCTACCATCGCTCTTCCCCGGATGGCATGGTGTAGCTCACTAATTTGTCACGTGCACATAGAATGCTGCTACTAGTACTACAAAGATATAAGTACTGTATTTTAACTTTTAAGTTTACCTTCAGGGTATGACAGGGGTATTGTTCTTTAATGATGTCCAACATCTCCGAACAGTTTTCCGCCAAATGTTTGAACAGGTAGACAAATAATCCATCAACAAAGTCCATAACCTGTAAAGTAGTACTCCCTCTGTCCCAAAATAAGTGTCACAACTTTATACTAGCTCTAGTACAAATTTATACTAAGCTCAAGACACTTATTTTGAGACGGAGAGAGTAATTTTGTAGCAGTAATAGTGTCAGTACTGCTTTTTTAAAGGGTGTAACAACAACATTTCTTTTTGTATCAATTACCTCAAAGTAATGCTCCTCAATTTTCATTTCTGCATGGAGCCCTATGTACTCGCATGGATGCCTGTGAGTGTTGAACTTTTCAGCACGAAAAACCGGTCCCACCTCGAACACTCTGTTTATACCTCCATTAACCAGCATCTGTTTGTAAAGTTGTGGTGATTGTGCCAGGGACGCACGGTTTCCAGCGAAGTAATCCAACTCGAAGACAGCAGCTCCTCCCTCACTAATTCCGGGAGTGATCTTGGGGGTATGCGTGCACATGAACCCCTTTGTTATCATGTACTCTGTGAACTTCTGTATTTGACCCAATAGAACAATTATTATCATTTTAATATGACAAATCGATATATCTATACTACGTGCATTTGTGGTGACAATTCTAGATGTTCAATTGCATGCATAGGCTAGTCATAGTGGGGAGTAACATACACTAGTAACATGCATAAATATCGATGGAAAGACGATCAATGGAAAGAAAAATCTAGTACATTTTGTAGGCATTAAGCTGAGCATCTAACCTACTCCCTCTGTTCACTTTTATAAGGCGTTTTAGACATTTCAGACAGCATGCAAAACAGCTCAATTTCAGCTGTATGAAACGACTTGTAAAAGGAAACAGTCCAATTTGAACCTTGAATTTGTAGAGCTTAACTAAATCGAACCCTGAACTCTGAATCCCGGTCGTTGGCACACTGAACTTATCAATCCCACTCTAAATCAAACCTTGGAGGTGTTTGGTGCACCGGAAAAGTAACAATACAAACTGGGATTAAATGCTATTCTCACTGACAGCGGGGCCCATGTGTCATATTAATCTTCTTCCCCAATTTCTTTGTCTTCTTGACTCCCGAATCGATCCCGATCGAGCAACCCGCCCCGAGCAGCAGGCATACATCAATTGCAGCGCAAGGCAACAGCTAGCGCACACGATAGCAGGCAGTAGCGAGCACGCACAAAAACTTAGCAATCTGGAGCAGCACAACACCACAGCGGGAGGACGGGGCAATGCAGAGCTAGCTGCAGGGCAATGGCGGGGAAAGATGACGGCTCAGATTCGAGCTTTGGAGATGCTGCCACGGGATAACCTCCGGCAGGCGCGCCTCGTCGACGGAGAAGCGGAGCGGCAGGAGAGCGCGCCGGCCGCGTCTTTGATAGTCAACGCCAACGTGGTCAAGCTCGATGGCCGACTCTCCGGTGGCGAGTAGCAGGCCAACAGCACGCGCCATGGCAACATTGCGAGCATGCATCATGGCACCAGGCTAAAACCATGTCGTGGATTGCTAGTCTAGCCGAAGCACTTTTCTATTTTGTGTTGTGCGGATGCTCTTAATTTGTGCAAACCTTGCAATGGGATTAATCGTCTGACCATCAAATGAATACCATAGCGAAATAAAAGGTGGCCGGGGGAAGCACACAACGGCAGCGATGTCCCCCATACTGAGCAGCGCCGGCGATCCTCCGAGGTGGCCGCAAGCATGTCAGTTTTAGTAGCCTGTACAGGATTAGGACAGAAATTGAGATGGAAGATAAATATGACAGGTGGGCTAAGTCAGTCGGTGAGAGTGGCAAATGATCCCATTTGGGATATATTTTTTCCTGACGTGAAAAACAGCTCCAAGGTTCAATTTAGACCGGGATTGATAAATTTAGTGTGCCAATAACCGGGATTCAGAGTTCAAGGTTCGATTTAGCTAAGCTCTACAAGTTCAAGGTTTAAAATGGACTTTTTCCCTTGTAAAAAAGAACGGAGGGAGTAGTACATTTTGTAGGCATTAAGCTGCTATGTTCAGGTCACCAAAAACTGTTGTGTGCAATCAAGCAAGCACACATGAGCTCATTGTTTAGTAAATTCAGGGGCACAGCTGCTACAGACTTGGTAGGCAGGCTTGGCTTGGATTTAAGTGGAAACTCATGCAGAATAGATTTAGCACATAATAATCCATCCTAAAACAAAAAATAGACTGTAATCAGACTAAGCCCATCTATTCAGACTAGCAACAAGAATATACTAGTAATCGGACCTTCCATTATTGTTAAAAAAAAGTCAGTTTCACAGGCTACTTTGCACATACATCTACATACGCTGAATCAGGAAAGACCTGAATACAGAACGCCAAATAGGAATAGCCAAGCGATGCAAAGTCGAGCTAAATAAATTACAATTGCTTAAGATTGATTTGAAAGCAGAAAATTATACCATGTGGTCAACAAGGGATCCCCCGCAAAACAAAACAAAACAAAAAGTATTCAACAAGGGGTTGTCGGAGGGGGTTTCCATTTTAAATGCTTCATAAAAGAACACATGGAGCATCAACAAGTTCACATTTGTCAGACGGCTCACCGTGTCAAACTTTTTATGTGCTCCTCGGGCTGCATCCTCGAGCTGAAATGGGAGTTCACCCATCTCCTGGTCAACACAGTATAGCTTTTTGACTCGAATCTGAAAACGTGAACAAGCACGGATAAGATTTTCACTTTGGAAAATACATTGTCAGCAGTTGATCTAGAAAAGAGGTAATAGCACGGCAGGTCCATGAACTTGTCTTGCATGTGATACTTTGGTCCTAAAACTTGCAAAAGCTAACTATCTAGTCCTCAAACTTGTCCTAAAGGTGCAAATTTAGTCCTGGACGAATCAGATGCAGCCATGTGGAGCCAGCTCGGCCGAGCTGGTCAACGCCGTGCATTTTGCATTTATCCCCTGCCTTCTGTCGATTTCAACCCGCAATATACCTCGTGGCTGTCAAAGGATATCACCTGAAGTGTCGGTCGGGCTCTGGTCGGCTTGCCGCTGCTGCCCAAGCCCAGTGTTGTGGCGGAGTGGAGGAGAGAAGCACGCCGCGCCCGGCGGTGGTGGCTGAAGCTGTCGGGCACCGGCTGACCTCCTCGTCGCCGCCCATGAGGAACGGCATCGGGCCCAGCGCCCAGCAACGCCAGCAAGGCCGCCGCGCAGCGAGGGAAGGCGGCTTCTGTTGCTGCCGCTCCGCTGCGCCGCCCTGGGTGTGCCGCGCGTGCGCCTTGATGCCGATGTGGTACAGACGAAGCGAGCCATAGAGCTGGAGGAGGCCGCGCCGGCGTAGCCGTAGGGGTAGGCCTCGAGCTGGTGCACCGCACGCCGGGCCAGCGTCGCGCTCCGCCGTCGCGCGTTACGGTGCCGCCCGGCGCTGCGAGTGAAGAACTTCCCCGGCAGTAGTTGCGTGTGAACACCGCCGCCGGTCCTGTCGGTGGTGCTCGACTTCTTGATCGTGGTGTCGGCGGCGGTGACGGTGGCGACAGGTCGGCGAGCTTGGGGCAGGAGGAGGTTTTGGATGCCTCGTTGTTAGATGCCGCCTGGCTGCTGATGTCGGACAGCTGATCCTCGCACACCTCTTGGACGCTGCTGCTCTTCGTCTCTGAACAATCTCTCTCTCTCTCTCTCTCTCTCTCTCTCTCTCTCTCTTCAAATCATATTGAACAAACTCAGCATGAACAATCACAGCAGGCAATGCAATGCAATGGAATGGAATGGCTTTACCGAGCTGCACATCAATCAGCAGTTCATGGCAACAAACAAATCATCAGTGTAAGTGGAAAAGAAAAACGGAGTACACATCGGCGATCTTCAGAGAAGCAGCACGGCCAAGGATTTCAGCCGGCCGGACATGGCGTCCGCCATGGCGGCCGCGTTCTCCCGGGCGATGCAGCTCCAGCTCTGCTCGCTGCCTGAGACCCGGCAGGCCGTCGCAAAGTCGAGGATCTTGCCGAAGATTCTGAACATCTCTACAAGTTGATTCTGTCCTGGCCGGCGGTGAACACTGTTGGAATCCATGGGTGCGTCCGCGTGCACGGACGCCTCGTTCCATTGGAGCAGCGGTGTCGAGCCTAGGTTCATCTCGAACACCTTCCGCACCACCTTGTCCCTTCGATTCGCCGGGTCACACCACGAGACGCAGAGCATGAACAGCACGGGCCGCGCGCGACCAGCGCCGGCGTGTAGTCTCGGGCCGTGGCGGCGGCGGGGCGTCTGGGCGACGGACCATGAGCGGCGTCGAGATGGTAAGCGGCAGCGTGTCGGACTCGCAATAGGCGTAGAACGTGTCGCCGCGAGCGGCGCCGGAGCATGCCGAGCCGGCGTCGGCGGGGAACCAGCGATCTCGACCCATTTGTCGGTCATCGGATTGTATATCTCGCCCGCCACGAGGGCTCGTCCCATGGCCCTCGGCCACCCACAGCGAGAAGAGCTTGCCTTGCTGAGCTGGCTGTTTCTCTTGCTTGCAACCTTGCCGTGACCGTGAGCTGGGCGGTGGAATCGGTGTCCTCGTTGATACATCCACGAGGCGGAGCCACGGGTGAGAGCCCATGCGGGTCCTCGTACACGGCGGAGGTGCCTCCCAGCGGAACTTGCCGCCCGGTGTTGGTGCGCCGGATATGCTTCTCGACAGGCGTGCACAAAGCTGCGGTGGCGGACATCTCAAACTCCCCGGCACCGGCCGTGGCGGGCGGTCGCGCCGATGAGGGGCTGGACACAATGTCTACCTTCTCGTCTTGGTCTTTGACAGCCGGCACTCGACCCTCGGGCGGCCGTCGACAACGTGAGAGCTCGTCCCAGCGCCCTGGCGGAGAACAAGAACCTACCTTTGGCGGGGCCGCCCGACCAGCGCCACCGGTCTTGCGTCGCCGCGTGCCGCGGCCGTGGCGGCGGCGGACGCACCCCAGCCACCGTTCGCCTCGATCCCCGGACAGGAACAGCCAGGGCGTCGTGGCCGCGCGCGGCCCCTCTATGGGCAGGCAAGGAGCGAGGCCAGCAGTTTATTTGACAAAACGTTAGGGGGGTATCTGCAAAATGGCCAGCAACGACCGGACCAGTCCGGCTGGCTCCACTTGGCTGCTCCTGACTGGCCCAAGACTAAACATGCACATCTGAGACAAGTTCAAGGACTAGATAGTTAGCTTTTGCAAGTTTAAGGACCAAAGTATCACATGCAAGACAAGTTTATGGACCTGCCGTGCTATTACCTCTCTAGAAAATGCGGAGTACATGCATATTGTCGGCATTGTTTCTACCGACCTGCTGGGTGTCACGAATCGTCTCAATCAGTCCTTCAACTTCAACAAAGCTTTCTTTATTCAGCTTCCGGACAAAAGTAACCATGTCCTCGCCTATCCCCGGATCATCCGCCAACAAGACACACTTGATACTGCTCAAACCCTCTCTGAGGACTACCAGAGTAATGTTCTTGCTCGCCTTCTTCCCTTTATCGTCTGTGCAAAGCCCTGCACCAGCACAATCCTGCCTGCGGCTTCACCACTGATATCGGCCAGATTGAGCCGGTTGCGAGGCGGCCGAACCGGCACAGTCATGAACACCTCCACCGGTACATCACCGTAACTCTTCGAATACACAGCTTCAGATAAGCTCAGCAACTGCTCGCTGTCAGAGGATACACAGCTTCAGATAAGCTCAGCAACGATGTCGCGGCTGCCGTCACCGCATGGCCGATTGGAGGGTATACATCGCTTATCCCTCTCGTGTTTCTTTCTGTTGTAGCAGTACTAGCGATATGCGTAGATGTTTCTACTATATGCGTAGTACATGCTTTGTTAGATCGTAATCAGTATGTTATCAATGCTGTTCATGTCATACTCATGATTTATTCATGGATTAATTTAATCGAAAAACTGCCTATTTTCTTATCAATCCAAAAACCTAATCCGTATAGGAGTTTTTCAATTCTGGTTTCTTCTTTGCCTTTGAAACCGTCACCGTTTACGAGGACATACTTTAGCGTTGGCGGACTAAAACCACCTTATGGCTCCGACCATGAGCGTGTTCGGTCGCGGTGTGACTCCCACGAGAACGATCGCTCTGAGCAGGAGAAGGCGTTTAAGGAGGCCACCGTGGTGTTCCTCGGGCAGTTACGGCGTGATTGGAGATAAGCTGGTCGATGCATATTTACATGTGCGGTCTGCCAAGGACTTGTGGGGCGCTCGAATCTAAGTTCGGGGCTGCCGACGCTGGGGCAGATGTATATTATAGAGCAGTTCCACGATTACAAGATAGTTGAAAACCGTCCTGTATTGGAGCAGGCTCATGAGATAATATGCATTGTTAAGGAGCTTGAGCTTCTTAAGTGCGAGTTCACGGGCAAGTTTGTCGCGGGCTGCATAATCGCTAAGCTTCCCAATTCTGGAGGAACTTTGCCACCACTCTGAAACATCGGAGGGTGAATTCTCTGTGGAGGATGTCATTGGCCATCCGAGTGTTGAGCAGAATTCAAGGGCAAAGGACTCACACGGAAAGGGGTCAAGGAACTTCATGGCCAATATGGTGCATCGGAAGAACTCCAATTCCCACAAGCCCAAGGGAAAGAACGGTGTCCAACAGAGTGCCGACTTTAAGAAAAAGGGTAAGAAGACCTTCAAGAAGAACAAGAAGGATGAGGGCTGCTTTACTTGCGGTTCGCTGGAACATTGGGCCAACAAGTGCCCAAACAAGTATAAGAAGCAAGGGCAGGACTCCAAGTCTGTCAATATGATTGTGAGCAACAATGAGAGTGGTGCATCTGGGCATGGTAATTTATTTGCTGTATTTTCAGTTTGGCCGTCCACGATTGGTGGAGTCGACACAGTGCAGTGTTCATGTGTGTCTGACATTTCATTGTTTTCTTATTACCAGGCCACAGTCACGGGTCCGTCTTGATGGGGAATGGCGTGAGTGCTTCTGTTCTTGGTGTTGGCACGGTCGATCTGAAGTTTACTTGGGAAGGATCGTGCAGGTGAAGAACGTGCAGCATGTCCCGCCATCAAGAAGAACCTAGTTAGTGGCTCCCTTCTATGTAGAGAAGGGTTTAAGTTGGTATTCGAGTCTAATAAATTAGTTGTTACGAAATATGGACTATTTGTTGGAAAGGGTTATGAATGCGGAGGCATGTTCCGCCTTTCTCTTGCAGATCTATGTAATAAAGTCGTGAACAATATTCATTTGAGTGTTAATGAATCTGAAGTATGGCATTCACGTCTTTGTCACATTAGTTTCGGTGTTATGGCGGCTAGCAAAATCGAATTTAATCCCGAGTTTCACTTTAGCCAAAGGTTCTAAGTGCCATTCGTGTGTACAATCTAAGCAACCTCGCGAGCCTCACAAGGCAGCGGAGGAGAGACACTTAGGCGCCCTTGGAACTCATACATTCGATCTTTGTGAGATGAATGGTGTGTTGACTAAAGGTGGAAAGAAATATTTCATGACTTTGATAGATGATTCCACTAGATATTGCTATGTGTATCTGTTAAATACTAAAGATGAGGCTCTACACTACTTCAAAATCTATAAGGCGAAGTTGAGAATCAACTTGAAAAGAAAATTAAACGAGTCCGTCGGATCGTGGTGGAAGTACTTCTCGAAGAGTTTGATGCCTTACATGCGGAACACGGTATTATTCACGAGAGGAGGCCTCCCTACTCACCCAGTCAAGCGGGTTGCCGAGCGGAAAAACCGTATTCTAACTGATTTGGTTAACGCCATGTTAGATCGTTGGGTTTATCCAAGGCAGGGTGGGGAGGCTATAATGACATCATGTCATGTCCTGAATAAAGTTCCGACAAAGGATAACGAGATCACTCCTTATGAGAAGTGGACCAAGAGAAGGACAACACTCTCGTGCTTACGTGCTTGGGGCTGCTTGGCGAAAGTTAATGTGTCGATCCCCAAAAGCATAAGCTTGGACCAAAGGCGTGGATTTGTGTTAATTTGGGCTCTGTTGTGAATAGTATTGGCTATAGATTTCTAGTAGTGAAATCTGAGGTACCGACATGAAGGTCGGTACAATTATGGAGTCTAAAGGCGCTACATTCTTTGAGGACATTTTCCCCATGAGAGATGTACAAAGCACTTCTAGGCGGAATCGAGGAGACTCTGAACTTGCCATTCCGATGGAATATTATAATCAAACACATGATGAAAATCCTGAGGAGGATAATGAGGAATCCTTGGTAGGGGCAAGAGACAAAGGACTGTAAAGACCTTTGGTGATGATTTCTTCATATACCTCGTGGAGGATAATCCCACTTCTATTTGAAGCATATGCATCTCCGGTGACTCTTTGGAAGGATGCGGTCCGTGGCGAGATGGATTCCATCATGGCTAACGGGACTTGGGAGCTTCTTGAGCGTCCTTATGGTTGCAAACCATTGGGATGCAAGTGGGTGTTCAAGAAGAAGCTTAGGCTGACGGTACAATAGAAAAGTACAAGGCTAGGCTTGTGGCCAATAGCTACGCCCAAAAATAAGAAGAAGATTTCTTGACACTTATTCACCCGTGGCTAGGCCGACCACCATTCGAGTATTACTCTCGTTGGCGGCCTCACATGGTCTTCTCATTCATCGGATGGATGTTAAGGCGGCTTTCTGAGCGGAGAGCTAAAGGAGGAAATCTATATGCAACAGCTGATGGCTTTGTGATGGATGGTCGGGAAGGAAAGGTGTGTAAGTTGGTGAAATCTTTGTATGGCTGAGACAAGCGCCTAAGCAATGGCATGACAAGTGTAATGAAACGTTGACATCTGTTGGCTTTGTTGTTAATGAGGCCGACAAATGTGTATACTATCGCTATGGTGGGGGCAAAGGAGTTATCTTGTGTTTGTATGTTGATGACATACGATATTTGGGACTAATCTCAAGTTGATCGAGGAGGTTAAGTCTTTCTGTCTCGAGAACTTTGAGATGAAGGATCTTGGAGTGGCTGATGTTATCTTGAACATCAAGCTTTTGAGAGATGATGAGGTGGGATTACATACGCAATCCCATTATGTTGAGAAGGTGTTGAGTCGTTTTGGATATTGGACTGCAAACCATCTCAAACACCATATGATTCTAGTGTGCTGATTCGAAAGTCAAAAGGCACAGCTATAGATCAATTGAGATACTCTCAGTTGTTGGTTCACTCCGAGATCTAGCGAGCGCAACGAGGCTGACATCGCATTTGCTATTAGCAAACTGAGCCTATTGTTTCCAAACCGGGTGATGTACATTGGCGTGCTCTTGAGAGAGTTATCGTTATCTGAAAGGTACTATGAACTATGGACTACACTATACGGATACCGTCGATTACTTGAAGGGTATAGTGATGCTGAATGGATCTCGATCTGATGAGATGAAGGCCTGGCTGGGTATATGTTTACTCTTGGAGGTGGTGCTGTTTCTGGAAGTCTTGCAAGCAAGCGATCTTAACAAGATCGACAATGGAAGCAAATTAACAGCATTAGACACATCGGTGGCGAAGCGAAATGGCTTCGAGATCTATTGATGGACTTGCCGGTGGTTGAAAAGCGGTTCGGCCATCCTTATGAACTGTGGCAATCAAGCAGTTATTGTCAAGGTGAAGAGTTCAAAGGACAACATGAAGTCCAACAAACACATAAGAATGAGATTGAAAGCTGTCGAAAAATTGAGAAACTCCGAGTGATAGCGTTGGATTATATCAAGCGGCTAAGAATCTGGCATCCCTTCACTAAAGGGCTATCACGTGTTGTGATAGATAGCGCATCAAGGAGATGGGTATGAGACCCACATGAGTTGCCATGGTAGTAACCCAACCTATGTGATCGGAGATCCGTGAAGTAGGACACAGGAAAACAAGCCGGTGGTGAACCGAGGAGAGCAATTTTACTAAGCCACTCCGTTGGAGATGCAATACTTTGAAGCTGTATGGAAGGATGACTCTGTCTTAATGTGTTCCAAGGCTTATATGCATAAGCAAGATGCTATCCTCAGAGCGATCTTTGGAGGAACACACCTATATGAGCCGATCACTGGTCACAGTCTATGAGATTGGAGTGATCTCTAGCAAGCTCATGAACAGGCCAAGAGTGTGACTAATATGCTCCACCCGAGGGTCGGCCTTGGCAGCCTCGTGTCAGTGAGACTTGTGGTGAAACTTCTTGGCGTAAGCCCGACAATTCAAGGCATGGTCCATTGTTGAGTTGTGAAGGAGTGTAACTACTTGGTCTAGGTGGAGCTCAACCTTAATCGGTCTCCACCGAGATCTTTGGTATATCAAAACAGTGTTTGGAACAAAGGACAAAGCTGGGCCCCGAGATCTGGTGGGGATTGTTGAAATATGAGATGGGCCTAGAGCCCATATGACAATTCAGATTTAATCTCTAAGGGCCCATGTAGGTGGCATGACAAGGTGGTGGGAAGTTTAGTCCCACCTTGGAAGTGGAAGGAGAGTTGGAGTGGTTTATAAGGGACTCTCTCCTCATGCTATTGGAGCTTGAGAAGAGATGAGGCCCTCGCGCCTCCTCCTCCTCCTTCGCCTCGCCACGCCACGCCTCGTCACGACGCGCCCGCTGGTTGCGGGATTGAGCTGAGCCGAGCTCACTCCTATCGCTTCTTTTGCCGGTCGAGAGCGGAGAGTCTTTGACAGGTGGGGCCACGATCTGAGGCGTCGGATCATGGGCTACCGACTTGGGCGTGGGTTCAGCCCACGTCTCTCCTGCCACCAGCCGCACATATATATGTGGGCGCTGCCAACCCTAGCCGACACAAAAAACATAACGCATCTCCGCCTCCACGCCCGTCGTTCCTCTGCTGCTCTGCCGCGGTGACTCCGTCCCGTTCACCGCGTACACGGTTGGCGGAGAGCAGGCCTCGAAACCACGCCTCTCCGGATCACATGCGGGAGAGGGCGATTAGGTTTTGGGTAGCGACTTCTGCGATCGCTAAACTTCATTCATCTCGTCCGCACCACCTTCGTCATCACCATGTCGACCGACGCCGACCGTGCCGCCGCTGAGAAGGCGAGGCCGACAAGAAGGTCGCCGAGGATGCGCGGCTGCCGTCACCGCCACCGTCACCGCATGGCCGATTGGAGGGTATACATCGCTTATCCCTCTCGTGTTTCTTTCATTGTAGCGATACTAGCGATATCGTAGATGTTTCTACTATATCGTAGTACATGCTTTGTTAGAACCGTAATCAGTATGTTATCAATGTTGTTCATGTCATACTCATGATTTATTCATGGATTAATTTAATCGAAAAACTGCCTATTTTCTTATCAATCCAAAACCTAATCCGTATAGGAGTTTTTCAATTCTGGTTTTGCTTCTGCTTTGAAACCGTCGGCGTTCTGGGGCGTACTTTAGCGTTGGCAGACTAAAACCACCTTATGGCTCACGACCATGAGCGTGTTACAGGTCGCGGTGTGACTCCACGAGAGCGATCGCTCTGAACAGGAGAAGGCGTTTAAGGAGGCCACCGTGGTGTTCCTCGGGGCAGTTCGGCGTGATTGGAGATAAGCTGGTCGATGCATATTTACATGTGCGGTCTGCCAAGGACTTATGGGGCGCTCGAATCTAAGTTCGGGGCTGCCGGCGCTGGGAGGCAGATGTATATTATAGAGCAGTTCCACGATTACAAGATGGTTGAAAACCGTCTGTATTGGAGCAGGCTCATGAGATAATATGCATTGTTAAGGAGCTTGAGCTTCTTAAGTGCGAGTTACCGGGCAAGTTTGTCGCGGGCTGCATAATCGCTAAGCTTCCCAATTCTGGAGGAACTTTGCCACCACTCTGAAACATCGAGGCGTGAATTCTCTGTGGAGGATGTCATTGGCCATCGAGTGTTGAGCAGAATTCAAGGGCAAAGGACTCACACGGAAAAGGGTCGAAGGAACTTCGTGGCCAATATGGTGCATCGGAAGAACTCCAATTCCCACAAGCCCAAGGGAAAGAGCGGTGTCCAACAGTGCCGACTTTAAGAAGAAGGGTAAGAAGACCTTCAAGAAGAACAAGAAGGATGAGGGCTGCTTTACTTGTGGTTCATTTGGAACATTGGGCCAACAAGTGCCCAAACAAGTATAAGAAGCAAGGCAGGACTCCAAGTCTGTCAATATGATTGTGAGCAACAATGAGAGTGGTGCATTTGGGTGCGGTAATTTATTTGCTGTATTTTCAGTTTGGCCGTCCACCGATTGGTGGAGTCGACACAGTGCAGTGTTCATGTGTGTCTTG
Organism: Aegilops longissima; assembly: GCA_021605205.1. Lineage (NCBI taxonomy): Eukaryota > Viridiplantae > Streptophyta > Magnoliopsida > Poales > Poaceae > Aegilops > Aegilops longissima. Next base: position 137,644,844 of record CM038676.1, on the reverse strand, counting down.
ACATTTCATTGTTTTCTTCTTACCAGGCCACAGTCACGGGTCCGTCTTGATGGGGAATGGCGTCGAGCTTCGTTCTTGGTGTTGGCACGGTCGATCTGAGTTTACTTGGGAAGGATCGTGCAGTGAAGAACGTGCAGCATGTCCCGCCATCAAGAAGAACCTAGTTAGTGGCTCCCTTCTATGTATAGAAGGGTTTAAGTTGGTATTCGAGTCTAATAAATTAGTTGTTATGAAATATGGACTATTTGTTGGAAAGGGTTATGAATGCGGAGGCATGTTCCGCCTTTCTCTTGCAGATCTATGTAATAAAGTCGTGAACAATATTCATTTGAGTGTTAATGAATCTGAAGTATGGCATTCACGTCTTTGTCACATTAGTTTCAGTGTTATTACGCGGCTAGCAAAATCGAATTTAATCCCGAGTTTCACTTTAGCCAAAGGTTCTAAGTGCCATTCGTGTGTACAATCTAAGCAACCTCGCAAGCCTCACAAGGCAGCAGAGGAGAGACACTTGGCGCCACTGGAACTCATACATTCTGATCTTTGTGAGATGAATGGTGTGTTGACTAAAGGTGGAAAGAAATATTTCATGACTTTTATAGATGATTCCACTAGATATTGCTATGTGTATCTGTTAAATACTAAAGATGAGGCTCTACACTACTTCAAAATCTATAAGGCAGAAGTTGAGAATCAACTTGAAAAGAAAATTAAACGAGTCCGGTCAGATCATGGTGGAGAGTACTTCTCGAAAGAGTTTGATGCCTTCTATGCGGAACACGGTATTATTCACGAGAGGACGCCTCCCTACTCACCCCAGTCAAACGGGGTTGCCGAGCAGAAAAACCGTACTCTAACTGATTTGGTTAACGCCATGTTAGATACGTCGGGTTTATCCAGGCATGGTGGGGGGAGGCTATAATGACATCATGTCATGTCCTGAATAAAGTTCCGACAAAGGATAACGAGATCACTCCTTATGAGAAGTGGACCAAGAGAAGGACAACACTCTCGTACTTATGTACTTGGGGCTGCTTGGCGAAAGTTAATGTGCGATCCCCAAAAAGCGTAAGCTTGGACCAAAGACGTGGATTGTGTTAATTTGGGCTACTTGTGAATAGTATTGGCTATAGATTTCTAGTAGTGAAATCTGAGGTACCGACATGAAGGTCGGTAAAACTATGGAGTCTAAAGGCGCTACATTCTTTGAGGACATTTTCCCCATGAGAGATGTACAAAGCACTTCTAGACAGGAATCGAGGAGACTCTGAACCTGCCATTCGATGGAATATTATAATCAAACACATGATGAAAATCACGAGGAGGATAATGAGGAATCCCTTGGTAGGGGCAAGAGACAAAGGACTGTAAAGACCTTTGGTGATGATTTCTTCATATACCTCGTGGAGGATAATCCCACTTCTATTTGAAGCATATGCATCTCCGAAGCTGACTCTTCGAAGGATGCGGTCCGTGGCAGATGGATTCCATCATGGCTAACGGGACTTGGGAGCTTCTTGAGCGTCCTTATGGTTCCAAACCATTGGGATGCAAGTGGGTGTTCAAGAAGAAGCTTAGGCTGACGGTACAATAGAAAAGTACAAGGCTAGGCTTGTGGCCAAGGGCTACGCCGAAAGAAGAAGAAGATTTCTTGACACTTATTCACCGGTGGCGGACCGACCACCATTCGAGTATTACTCTCGTTGGCGGCCTCACATGGTCTTCTCATTCATCGAGATGGATGTTAAGGCGGCATTCTGAGCGGAGAGCTAAAGGAGGAAATCTATATGCAACACTGATGGCTTTGTGATGGATGGTCGGGGAAGGAAAGGTGTGTAAGTTGGTGAAATCTTTGTATGGCTGAGACAAGCGCCTAAGCAATGGCGTGAAAAGTTTAATGAAACGTTGACATCTGTTGGCTTTGTTGTTAATGAGGCCGACAAATGTGTATACTATCGCTATGGTGGGGGCGAAGGAGTTATCTTGTGTTTGTATGTTGATGACATCGATATTTGGGACTAATCTCAAGTTGATCGAGGAGGTTAAGTCTTTCTGTCTCGAACTTTGAGATGTAGGATCTTGGAGTGGCTGATGTTATCTTGAACATCAAGCTTTTGAGAGATGATGAGGTGGGATTACATACGCAATCCCATTATGTTGAGAAGGTGTTGAGTCGTTTTGGATATTGGACTGCAAACCATCTCAAACACCATATGATTCTAGTGTGCTGATTCGAAAGTCAAAAGGCACAGCTATAGATCAATTGAGATACTCTCAGTTGTTGGTTCACTCCGGTATCTAGCGGCATAGCGAGGCTCGACATCGCATTTGCTATTAGCAAACTGAACGATTGTTTCCAAACGGGTGATGTACATTGGCGTGCTCTTGAGAGAGTTATCGTTATCTGAAAGGTACTATGAACTATGGACTACACTATTCCGGATACCGTCGGTGCTTGAAGGGTATAGTGATGCAATTGGATCTCGATCTTGATGAGATGAAGGCCTGGCGGGTATATGTTTACTCTTGGAGGTGGTGCTGTTTCTGGAAGTCTTGCAAGCAAGCGATCTTAACAAGATCGACAATGGAAGCAGAATTAACAGCATTAGACACATCGGGTGGCGAAGCGAATGGCCGAGATCTATTGATGGAGTTGCCGATGGTTGAAAAGCCGATTCGGCCATCCTTATGAACTGTGACAATCAAACAGTTATTGTCAAGGTGAAGAGTTCAAAGGACAACATGAAGTCCAACAAACACATAAGAATGAGATTGAAAGCTGTCGAAAATTGAGAAACTCCGGAGTGATAGCGTTGGATTATATCAAGCGGCTAAGAATCTGGCGAGATCCCTTCACTAAAGGGCTATCACGTGTTGTGATAGATAGCGCATCAAGGAGATGGGTATGAGACCCACATGAGTTGCCATGGTAGTAACCCAACCTATGTGATCGGAGATCCCGTGAAGTAGGACACAGGAAAACAAGCGGTGGTGAGCGAGGAGAGTAATTTTACTAACCCACTCCGTTGGAGATGCAATACTTTCGAAAGCTGTATGGAAGGATGACTCTTGTCTTAATGTGTTCCAAGGCTTATATGCATAAGCAAGATGCTATCCTACAGAGCGATCTTTGGAGGAACACACCTATATGAGCCCGATTGCTGGTCACAGTCTATGAGATTGGGGTGATCTCTAGCAAGCTCATGAACAGGCCAGAGTGTGACTAATATGCTCCACCGAGGGTCGGCCTTGACAGCCTCGTGTCGGTGAACTTGTGGTGAAACTTCTTGGCGTAAGCCCGACAATTCAAGGCATGGTCCATTGTTCGGTTGTGAAGGAGTGTAACTACTTGGTCTAGGTGGAGCTCAACCTTAATCGGTCTCCACCGAGATCTTTGGTATATCAAAAGCAGTGTTTGGAACAAAGGACAAACTGGGCCCCGAGATCTGGTGGGGATTGTTGAAATATGAGATGGGCCTAGAGCCCATATGACAATTCAGATTTAATCTCTAAGGGCCCATGTAGGTGGCATGACAAGGTGGTGGGAAGTTTAGTCCCACCTTGGAAGTGGAAGGAGAGTTGGAGTGGTTTATAAGGGACTCTCTCCCTCATGCTATTGGAGCTTGAGAAGAGATGAGGCCCTCGCGCCTCCTCCTCCTCCTCCGCCTCGCCACGCCACGCCTCGTCATGACGCGCGCTGGTTGCAGGATTGAGCGAGCCGAGCTCACTCCTATCGCGCTTTTTTGCAGGTCGAGAGCGGAGAGTCTTTGACAGGTGGGGCCCACGATCTGAGGCGTCGGATCATGGGCTACCGACTTGGACGTGGGTTCAGCCCACGTCTCTCCACGCCCAGGCCGCACATATATATGTGGGGCGCTGCCAACCCTAGCCGCCACAAAAACATAACGCATCTCCGCCTCCACGCCCACGTCGTTCCTCTGCTGCTGCTGCCGGGCGCTCCGTCCGTTCACGCGTACGGTTGGCGGAGAGCGAGGCTCGAAACCACGCCTCTCCGGATCACATGCGGGAGAGAGGCGATGGGTTTTGGGTAGCAACTACGCGACTGCTCGCTTCGTTCATCTCGTCCGCACCACCTTCGTCATCACCATGTCGACCGGCGCCGACCGTGCCGCCGCTGAGAAGGCGAGGCCGACAAGAAAACCGCCGAGGATGCGCGGCTGCCGTCACCGCCACCGTCACAGCATGGCCGATTGGAGGGTATACATCGCTTATCCCTCTCGTGTTTCTTTCTGTTGTAGCAGTACTAGCGATATGCGTAGATGTTTCTACTATATGCGTATTACATGCTTTGTTAGATCGTAATCAGTATGTTATCAATGCTGTTCATGTCATACTCATGATTTATTCATGGATTAATTTATCGAAAAACTGCCTATTTTCTTATCAGCATTTGCTTCTGAAGAAGAATCTTGCCCTCCGCCGCTGCCGGCGGCGATCCCTCTCCCTTCTTGCCCGGCGGGCACTTCTGAGGAGGAATCTTGGCCTCCGTCGCCGTCGTCGGCGAGCCCCCGCCCTTCTTGCCCGTCGGGCGCTTCTCAAGAAGAATCTTGGCGTCGGCCGCCGCCGTCGGCGAGCCCTCTTCCTTCTTGCCCATCAACCGCTTCTGAAGAAGATTCTCGGCCTCCGCGTTTGCCCCGCCCGTGGGAACCACCATCGTCGTCCTCTTTTGGTATCGGCGGGCAACCTCGGCCGTGTTCTGCTTCTCGTATTCCCCGGCGAGCTCGTCCGCGGCGTGCGCCTTTTGCCTGGAGCGAACTGGAGGGAAGGCAATGGGGGTCTTTCCCGTTTCTGTTTCCGGCGACGGCAGCACGGGGGAAGCGATCCCGTGGCCCGCGAGACACACCGTTTTGTCGACCCGCTTCTGCCGAGCGACCTTGCCAAGCGTGGTGGGGCTCGAGCCAGGCGACCGTGCCGAAAAAAGTTCCAACCGAAAAAATAAATGTACTGCCGACTTCCACATTTGATCTCAGGCACCACTGGTCACGAAAAAATTCACAGACGTGTGTGTTAATTTGTTTTTCACCATGGAATTAACATATTTTTTGAACTGGCAAACTGTTATCAAATAAGTAAGAAATTTGTTCTGCTCTCCAGTAGATCCCCTTTCTCCACAAAATTCCTGGTAGAGTTTGAATTGGCCCAAAAGAACGTTGGCGGGTGAGGGAGTCCTGCATTAGGGGTATCCGGACAGCCGGACTGTGTACATCATCCGTACTATTGAAGCGTGAAGATACAAGACTCAAGACTTCGGCCCGTGTTCGGATGGGACTTTCCTTGGCGTGAAAGGCAAGCTTGGCAATCCGGATATTATATTTCCTTCCTTGTAACCGACTCCATATAAACCCTAGCCCTCTCCGGTGCCTATATAAACCGGAGAGGTTGGTCCTTAGAAGGCCGATCACAATTACAATCATACCATCATAGGCTAGCTCTTAGGGTTTAACCTCTACGATCTCGTGGTAGATCTACTCTTGTATTACCCATATCATCAATATTAATCAAGCAGGAAGTAGGGTTTTACCTCCATAGAGAGGGCGAACACAGGTAAACATCTGTGTCCTTGCTTTCTGTTACCATCAGCCTTGGCGCATAGATCGGGACCCCCTACCCGAGATCCTCCGGTTTTGACACCGACATTGGTGCTTTCATTGAGAGTTCCTCTATGTCGTCGCTGTCAGGCTCGATGGCTCCTTCAATCATCATCAACGACACTGTCCAGGGCGAGACTTTCCTCCCCAGGCAGATCTTCGTGTTCGGCGGCTTCGCACTGCGGGCCAACTCGCTTGGCCATCTGGAGCAGATCGGCAACTATGCCCCTGGCCACCAGGTCAGGTTCGAAAACCTGAACTACACGGCGGACATCCGCGAGGACTTGATCTTTGATGGATTTGGGCCTATGGCAAGAGCACCGGACAGTCACGACAAGCACGGCTTAGACCTGCCGTCGGACGATGCTAGGGGTATCACCCCCGTAGTATCCCCGGACCTAGATCCAGAGCAAGCTGCGCTGCCCTAAGGGCGGAGGATGGACCCGCCCCAGGTCGCACACTCGCCGGCGGTGGAGCGAACACGGTCTTCTTGTGCGATGGCACAGTGACTCTGAACCCGGATTCGTGTCCGGACGTTGGTTCGATCCGTGCACTCCGAGCCCGTCGGGCGGGATGAGCTCCGTAATGGAGTTCGCCGCTGCGGATAACTTCCGGCACTTTTCGCCCTTTGGCGACATGCTGGACTCATTAAAGTCTCTCTCTTTGTCAGGAGGCTCTTGGCCGAACTATGTCCGGCTCGAGTGGGAAGCAGGCGATGAAGGAGGACAGCTACATGCCCCCCTCCGAAGACGAGATTAGCCTCGGCGACGACGAGTTCGGCGTGCTGAGATCCCATAGAGCAGGCGCTTCAGCGTCGGCTTACAGCCCGCTGCGAGCCTGAAAAAAGCGGCGGCGGCTCAAGCTGATCAAGACCTGCTCACAGACAGATGGACTGAAGTCCTGGCAGCCGAGGAATACAGACTCGAGCACCACACGGCTGACCAGCCACCTCGTGGCCGGGATAAAACGGCATACCAGTCCGCATACCAGCCAACACCCCCACACCAACATACTACGGCCCGGGGCAACAAAGCAGGACAACCAAGATCGATCTACGGATCACGGGGGAGCGCCTCGGCACGCGACGAGGACCGTCACGCCGGATACACCTTCAACAAGTCCGGCCGGGCCGAACATAGCCACCCAGAGCAATTCGACCTGCGTAGCCACATAGCCCGCGCAGGCGCGCGCACCCTCTCGCTTCAGCGACGAAGTAATGGATCATGAATTCCCAGAAGGGTTCAAACCCATAAACATCGAATCATACGATGGCACAACAGACCCCACAGTATGGATCGAAGATTTTCTTCTCCACATCCACATGGCCCGCGGAGACGATCTGCACGCCATCAAGTATCTTCCCCTTAAACTCAAAGGACCAGCCCGACACTGGCTAAACAGCCTGGCAGCAAATTCCATTGGCAGCTCGGAAAACCTGGAAGAAGCATTCCTCGACAACTTCCAGGGCACATACGTGCGACCACCTGAGCCGATGACTTGAGCCACATTACTCAACAGCCCGGAGAGTCAGCCAGGAAATTCTAGACTCGGTTCCTAAATAAAAAGAACCAAATAGCCGATATGCGGGCCTTGAAGCCTGGCGGCTTTTAAGCATAATATCCGTGATGAGTGGCTCGCTGACACCTCGGCGAGAAAAGCCAAGTCCATGGCAGCTCTCACAACACTAATGACCGCTTTTGCGCGGCGAGGACAGTTGGTTGGCTCGTAGCAGCACTCGCCACATTTTGGCAATTCGGATGGCGCGACAATAACGGCAAGCCACGGCGTAACGATATAAGAGGCGGAACAACGGCGACAGATCAAGACACATCGATCAGCGCCCGGATTCAGCGGATCAAGCCGGTCAGCGGAAGAAGCCGTTCAAAAGAAATAATCGGGGACCGTCTAGTGCGGACCGCATCTGGAGTGCTCGTGCCAAATTCATGGCACCTGGACAAGCCAGCCAACCACACCAATAGAGATTGCTGGGTATTCAAACAGGCGGCAAGATAAGCGCGAAGACAAGGACAAGGGGCTGCACAGGGCGATGATGAGGAGCCCGGCGTCCGAACGGGGGACGGAAGAAATTCCCCCATGTGAAAACGGTTAACATGATCTCGCCACGCACATCCCCAAGTGGGAGCAGGCGGGCACTAAGGGGCGTCTATGCGATGGAGCGATCGCCCCAAATTCAACCCATGGTCAGCTTGTCCGATCACATTTGATCGCGGGGATCACCCTACTAGCATCCGTCCACGACGGCTCGGCGCATTGGTCCTAGACCCAATCATTGTGGATTCCACCTCACAGCGTCCTTATGGGCGGTGGCAGCAACTGAACACCTTTATCGGGACACGGTCGCAAAATGGGCATTGACCCTTCAAGGATCAAGCCCACTAAAACCACCTTTAAAGGTGTAATTCACGGAGAAGAGGCCCGCTATGCGGGCTCCATAACATGGAAGTGGTCTTGGATCTCCGGATAACTTCCGAGCGAAGAGTTAATCTTGATATCATCCCTTTCCGCAGTGGTTACCATGCACTGCTCGGACGAACCGCATTTGCTAGATTCAATGCGGTACCACATTACGCATACCTCAAGCTCAAGATGCCAGGACCACGCGGGGTCATAACGGTGAATGGAAATATGGACCGCTCTCTACGAACAAAAGAACATACCGCAGCCCTTGCGGCGGAAGTACAATGCGGCCTTCTCCAACAAACCAATCCGGCGACAACAACTTCGCGCACAGTCAAGCGAGTCCGGAGCACCCCTCAACAGGATCATCAGGCACACTAAGAGCGCGACTAGCAGTCCGGCCTCCGCTTAAGCCCCATCAAAGCAGCATTCGTGCCACGCGCACACAATTACACACTTAAAATACCATGGGCAAAGGCGGAGGCGCATCAACGACTCAGTCAATAGTGCGGGTAACCGCCAAATACTTTAATACTCTTTCCCACTTACCTTTCAGGACACCACGTTGGCGCAGCATCCTTAAAAGAGCCGAATTGCCGGACCTATAGGGGAGAGACATCCAAGGAGGCAACAGACGTTGTGCACAGAAGGAAATACCTAGGTTGAATCTATTTATGATCATTATACCTGCTTTATCTATCTGAACACAGCCTGCCCCTGGATAGGACATGTCAAATATTTTTCTCTGCTTAACGCATCCATTGTAAATGTACGCTTAAACGTATTTTTCGTCAATGGGAGATTATACGTAGCGTCAGCTTATTATTCTTATCTGAGCATTTTTTTTCTCTTATAAATGTTTATTTGATATTGCATCCGTACACCTTGGTGCGGCCGGTTTTCCAGGGGCTTCCCATGGCGCCCCGTAATATGGCAAATAAAGTCCGAACACTTTCAACAGTGCGGCACCCCGAACTTATAGCACTATATGCATCAGCTCCGAATCATGTCTTGGGTCTACAGTTGGGATAGCCCGGCTCCCTTGTTTTGGTGCCTTACGTTCCGTTATATCGGCTAAGGTAGCACAAGGAGGACTACTGCGATTGTGTCCCGGTTCTTCTGGACAAGCACCTCAGTAGAGAAAGCCGAAAACTGACTGGCATGATGTGGCGAGAGTTGGTCGCTGTTCGAGAGGTTTTAAAATCCTTAAAGATTTTCCGCTTTAGGCGATAAATCGGCTTCGTCCGATCTAGGGTGTATAGTGCCCCGATTCGGCCTTCATTCTAGGGGCTTCGCCAAAATTTAGAATTGTAGACTTCTATGGCTAAGTGAAAGTTATAAAGACGCATAGTCCGATTGCCTTGTTCGCTGCGCCGGACACCTCCTTAAGGGACCAAACATTTGGATAAAGAGTGTCCGGGTTTTCCACGAACACCCCAGTACTAGTTACGTGGGGGAGGAAGCCGACGACTGGCCTACTTTCAGAATTTTATAAACAGCCGCACAGAAGGTAATATTTTAAATAACAAAAGCGCTACATAGCGCAAATAACTTCGTCTTTAAATTACAACATGACAGAAGTGAACTCATTCCAAAATGGCGTCCTTGGTACACTCATCGGCGACAAGACGAGCACCCTTCATCACGCCATCGTAGTATATCTCAGGATGGCGATGCGCCTTGCCCTCCGGCGGCCTGTCCTTGACCAGCTTTTCCGCATCCAGCTTGCCCCAATGCACCTTGACGCGGGCAAAGGCTCGGCGGGCACCTTTGATGCAAACGGATCGCTTGATCACTTCAAGCCGCGGGCAGGCATCCACCATCCGCTGGATCAGGCCAAAGTAGCTACTGGGCAGAAGCTCACCAGGCCACATCCTGACTATGAAGTCCCTCATAGCCAGTTCGGCCGCTCTGTGGAGTTCGATCAACTGCTTCAGTTGGTCGCTTAGAGGCATCGGATGATCGGCCCCAGCATACTGGGACTAGAACAACTTCTCCGTTGAGCTCCCATCCTGGGCACGGTAGAACTCCGCAGCGTCTGAGACGCTGCGTGGCAGATCTGCAAACGTCCCTGGAGAGCTCCGTATTCGAGTAAGTAAAAGAAACGCCTCCTCCACATGTTTGCTTTGCATAAAGAATTTCTTACTCGCTGCTATCTTTTTGGCCTCCTGGATCTCCTACTGTGCTTTCTCGGCTTCGGCCTTGGCATCCTTCAAATTTACAAGGGCCTTCACAAGCTCGGCCTCCTTCATCTTCATATTATGCTCCACAGACTCGCACTTCTTGCCGAGGTCCTGGAGCTCTTGCTGTACCTCGCCCACTCTAGCACTTTGCTTTTCGCGCTCCTTGCATTCCAAGGCCGCTTTGTCTTCGGCCTCGGACAGTGCTTTCTTAAGGGACGCCACTCCGGCGGTGGCCCCTGTTACATAGTCACGACGCTTTGGCGTTAGACTGACAAATTTTGCCTATCTTTAAATACATACAAACGGGGAATCGCTTACCTTTATTCTCCTCGAGCCGCCTCTTCGTGAAGCCGAGCTCTCCCTGTGCCTACTCCAGATCCCGCTTCAGTTCGGCAACTTCGGCAGTACGGGCAGCAGCGGCAAGTAGCACGGCCTGCTTATGCACATAAATGCTTTTTAGACTCCTGCGGATTGTAATTGACCCTCCGTTTGGCTTTTCTTTCCGAACACCAACTAGAGTATCAGGGGCTACTACCTATCGGGTGGTAATTTCATACATTTTTATTACTTACCTCAAAGCCCGTCAGGAGGCTTGTGCAGGCTTCGGTTAGTCCATTTTTGGCGGACAGAACCTGTTGAATCACCGCACTCATAAGAGTACGGTGCTCTTCTTCCATGGAAGCGCCTCGAAGCGCTTCCATCAGACTATCTGGTGTCATTGATGCGACGGAAGTCATCGGCACGGGCGGCTCACCCGCCCTAACGAGGGGCTGCCCGCCTAAGTCCGAAACCGTCGGAGGTTCCGGAGCAGTGTTTGGTCGACAGTCCGCCTCGTTGCGGCTCCCATCGACGCGACCCGCGAGGATTTTGAACCCCACATGTCCGACATTTGGAGGTCCGCCTTGGGGCGTCTCCAGGGTCACCTCCCCCTGTTCGGGGAACCTTCAGGACAACACCTTCGTGTCATCCGCAGGCTGAGGAGTGGTGGCCGTCGGGAGCGAGTTCATCTCTGAAGTGCTCAGAGACCCATCCGAAGACGACACCTCGAGATGAGCCCGGGCCGGACTGCATCAATGTTCGGCGTTATTAAACAATTATGAAGTGAAAATCACGGTAGAGTGCGGACACTTACCATCGCGCCAGGGGCTTCCCCCTGGGCAGCCACCCTTCCTCGCTATGGCGGCCGTGGTGGAAGTAGTCGGAAGGGCGTCTTTCCCTTCTTGGGCGTCCCAGCCTCCCCTTCGGCGGCTTTCCTCTTTCTCCTCCCGATGCGAGAGGTGGAATTCTTCTTGCTTCCCCCCGCCTCCGCGAGAAGAATCTGTTTCGTCGTTGTCGGACGACGTGGGTATGACGGTCTTGCGTCGAGGGCCTCTCCCGGCCCCACGGCCCGTCCCCTCAGGCCTTTCATCCTTTCCGGATGGGCCGGCTTCTTCTTCTTCTTATTCCTCCTCTTCAGGGGAGGAGTGCGCCTCATCGTCTTCAGACGAGGCTTCTGGCACAACCTTACGACAGAGACCCTTTCGGGTCCCCGGGGCCTTCTTCTCGGCCTTCTTCTCCGGCACCTTGTACGGTGCCGGGACCAGCATCTCCGTTAGGAGAGCATCCGCTGGACCTTCTGGCAGCGGAGCCGGACAGTAGACCTGCTCCGCTATCTCCACGTAGTCCTGAAGCAAATATGCATGATTACTTAAGGGACTCCCATGAATATATTGGGAAAAACTGGGTCCGGTGGCATTCTGAGAACTCACCTGACTAGGAGCCCGCGCGGCGTGAAGCCCGTGGTCCTCGGATGTGGGAGGAGGTACTTCGGAGGCCGTGAACAGCAGCTTCCATGCACCTTTGTGCGTCATGTTGTAGAGCTTCCGGAGCGTCTGGTGCTCGGCCGGGACGAACTCCCACAGATTAGCTGCTCGCCTTTGACAGGGCAGGATCCGGCGAACGAGCATGACCTGGATCACGTTGACAAGCTTGATGTTCTTGTCCTTCATGCTTTTGATGCATGTCTGGAGTCCGGCCAGCTCCGTGGAATCGCCCCAGGACAGGCCCTTCTTTTCCGAGGAGGTGAGCCGCATGGGGGTTCCGGGTCGGAACTCGGGGGCCGCTGCCCAGCTGGCGCCGCGCGGCTCGGTGATGTAGAACCACCCCGATTGCCATCCTTTTACGGTCTCCGCAAAGGAGCTGTCCAGCCAGGTGACATTAGGCATCTTGCCCACCATGGCTCCTCCGCACTCCGCTTGTTGGCCGCTTACGATCTTCGGCTTCACGCAGAAGGTTTGCAGCCATAGGCCGAAATGAGGTCGGATGCGGAGGAAGGCCTCGCATCTGACGATGAATGCCGAGATGTTGAGGGCGAAATTGGGGCTAGATCATGGAAATCTAGCCCGTAGTAGAACATGAGCCAGCGGACGAAGGGTGAAGTGGAAACCCCAGTCCACGGATGAAGTGGGCGACGAACACGACTCTCGTGGGGTCCCGGTCGGAATGACCTGCCCAGCGTCCGGTGGCAGTGCGCTATGTCTGCTGACCAAGTGTCCGCCGCCCGAAGATTGTGATGTGCTTCTCCTTGGCGGTGGAAGCCACCCGCTTGCCTCCTACTCTGGACATGTCTAGCTGTGCGGAGGAGACTTGGGCTTGGGCGCTGGAGCTCGAGGGGGCAAGAATGGGCAAAGAAGGAAGAAGGCGTGGGTAAAAATGAGGAAATCTTATCCCTTTATAGAGACGACGAAAGCGGTGCGCCTCCCCACTTGCCCATTGGGAATCGCTTGCTTCCCAGGCGCCACGATTAATGATGTGGTGGGATTACCCATACCCATATTGATGAGAATCCCGTGATAAGGGGGGCACGATCTCTGCTTTGACAAGACGTGTCAAGGAAACCGCCTCGCAATATGCGCTATGGCTGGTTGTGGAAAGACGGTTCGAATAATAACCCGACCGTAATGACACATCGCGTTGCTTAAAAAGTTGTCAGCAGATTGCATTTGTGAAACATCATTCTCTCTACGGTGGCATGCGAAGATCATCTTGTGGATCCGGACATGGTTTGAGTGTTCGATAATTACCTTGGAGTATTCGGAGAAGGAACCCGCCTTGCAATGCCGAAGACAATACTGCGCGTTGGACTCATCGTCATTGAAGCCTGGTTCAGGGGCTACTGAGGGAGTCCTGGATTAGGGGGTATCCGGACAGCCGGACTGTGTACATCGTCCGGACTATTGAAGCGTGAAGATACAAGACTCAAGACTTCGGCCCGTGTCCGTATGGGACTTTCCTTGGCATGGAAGGCAAGCTTGGCGATCCGGATATTATATTTCCTTCCTTGTAACCGACTCCATGTAAACCCGAGCCCTCTCCGGTGCCTATATAAACCGGAGACGTTGGTCCTTAGAAGGCCGATCACAATTACAATCATACCATCATAGGCTAGCTCTTAGGGTTTAGCCTCTACGATCTCGTGGTAGATCTACTCTTGTACTACCCATATCATCAATATTAATCAAGCAGGAAGTAGGGGTTTACCTCCATCGAGAGGGCCCGAACCTGGGTAAACATCTGTGTCCCTTGCTTCCTGTAACCATCAGCCTTGACGCACAGATCGGGACCCCCTACCCGAGATCCGCCGGTTTTGACACCGACAGCGGGAGCTAACAACTTTCGCCGCTACAATCATTTATTAATTAAGGAGTCAAGTTACTACAATCATTTATTATAGCATACGCTACGCTGGGCGGGATATAATTAAGAAGAACACCATCCGATCTTTTAGTAAAACTATATTTTGTAATCTCATGCGTCATCATATTAGCACGATGGTTCATTTTGGAAGTCTTAAGATGCTGAAAAAGCCCAATCATAGCATATGCTTCCTTTTTCAGATTAACTAGGCTAGACCTGTGAAACGTATCAATAGCAAGGAAAGAGACCACAAAGGGGGCGCGCGGCCTGTGCTGGCTGCCCTCCTTTCTCTCCACTAAGGCCCATGGTGGCCCATTAGTTCCCCGGGGGTACCAGTAACCCCTCCGGCACTCCGGTTTTACCCGAAACCATCCGGAACACTTCCGGTGTCCGAATAACATGGTCCAATATATCAATCTTTATGTTTCAACCATTTCGAGACTCCTCGTCATGTCCGTGATCTCATCCGGGACTCCGAACAACCTTCGGTCATCAAATCACATAAACTCATAATACAAATCTTCATCGGACGTTAAGCGTGCGGACCCTACGGCTTCGAGAAGTATGTAGACATGACCGAGACACATCTCCGGTCCATAACCAATAGCAGAACCTGGATGCTCATATTGGCTCCTACATATTCTACGAAGATCTTTATCGGTCAAACTGCATAACAACATACGTTGTTCCCTTTGTCATCAGTATGTTACTTGCCCGAGATTCGATCGTCGGTATCATCATACCTAGTTCAATCTCGTTACCGGCAAGTCTCTTTACTCGTTCCGTAATGCATCAACCCGCAACTAACTCATTAGTCACATTACTTGCAAGGCTTATAGTGATGTGCATTACCGAGAGGGCCCAAAGATACCTCTCCGACAGTCGGAGTGACAAATCCTAATCTCGATCTATGCCAACTCAACAAACACCATCGGAGACACTTGTAGATCATCTTTATAATCACCCAGTTACGTTGTGACGTTTGATAGCACACAAAGTGTTCCTCCGGTATTCGGGAGTTGCATAATCGCATAGTCATAGGAACATGTATAAGTCATGAAGAAAGCAATAGCAATAAACTAAATGATCATAATGCTAAGCTAACGGATGGGTCTTGTCCATCACATCATTCTCTAATGATGTGATCCCGTTCATCGAATGACTACACATGTCTATGGCTAGGAAACTTAACCATCTTTGATTAACGAGCTAGTCAAGTAGAGGCATACTAGGGACACTCTGTTTGTCTATGTATTCACACATGTACTAAGTTTCCAGTTAATACTATTCTAGCATGAATAATAAACATTTATCATGATATAAGGAAATATAAATAACAACTTTATTATTGCCTCTAGGGCATATTTCCTTCAGTCGCCCACTTGCATTAGAGTCAATAATCTAGATTACATTGTAATGATTCTAACACCCATGGAGTCTTGGTGCTGATCATGTTTTGCTCATGAGAGAGGCTTAGTCAATGGGTCTGCAACATTCAGATCCGTATGTATCTTGCAAATCTCTATGTCTCCCTCCTTGACTTGATCGCGGATGGAATTGAAGCATCTCTTGATGTGCTTGGTTCTCTTGTGAAATCTAGATTCCTTTGCCAGGGCAATTGCACCAGTATTGTCATAAAAGATTTCATTGGACCCGATGCACTAGGTATGACACCTAGATCGGATATGAACTCCTTCATCCAAACTCCTTCATTTGTTGCTTCCGAAGCAGCTATGTACTCTGCTTCACACGTAGATCCCGCCACGACGCTCTGTTTGGAACTACACCAACTTACAGCTCCTCCATTCAATATAAATACGTATTCGGTTTGTGACTTAGAGTCATCCGGATCAGTGTCAAAGCTTGCATCGACGTAACCATTTACGACGAGCTCTTTGTCACCTCCATAAATGAGAAACATATCCTTAGTCCTTTTCAGGTATTTCAGGATGTTCTTGACCGCTGTCCAGTGATCCACTCCTAGATTACTTTGGTACCTCCCTGCTAAACTAATAGCAAGGCAAACATCAGGTCTGGTACGCAACATTGCATACATGATAGAACCTATGGCTGAAGCATAGGGAATGACTTTCATTTTCTCTCTATCTTCTGCGGTGGTCTGGCATTGAGTCTGACTCAACTTCACACCTTGTAACACATGCAATAACCCTTTCTTTGCTTGATCCATTTTGAACGTCTTCAAAACTTTATCAAGGTATGTGCTTTGTGAAAGTCCAATTAAGCGTCTTGATCTATCTCTATAGATCTTGATGCCCGATATATAAGCAGCTTCACCAAGGTCTTTCATTGAAAACTTCTTATTCAAGTATCCTTTTGTGCTATCCATAAATTCAGTATCATTTCCGTTCAACAATATGTCATCCACATATAATATCAGAAATGCTATAGAGCTCCCACTCACTTTCTTGTAAATACAGGATTCTCAAAAAGTCTGTATGAAACCATATGCTTTGATCACACTATCAAAACGTATATTCCAACTCCGAGATGCTTGCACCAGTCCATAAATGGATCGCTGGAGCTTACACACTTTGTTAGCACATTTTGGATCGACAAAACCTTCTGGTTGCATCATATACAACTCTTCATTAAGATATCCATTAAGGAATGCAGTTTTGACATCCATTTGCCAAATTTCATAATCATAAAATGTGGCAATTGCTAACATGATTCGGACAGACTTAAGCATCGCTACAGGTGAGAAGGTATCATCGTAGTCAACTCCTTGAACTTGTCGAAAACCTTTCGCAACAAGTCGAGCTTTGTAGACAGTAACATTACCGTCAGCGTCAGTCTTCTTCTTGAAGATCCATTTATTCTCTATGGCTTGCCGATCATCGGGCAAGTCAACCAAAGTCCACACTTTGTTTTCATACATGGATCTCATCTCAGATTTCATGGCCTCAAGCCATTTTGCGGAATCTGGGCTCATCATCGCTTCCTCATAGTTCGTAGGTTCGTCATGGTCAAGTAACATGACCTCCAGAATAGGATTACCGTACCACTCTGGTGCGGATCTTACTCTGGTTGACTTACGAGGTTCGGTAGTAACTTGATCAGAAGTTTTATGATCATCATCATTAGCTTCCTCACTAATTGGTGTAGGAATCACTGAAACTGATTTCTGTGATGAACTACTTTCCAATAAGGGAGCAGGTACAATTACCTCATCAAGTTCTACTTTCCTCCCACCCACACCTTTCGAGAGAAAATCCTTCTCTAGAAAGGATCCATTCTTAACAACGAATATCTTGCCTTCGGATCTGTGATAGAAGGTGTACCCAACAGTCTCCTTTGGGTATCCTATGAAGACACATTTCTCCGATATGGGTTCGAGCTTATCAAGTTGAAGCTTTTTCACATAAGCATCGCAGCCCCAAACTTTAAGAAACGACAACTTGGGTTTCTTGCCAAACCACAGTTCATATGGTGTCGTCTCAACGGATTTAGATGGTGCCCTATTTAACATGAATGCAGCCGTCTCTAAAGCATAACCCCAAAACAATAGCGGTAAATCAATAAGAGACATCATAGATTGCACCATATCTAATAAAGTGTGGTTACGACGTTCGGACACACCATTACGCTGTCATGTTCCAGGTGGCGTGAGTTGCAAAACTATTTCGTGTTTTTTCAAATGAAGAACAAACTCATAAATCAAATATTCACCTCCACGATCAGATTGTAGAAACTTTATTTTCTTATTATGATGATTTTCCACTTCATTATGAAATTCTTTGAACTTTTCAAATGTTTCAGACTTGTGTTTCATTAAGTAGATATACCCATATCTGCTCAAATCATCTGTCAAGGTCAGAAAATAACGATACCCGCCGCAGGCATCAACACTCATTGGACCGCATACATCAGTATGTATAATTTCCAATAAGTCTGTTGCTCGCTCCATTGTTCCGGAGAACGGAGTCTTAGTCATCTTGCCCATGAGGCATGGTTGGCAAGCATCAAGTGATTCCAAAAGCCCATCAGCATGGAGTTTATTCATGCGCTTTAAACAAATATGACCTGAACGGCAGTGCCACAAATAAGTTGCACTATCATTATTAAACTTATATCTTTTGGCTTCAATACTATGAATATGTGTATCACTACTATTCAAGATTCAACAAAATAGACCACTCATCAAGGGTGCGTGACCATAAAATATATTACTCATATAAATAGAACAACCATTATTCTCTGATTTAAATGAATGACTGTCTCACATGAAACAAGATCCAGATATAATGTTCATGCTTAACGCTGGCACCAAATAACAATTATTCAGGTCTAAAACTAATCCCGAAGGTAGATGTAGAGGTAGCGTGCCGAGGTGATCACATCGACTTTGGAACCATTTCCCACGTGCATCGTCACCTTGTCCTTAGCCAATCTTCACTTAATCTGTAGTCCCTGTTTCGAGTTGCAAATATGACCAACAGAACCAGTATCAAATACCCAGGCGCTACTACGAGCATTCGTAAGGTACACATCAATAACATGTATATCAAATATACCTTTCACTTTGCCATCCTTCTTATCCGCCAAATACTTGGGGCAGTTCCGCTTTCAGTGGCCAGTCCCTTTGTAGTAGAAGCACTCAGTCTCAGGCTTAGGTCCAGACTTGGGCTTCTTCACTTGAGCAGCAACTTGCTTGCCGTTCTTATTGAAGTTCCCCTTCTTCCCTTTGCCCTTTTTCTTGAAACTAGTGGTCTTGTTAACCATCAACACTTGATGCTCCTTCTTGATTTCTACCTCCGCAGCCTTTAGCATTGCGAAGAGCTCGGGAATTGTCTTATCCATCCCTTGCATATTATAGTTCATCACGAAGCTTTTGTAGCTTGGTGGCAGTGATTGAAGAACTCTGTCAATGTCACTGTCAACTGGAAGATTAACTCCCAGTTGAATCAAGTGATTGTGGTACCCAGACATTCTGAGTATATGTTCACTGACAGAACTTTCTCCTCCATTTTGCAGCTGTAGAACTTATTGGAGACTTCATATCTCTCAATCTGGGCATTTGCTTGAAATATTAACTTCAACTCCTGGAACATCTCATATGCTCCATGACGTTCAAAACATCGTTGAAGTCTCGGTTCTAAGCTGTAAAGCATGGCACACTGAACTATCGAGTAGTCATCAGCTTTGCTCTGCCAGGCGTTCATAAGTTCGGCGTTGCTCCTGCAGCGGGTCTTGCACCTAGTGGTGCTTCCAGGATGTAATTCTTCTGTGCAGCAATGAGGATAATCCTCAAGTTACGGACCCAGTCCGTGTAGTTGCTACCATCATCTTTCAACTTAGCTTTCTCTAGGAACACATAAAAATTTCACGGAACTGTAGCATGGGTCATTTATCTACAACAACATAGACATGCAAAATACTATCAGGTACTAAGTTCATGATAAATTAAAGTTCAATTAATCATATTACTTAAGAACTCCCACTTAGATAGACATCCATCTAATCATCTAAGTGATCACGTGATCCATATCAACTAAACCATGTCCGATCATCACGTGAGATGGAGTAGTTTTCAATGGTGAACATCAGTATGTTGATCATATCTACTATATGATTCACGGTCGACTTTTCGGTCTCTGTGTTCTGAGGCCATATCTGCATATGCTAGGCTCGTCAAGTTTAACCCGAGTATTCTGCGTATGCAAAACTGTCTTGCACCCATTGTATGTGAACGTAGAGCTTATCACACCCGATCATCATGTCGTGTCTCGGCACGACGAACTTTCGCAACGGTGCATACTCAGGTAGAACACTTATACCTTGAAATTTAGTGAGAGATCATCTTATAATGCTATTGTCGTACTAAGCAAAATAAGATGTATAAAAAGATAAACATCACATGCAATCAATATAAGTGATATGATATGGCCATCATCATCTTGTGCCTTTGATCTCCATCTCCAAAGCGCCGTCATGATCACCATCGTCACCGGCTTGACACCTTGATCTCCATCGAAGCATCGTCGTCGTCTGGCCAACTATTGCTTCTACACTATCGCTACTGCTTAGTGATAAAGTAAAGCAATTACATGGCGATTGCGTTTCATAAAATAAAGCGACAACCATATGGCTCATGCCAGTTGCCGATAACTTTTTACAAAACATGATCATCTCATACAACAATTTATATATCATCACGTCTTGACCATATCACATCACTGCAAGCCTTGCAAAAACAAGTTAGACGTCCTCTACTTTGTTGTTGCAAGTTTTATGTGGCTGCTACGGGCTTCTAGCAAGAACCATTTTTACCTATGCATCAAAACCACAATGATTTTTCGTCAAGTGTGATGTTTTAACCTTCAACAAGGATCGAGCGTAGTCAAACTCTATTCAACTAAAGCTGGAGAAATAGACACCCACTAGCCACCTGTGTGCGAAGCACGGCGGTAGAACTAGTCTCATGAACGCGGTCATGTAATGTCGGTCTGGGCCGCTTCATCCAACAATACCGTCGAATCATAGTATGACATGCTGGTAAGCAGTATGACTATTATCGCCCACAACTCTTTGTGTTCTACTCGTGCATATAACATCTACGCATAGGCCTGGCTCGGATCAACTGTTGGGAACATAGTATTTCAAAAAAATCCTACGATCACGCAAGATCTATCTAGGAGAAGGCATAGCAATGAGCGGGGAGAGTGTGTCTGTAACACCCCGGATTCGATGCGCCAGGTGTCTGCCAGTTATTCGCCGTCATTGCCATGTCATGTGCTTGCGTGTTGCATTTTGCCATGTCATCATCTGCATTTCATATCATGTCATCATGTGCATTTCATTTTGCATACATGTTCGTCTCATGCACCCGAGCATTTTTCCCCGTTGCCCGTTTTGCAATCCGGCACTCCTATGTCTCCCGTCGCCCCCTTTTGCCTCTTTTCGTGTGCGGGTGTTAAACTTTCTCAACATGGCCCGAGGTTTGTCAAGCGGCCTTGGTATAGCACCGGTAGACCGCCTGTCAAGTTTCGTGTCATTCGGAGGTCGTTTGGTACTCCAACGGTTAACCGGGCAACCGCAAAAGCCTCTTTTGTATTGCAGCCCAACACCCCTTTCAAAGTAGCCCAAAACCCAGCAAACTCCTCTCCATGCTCTCTGTCGTTCGATCACGATTGCGTGGCCGAAAACCGCACCTCATTTGGACACTCTAGCTCCCTCTACCTATATAAACACCTCCCCTCCGAAATTCAAGGGTCAAACCCTAGATCTAACCCTCACTTCGCCCGCCACAGACGTCGATCTGATCTAGACGCGTCCGCCCGCCGCCCATAGCCGAATCGCCCACGCCACGTGGCCGCCGCCCGTCCCTCCGCCGCCCGCCCGCGGAGCCCATCCGGGCCCAGCAGGCCCGATCCGCCGCCAGCTCCCGCCCAGCGCTCGCCGCGCCGCCGCCGCCGCCCGCCCGCTTGGCCTGCCCTCCGCCAACCCGCCAGCGCCTCCGGCCAGCCTTCTGCCGCCGCCCGTCCCTCGTCGCCCGCTCCGCCGCCTCCTCTGCGCCTCCCGCGCCGCCCGCTTTCGGGAGCCCCTCGATCCGCCGCCGCCCATCCGAAGTGCCGGCCGCCACTGCGTCTGCCAGGCGGAGCTTCGCCTCCGCCCGGCGCCGGTGGGCTCCTCCGCCGCGCCCTCGTCCCTGCCGGCCGGATCCGGTCGGGCCGGACCGGATCCGCCCCTCCCCGACCATCTCCGTGAGCCTCGCCTCCTTCCCCGCCATCTCCGGCGAGCCCCGCTCCGGCGAGCCTCGGTTCCCGTGCCGGTTGACTTTCTTTTCCCCCTCGTTTTTCTCTAAGTCCCCGATTATTTCAGTATTTTTATGCATTTTCATCGCATCATAACTCTGCATCCGTAGCACCGTTTCGGGCGTGCAATATGTAAAATTGTTCGCCTCAACGAGTACATCATTTCATCTCATTGCATCATTTACATTTGAGTTCATCTTGATGCCCGAAATGCTGTTGGAAGAGGGCTATGTGTTGTTAGTTTCAGATTCTTATCAGAACATGCACTTTTGTCATTTTTGCCATGATTGATGTGTGCATCCTATGAACTTGAGTCCTACATGTGTTTTGTACTATGCCATGCCACCTTTACAGGGGTGTATGCCATGTATTTTTGTGATCTATGTGGTGACTAGCACAAGCATGCACACTAGGCTTCATGATGTTGCTGATTTCAGCCCCTGTTCTGCTGATATTTTTATGCCATGTAAACTTGATGCTGCCGAGATATCCATGCTTATTTTGAGATACTTCAGTAAGGATGTTTTGAACATATGCTTATTCATTATCCATCCATGCCCTTGTTTGCAATTATGGAGTGCCATAGCTTGAGTCAATCGAGCTCTACTTTTGCTATAAAATGTTTCCTGGCAGGTTGTTTACATGTTATTCAATTTTGCCAAGGTTGTTGTGGTTGATCCGTGTATGCTATGATGTTGTTCTTGCCATGTATAGCTTCTATGCCATGTCTTATTACTGTGAGTTGCCTTGCCATGCCATTTATTGCTCTGTGGTGAGTGGTTCAAGCTCACCAACATGCCTACTTATTGTTGTTCTTGCCATGTATGAATCTGTAATATAACTTGCCATGTTTACATGGGTGCCATCATATTTTATGATCCTTTTGGCTTATGTCAGTAAAGGACTTTTGTTCTATGCATTTAGTAGTATCATGCCCTGCCTTCGTTTGCCATGATAAGTTCCTGTAGCATGTTGTTTGATAGCTCTAAACATTGCAACTTTGATGTTATTTACGCTAAAGTGCTGAACTGTTATTATTTGCAATCTTTCCATGTGTGTTTGAGCATGTTCTAGTGATTTCTGGAGATAGCTCAGTGTTCATGTTTTGTAATGCTTTACCTGCACATCATGCCCATGCCTTTTGTTATTACGTTGAGGTGCTGTAGCATGTTGTTTTGATGCTTGCAATATGCCTAGTTGCTGTTTTGGACAGCTTGTCCTTTAAACTTGTTTCATGTGTATGTGTTGAACCGTTGCTCCGTTTTGAGTGTGCTCTATATGAAACTTGCTCGATTTTGCATGTAGCTTCATATTATCATGTTGCATCCTTGTTTTGAGGTGTTTGCTTGATGTTTGTATGTATTTTGCATCAATGCCATGTTTATCTTGTTTTGCTCATATCTTCTAGGCCGTAGCTCCGAATTAAATGAACTTTATATGTAACTTGACTAGAATTTCGTGTAGATCATCATGGTGCATCTTAACTTGCTGTTTAACAACTTGAACATAAAGTATATTCATATCTGGACCAATTTCGAAATTTGCATATGAGGACTTACCGGAATTGTTCTATGTTGTTCCCGGCCTCATTTAAACTTGCCTTGATGTGTTGCTCTTGTTTGCATCATCTCTTGCCATGAGTAGCTTCATGTAGTTTTGTCATGCATCATGCTTGGTTGAGCATCATGTCTTGTTCATGTGTGGTGTGTTTACTATGTTGTGTGCTTCTTCTCGATAGTTCCCGTTTCGTTGTGATCGTGAGGATTCGTTCGTCTACGCTTGGTTCGTCTTCGTGGCTTCATCTTCTTCATGGACTCGTTCTTCTTCCTAGCGGGATTTCAGGCAAGATGACCGCTACCCTGGATCTCACTACTATCTTTGCTATGCTAGTTGCTTCGTTCTATCGCTATGCTGCGCTACCTATCATTTGCTCTTCAAGCCTTCCCAATTTGCCATATCAGCCTCTAACCTTTTTCCCCTTCCTATGCAAACCGTTGTTTGGCTATGTTACCGCTTGCTCAGCCCCTCTTATAGCGTTGTTAGTTGCAGGTGAAGATGAAGTTTGTTCCTTGTTGGAACATGGAGATGTTGTTCCTTGTTGGAACATGTTTACTTGTTGGGATATCACAATATACCTTATATTATTAATGCATCTATATACTTGGTAAAGGGTGGAAGGCTCGGCCTTATGCCTGGTGTTTTGTTCCACTCTTGCCGCCCTAGTTTCCGTCATATCGGTATTATGTTCCCGGATTTTGCGTCCCTAACGCGGTCGGGTGATTTATGGGACCCCCTTGACAGTTCGCTTTGAATAAGACTCCTTCAGCAAGGCCCAACATTGGTTCTACCATTTGCCTCACCTAGCCCTTTTTCCCTTGGGTTTCCAGAGCCCAAGGGTCATCTTATTTTACCCCCCCCCCCGGGCCAGTGCTCGTCGTGAGTGCTGGTCCAAACCGTCAGCCGTCGGTGGCCACCAGGGGCAACTCTGGGTTCGCCTACCGGAAGTTTGGACAATACGGTGTGCCCTGAGACCGAGATATGTGCAGCTCCTATCAGGATTTGTCGGCACATCCGGGCGGCTTTGCTGGTCTTGTTTTATTGCTGTCGAAATGTCTTGTAGTCGGGATTCCGAGACTGATCGGGTCTTCCCGGGGAGAAGGAATATCCTTCGTTGATCGCGAGAGCTTATCATGGGCTAAGGTGGGACACCCCTGCAGGGTATAAACTTTCGAGAGCCATGCCCGCGGTTATGTGGCAGATGGGAATTTGTTAATATCCGGTTGTAGTAAACTTGAAGCAAACTCTTCTAAAATACACCAACCGTGTGCGCAACCGTGAGTGTCTCTTTTCGGGGTTGATCGAGAGGAGAACACGGTTTCTGAGTTATGTTTGACGTAAGTAGGAGTTCAGGATCACTTCTTGATCATTACTAGTTGACGACCGTTCCTTTGTTTCTCTTCTCGCTCTCATTTGCGTATGTTAGCCACCATATATGCTTAGTCGCTGCTGCAACCTCACCACTTTACCCCTTCCTTTCCCATTAAGCTTTGCTAGTCTTGATACCCATGGTAATGGGATTGCTGAGTCCTCGTGGCTCACAGATTACTACACCACCAGTTGCGGGTACAGGTTTGCGATGATCATGACGTGAGAGCGATGTTTGCTTGTTTGGAGTTCTTCTTCTGCTTCTTCTTCGATCAGGGGATAGGTTCCAGGTCGGCAGCCTGGGCTAGCAGGGTGGATATTGTTTGAGTTTCTGTTTTTGTTTCATCTATAGTCGGATGTTGATCTCTTGTATATGATGTTGATGTATTCTTGTGGCATTCGTGCCTTATGTATGTATCCCCATCTATTATGTAATGTTGATGTAATGACATCCACCTTGCAAAAGCGTTCCAATATGCGGGTCTATCCTTGGTGGGACCTTTGAGTTCCTTTTGGATAGGGTCGCATATTGGGCGTGACAAGTTGGTATCAGAGCCTCGACCGACCCTAGGAGCCCCCTTGATTGATCGTGTAGTTTGGCCGATGTTGAGTCTAGAAGAAAACTGATTTCTGAGTCTAGTTATATCGGAGAGTAGGAATTCTTTTTACTCCTCAGCCCCTTCGTCGCTCTGGTGAGGAATCTTGACGTAGGTGTTTTGAATTACTTCTCTTCCCCTTCAAATTTTCTTTAGGATCACGCAGTTGGTTTTCCGATCGTTGGCTCTCAGCTCTTTGCATCCGGTGCATTTCTCGTCAAGTCGACTCGAACCCCTTCATCTTTGCAAATTCAATCCTCAGTTGTCTTATTTTCCCACCCGCCCACCCTTCTTCATCTCAGAGCCGGAGTCCGTAATCGAGTATCGATCCTACTCGTGCGAAGTCTTTGCTTTCTATCCTCTTTGTTCTCAACCGGTGTTTTCTCTTCAAGATATTCGTCGTTTCCCCTCCCGAGTTGCCTTTGTTTTTCCCGCCCACCCACCCATTTTCTTCCCGGAGTCTGACTCTCTCTCGACCAGCTATCTCATTCGTGTGGAGCCTCTTCAGTCTTCCCTCAATTATTTCAACCGGTGAATTCTCGTTTTGTACGACATTCTTCATCTCTTTTCTTCTTTGGTGGACTCAATTCAAGTTTTTCGGGTTGATCACATTCTTTTCACTCGGATCAAGTGTTCTCCTTGCTCGTTCGCCTCTCGCCAGTTTATTCTTCCGGAGTATTCAAGACATCTCAGGAGATTCGTCCGTGTTCCAATTAATTCGAGGTTGTCACCTCATTCTAATATTCCAATTGTTCTGGTGCATCATCTATCTGTTCAACATCCCTTTCCAACGGTGTTATCTCTTCAGTGGGCCCTAACCCACAGGTCTTTTCCCAGGACCTTACCTGACTCTTCTATTTCCCCGGAGCTATTCTCAATTCTTTTCAAGTGTGACGTAAGAATGGATTCCATCAGTCACATGCCTATTCCAAGATCAATTTCAAATCATTTCATTGTTGGCTCAACCTCTTCGCTTTTCATTCTCCCGGAGTACCTTTGTAATTTTGGTGGTGTTTCTCGTCATCATTTGAAGACCAAAGAAGAGTTTTTTCCTCTAAATCTTGTCCGTTCTACCGGAGGTTCATGGTGCTAGCTCGATGTTATCCTATCTAATTGTTTCCAGTTGTGCAATTCTTTTCATCCATCCGGAGTCGTTCAGGTCTTGCTTTCTCTCTCGATCATCCGGAGGCCATCTTTTCGGAAGATTTCTTCGTTCTAAGTTTTCAGATTCGTTCTCCAATTATTCTATATATGTGCCCTTTCGTTCGTCTCAATATTCTTCCGGTGCTTCGTTCAAGCATTCGTCAATCAGTTCGCGATCTCTTCGTTCTCTTGTCTCTAATTTTCCCTCTAGTATCTTCGTGGTTTCAAATTCTTTCCGGCGATTCGTTCTCTTCTCCTCGTTCATTTTCATTTCTAACGGTGGTTCGTGCAAGATTCTTTTTCGTTAATTCTCATTTAATCCATTCGTTCTTTCAATCCTACCGGTGGTTCATGAAGACCTTCTCAAGTTTGCGATATGTCACTTCTCAATTCCTTTTCAAGAAGAATAAGTAGTATGCTAAATCCATTGCTTGTCATCAATTTAATTTGATGAAGGATAAGCATACAATAAATCTTATTCTTATTTCCTCTGAGTGATTAATCTCTTCCTTCGGAGTTTGTTCTTGATGAATAAATTCTAGTTCCAAGTGTTCTCCATCTTTTCTTTTCCGGCGTTCAAATTTCCTCGGCCATTTCGTCGAAACCTCCATCTAAATCATCGCAAGGCTCATCTTATTCTTTCATCCTTCATTCTATCTCATCATCCTTTTGCTACCGGAGTTCTTCATGGTGGTTCTTCATGATTTACTCTTTTCTTCAAGAGTTCATCAAGATTTTGTTGGCGGAGTTCAAGTATCTTTTCTTCTCGCGTCTCGAAGTGCAATTAATTCTCCGTATTCTTTCGAAGTGGAGTTGTGCATTTATTCGTTCTTCTCAGCTATTCAATCTTTTCCGCTTGTGGTCGGTTATCACCTTATAATTTTGAGATGGTTTCCATAATACCACAACAAGGTTATTCTTTCGTTGTTGATTTTCTCAACAACTCCATTCAATCCTTCCTTCTAAGTTCTTTTCATTCAACTCTTTCAATTCTTCCGGAGGCATTGCATATTCATCTCGTCAAGTGCCATCCCATCTAGCGAAGTTCATGTTCTATCCTTTCCTTGTTCAACCGGAGTGCTGCCTAAATCCTTTTCAGCCTTATTCGTTTCTTTTCTCATTCTAACCACTCCGGTTAGAATGAGTCGTTTCATAGTCTATCTGATTCCGTGATCATTCGATTCTCGTCATTCTTGTCGTTCCTCTCTTCTTCTCGTGTGCTCTTGATTCTTTGCTTCTTCTTTTAGTTCTTGTTTCACCTCATCCCTTTTCCCTTCCGTCTCGGTCCTAAGATGTCGGGACGAGATCTCTTGTTAGTGGAGGAGTGTTGTAACGCCCCGGATTCGATCGCGCCTGTGTCCGCCATTATTCGCCGTCATTGCCATGTCATGTGCTTGCGTGTTGCATTTTGCCATGTCATCATCTGCATTTCATATCATGTCATCATGTGCATTTCATTTTGCATACGTGTTCGCCTCATGCACCCGAGCATTTTCCCGTTGTCCGCTTTTGCAATCCGCACTCCTATGTCTCCAGCGCCCCTTTTGCCTCTTTTCGTAAAGGGTGTTAAACTTTCTCGGAATGGCCCGAGGTTTGTCAAGCGGCCTTGGTATAGCACCGGTAGACCGCCTGTCAAGTTTCGTGTCATTCGGAGGTCGTTTGGTACTCCAACGGTTAACCGGGTAACCGCAAAAGCCTCTTTTGTATTGCAGCCCAACACCCCTTTCAAAGTGGCCCAAAACCCAGCAAACTCTTCTCCATGCTCTCGGTCGTTCGATCACGATCGCGTGGCCGAAAACCGCACCTCATTTGGACACTCCTGGCTCCCTCTACCAATATAAACACCTCCCCCTCCGAAATTCGCGGTCAAATCCCCCCGAAACCCTAGATCTCGCCCTCCGCCGCCGCCGGACACGTCCGATCTGGACCGGACGCGTCCGCCCGACGCGCCAGAAGCGAATCGCCCCGCGCCACGTGGCGCCGCCGTCCCTCCCGCCGCTTGCCATGGAGGCTATCCGGGCCCAGCGGGCCCGATCTCGCCGCCCGCTCCGCGCCACAGACGCCGCGCCGCCCGCCCGCCGCCAGCCTGCGCCCCCTCCGCCCGCCCGCCGCCCGTCCCTCGCCGCCCGCTCCGCCGCCTCCTCAAGGCCTCATACCGCTCGGGAGGAGCCTCGATCGCGCCGCCGCCCATCCGAGCTGCCGGCCGTCACCGCGTCTGCTCGCCAGGCCGAGCTTCGCCTCGCCCGGCGCCGGTGGGCTCCTCCGCCGCGCCCTCGCCCCTGCCGGCCGGATCCGGTCCGGCCGGACCGGATCCGCCCCTCCCCGACCATCTCCGGCGAGCCTCGCCTCCTTCCCCGCCATCTCCGGCAAGCCCCGCTCCGGCGAGCCTCGGTTCCCGTGCCGGTTGACTTTCTTTTCCCCCTCGTTTTTCTCTAAGTCCCCGATTATTTCAGTATTTTTATGCATTTTCATCGCATCATAACTCCGCATCCGTAGCTCCGTTTCGGGCGTGTAATATGTAGAATTGTTCGCCTCGACGAGTACATCATTTCATCTCATTGCATCATTTACATTTGAGTTCATCTTGATGCCCGAAATGCTGTTGGAAGAGGGCTATGTGTTGTTAGTTTCAGATTCTTATCAGAACATGCACTTTTGTCATTTTTGCCATGATTGATGTGTGCATCCTATGAACTTGAGTCCTACATGTGTTTTGTACTATGCCATGCCACCTTTACAGGGGTGTATGCCATGTATTTTTGTGATCTATGTGGTGACTAGCACAAGCATGCAAACTAGGCTTCATGATGTTGCTGATTTCAGCCCCTGTTCTGCTGATATTTTTATGCCATGTAAACTTGATGCTGCCGAGATATCCATGCTTATTTTGAGATACTTCAGTAAGGATGTTTTGAACATATAGTTATTCACTATCCATCCATGCCCTTGTTTGCAATTGTGGAGTGCCATAGCTTGAGTCAATCGAGCTCTACTTTTGCTATAAAATGTTTCCTGGCAGGTTGTTTACATGTTATTCAATTTTGCCAAGGTTGTTGTGGTTGATCCGTGTATGCTATGATGTTGTTCTTGCCATGTATAGCTTCTATGCCATGTCTTATTACTGTGAGTTGTCTTGCCATGCCATTTATTGCTCTGTGGTGAGTGGTTCAAGCTCACCAACATGCCTACTTATTGTTGTTCTTGCCATGTATGAATCTGTAATATAACTTGCCATGTTTACATGGGTGCCATCATATTTTATGATCCTTTTGGCTTATGTCAGTAAAGGACTTTTGTTCTATGCATTTAGTAGTATCATGCCCTGCCTTTGTTTGCCATGATAAGTTCCTGTAGCATGTTGTTTGATAGCTCTAAACATTGCAACCTGATGTTATTTCTGCTAAACTCTGGAACTGTTATTATTTGCAATCTTTCCATGTGTGTTTGAGCATGTTCTAGTGATTTCTGGAGATAGCTCAGTGTTCATGTTTTGTAATGCTTTACCTGCACATCATGCCCATGCCTTTTGTTATTACGTTGAGGTGCTGTAGCATGTTGTTTTGATGCTTGCAATATGCCTAGTTGCTATTTTGGACAGCTTGTCCTTTAAACTTGTTTCATGTGTATGTGTTGAACCGTTGCTCCGTTTTGAGTGTGCTCTATATGAAACTTGCTCGATTTTGCATGTAGCTTCATATTATCATGTTGCATCCTTGTTTTGAGGTGTTTGCTTGATGTTTGTATGTATTTTGCATCAATGCCATGTTTATCTTGTTTTGCTCATATCTTCTAGGCCGTAGCTCCGAATTAAATGAACTTTATATGTAACTTGACTAGAATTTCGTGTAGATCATCGTGGTGCATCTTAACTTGCTGTTTAACAACTTGAACATAAAGTATATTCAGATCTGGACCAATTTCGAAATTTGCATCTGAGGACTTACCGGAATTGTTCTATGTTGTTCCCGGCCTCATTTAAACTTGCCTTGATGTGTTGCTCTTGTTTGCATCATCTCTTGCCATGAGTAGCTTCATGTAGTTTTGTCATGCATCATGCTTGGTTGAGCATCATGTCTTGTTCATGTGTGGTGTGTTTACTATGTTGTGTGCTTCTTCTCGATAGTTCCCGTTTCGTTGTGATCGTGAGGATTCGTTCGTCTACGCTTGGTTCGTCTTCGTGGCTTCATCTTCTTCATGGACTCGTTCTTCTTCCTAGCGGGATTTCAGGCAAGATGACCGCTACCCTGGATCTCACTACTATCTTTGCTATGCTAGTTGCTTCGTTCTATCGCTATGCTGCGCTACCTATCATTTGCTCTTCAAGCCTTCCCAATTTGCCATGTCAGCCTCTAACCTTTTTCCCCTTCCTATGCAAACCGTTGTTTGGCTATGTTACCGCTTGCTCAGCCCCTCTTATAGCGTTGTTAGTTGCAGGTGAAGATGAAGTTTGTTCCTTGTTGGAACATGGAGATGTTGTTCCTTGTTGGAACATGTTTACTTGTTGGGATATCACAATATACCTTATATTATTAATGCATCTATATACTTGGTAAAGGGTGGAAGGCTCGGCCTTATGCCTGGTGTTTTGTTCCACTCTTGCCGCCTAGTTTCCGCCATATCGGTATTATGTTCCCGGATTTTGCGTCCCTAACGCGGTCGGGTGATTTATGGGACCCCCTTGACAGTTCGCTTTGAATAAGACTCCTCCAGCAAGGCCCAACATTGGTTTTACCATTTGCCTCACCTAGCCCTTTTTCCCTTGGGTTTCCATAGCCCAAGGGTCATCTTATTTTTACCCCCGGGCCAGTGCTCGTCGTGAGTGCTGGTCCAAACCGTCAGCCGTCGGTGGCCACCAGGGGCAACTCTGGGTTCGCCTACCGGAAGTTTGGACAATCCGGTGTGCCCTGAGACCGAGATATGTGCAGCTCCTATCAGGATTTGTCGGCACATCCGGGCGGCTTTGCTGGTCTTGTTTTATTGCTGTCGAAATGCCTTGTAGCCGGGATTCCGAGACTGATCGGGTCTTCCCGGGGAGAAGGAATATCCTTCGTTGATCGCGAGAGCTTATCATGGGCTAAGTTGGGACACCCCTGCAGGGTATAAACTTTCGAGAGCCATGCCCGCGGTTATGTGGCAGATGGGAATTTGTTAATATCCGGTTGTAGTAAACTTGAAGCAAACTCTTCTAAAATACACCAACCGTAAAGCAACCGTGAGTGTCTCTTTTCGGGTTGATCGAGAGGAGAACACGGTTTCGAGTTATGTTTGACGTAAGTAGGAGTTCAGGATCACTTCTTGATCATTACTAGTTGACGACCGTTCCTTTGTTTCTCTTCTCGCCTCATTTGCGTATGTTAGCCACCATATATGCTTAGTCGCTGCTGCAACCTCACCACTTTACCCTTCCTTTCCCATTAAGCTTTGCTAGTCTTGATACCCATGGTAATGGGATTGTTGAGTCCTCGTGGCTCACAGATTACTACACCACCAGTTGCGGTACAGGTTTGCGATGATCATGACGTGAGAGCGATGTTTTCTTGTTTGGAGTTCTTCTTCCGCTTCTTCTTCGATCGGGGATAGGTTCCAGTCGGCAGCCTGGGCTAGCAGGGTGGATATTTTTTGAGTTTCTGTTTATGTTTCATCTATAGTCGGATGTTGATCTCTTGTATATGATGTTGATGTATTCTTGTGGCATTCGTGCCTTATGTATGTATCCCCATCTATTATGTAATGTTGATGTAATGATATCCACCTTGCAAAAGCGTTCCAATATGCGGGTCTATCCTTGGTGGGACCTTCGAGTTCCTTTTGGATAGGGTCGCATATTAGGCGTGACAGTGTCCACGTACCCTTGTAGACCGAAAGCGGAAGCATTTAGTAACGCGGTTGATGTAGTCGAACGTCTTCGCGGTCCAACCGATCAAGTACCGACGCACGACACCTCCGTGATCTGCACATGTTCATCTCAGTGACGTCCCTCGGACTCTTGATCCAGCTGAGGCTCGATGGCGTGGTGATGGTGATGATGAAGTTACTGGCGCAGGGCTTCGCCTATGCACTACGACGATATGACCGAGGTGTGAAACTGTGGAGGGGGGCACCGCACACGGCTAAAAGATCAACTTGTGTGTTCTAGGGTGCCCCCCTCCCCATGTATATAAAGGAGGGAGGGGGAGGCCGGCCGACCCTCGGGGGCGCGCCCAAGGAGGGCAGTCCTACTAGGACTCCTAGTCCTAGTAGGATTCCACCAAGAGGGAGAGAGGGGGAAGGAAGGAGAGGGAGAGAGGGAGAAGGAAAGGGGGTGCCGCCCCCTTCCCTTGTCCAATTCGGACTGCAAGGGGGGGCCTGCCCTCGCTGCCCTCCTCTCTCTCCACTAAGGCCCATGGTGGCCCATTAGTTCCCCCGGGGGTTCCGGTAACCCCTCCGGCACTCCGGTTTTACCCGAAAGCATCCGGAACACTTCCCGTATCCGAATAACATGGTCCAATATATCAATCTTTATGTTTGGACCATTTTGAGACTCCTCGTCATGTATGTGATCTCATCCGGGACTCCAAGCAACCTTCGGTCATCAAATCACATAAACTCGTAATACAAATCGTCATCGAACGTTAAGCGTGCGGACCCTACGGGCTCGAGAACTATGTAGACATGACCGAGACACATCTCCGGTCAATAACTAATAGCGGAACCTGGATGCTCATATTGGCTCCTACATATTCTACCAAGATCTTTATCGATCAAACCGCATAACAACATATGTTGTTCCCTTTGTCATCGGTATGTTACTTGCCCGAGATTCGATCGTCGGTATCATCATACCTAGTTCAATCTCGTTACCGACAAGTCTCTTTACTTGTCCCGTAATGCATCATCCCGCAACTAACTCACTAGTCACATTGCTTGCAAGGCTTATAGTGATGTGTGATAACCCACAAGTATAGGGGATCGCAACAGCTTTCGAGGGTAGAGTATTCAACCCAAATTTATTGATTCGACACAAGGGGAGTCAAAGAATATTCTTGAGTATTAGCAGTTGAGTTGTCAATTCAACCACACCTGGATAACTTAGTATCTGCAGCAAAGTGTTTAGTAGCAAAAGTGGTATGATGATAAAGGTAACAATAGCAAAAATAAAGATAAATGTTTTTGGATTTTTGTAGTAGTTGTAACAGTAGCAACGGAAAAGTAAATAAGCGATCAACAATATATGAAAAGCTCGTAGGCAATGGATCAGTGATGGATAATTATGCCGGGTGCGATTCCTCATGCAATAGTTATAACATAGGGTGATATAGAACTAGCTCCAATTCATCAATGTAATGTAGGCATGTATTCCGTAAATTGTCATATGTGCTTATGGAAAAGAACTTGCATGACATCTTTTGTCCTACCCTCCCGTGGCAGCGGGGTCCTAGCGGAAACTAAGGGATATTAAGGCCTCCTTTTAATAGAGAACTGGAACAAAGCATTAACACATAGTGAATACATGAACTCCTCAAACTACGGTCATCACCGAGAAGTATCCCGATTATTGTCACTTCGGGGTTGTCGGATCATAACACATAATAGGTGACTATAGACTTGCAAGATAGGATCAAGAACACACATATATTCATGAAAACATAATAGGTTCAGATCTGAAATCATGGCACTTTCGGGCCCTAGTGACAAGCATTAAGCATAGCAAAGTCATAGCAACATCAATCTCGAAACATAGTGGATACTAGGATCAAACCCTAACAAAACTAACTTGATTACATGGTGAATCTCATCCAACCCATCACCGTCCAGCAAGCCTACGATGGAATTACTCACGCACGGCGGTGAGCATCATGAATTGGTGATGGAGGATGGTTGATGATGATGACGGCGACGAATCCCCCTCTCCGGAGCCTTGAACGGACTCCAGATCAGCCCTCTCGAGAGAGATTAGGTCTTGGCGGCGGCTCCGTATCGTGAAACGCGATGAAATTTTCTCTCTGATTTTTTTCTCCCTGAGACGGAATATATGGAGTTGGCGTTGAGGTCGGAGGAGGTCCAGGGGGCCCACGAGATAGGGGGCGCACCCTAGGGGCGCCTCTCGTCAGACAGGTGCCCCGGCTCCCTGTGTATTTCTTTCACCCAGTATTTTTTATAAATTCCAAAAAGTGCCTCCGTTGATTTCCAGGACATTCCGAGAACTTTTCTTTTCTACACATAAAACAACAACATGGTAGTTCTGCTGAAAACAACGTCAGTCCGGGTTATTTCATTCAAATCATGCAAGTTAGTGTCCAAAACAAGGGCAAAAGTGTTTGGAAAAGTAGATACGTTGGAGACATATCAACTCCCCCAAGCTTAAACATTTGCTTGTCCTCAAGCAATTCAGTTGATAAACTGAAAGTGATAAACAAAATCTTTTACAAACTCTGTTTGCTCTTGTTTTTGTAAACATGAAAAGCCAGCATTCAAGTTTCAGCAAATATTATGAACTAACCATACTCACTATAACACGTAGGTCTCACAATTACTCATATCAATAACATAATCAGCTAGCGAGTCGTAATAATAAAACTCGGATGACAACACTTTCTCAAAATAATCATAACATGATATAACAAAATGGTATCTCGCTAGCCCTTTCTGGGACCGCAGAACATAAATGCAGAGCACCTTTAAAGATCAAGGACTGACTAAATATTGTAATCCATGGTAAAAGAGATCCAGTCAAGTCATACCCAATATAAACCAATAGTAATGAATGCAAATGACAGTGTGCTCTCCAGCGGGTGCTTTTTAATAAGAAGGGTGATGACTCAACATAAAAGTAAATAGATAGGCCCTTCGCAGAGGGAAGCAAGGATTTGTAGAGGTGCCAGAGCTCGGTTTTAAAATAGAGACTGAATAACATTTTGGGCGGCATACTTTCACTGTCAACATAACAACTATGAGATGGTTGTATCTTCCATACTACATGCATTATAGGCAGTTCCCAAACAGAATGGTAAAGGTTTATACTCCCCCTCCTCCACAAGCATCAATCCATGGCTTGCTCGAAACAACGAGTGCCTCCAACATTCAACGGGTCCCAGGGGGAGTTTTTTTTTGCAATAATTTTGATTTAGTTTGCATAAAGCATGGGACTGGGCATCCCGGTGACCGGCCCTTTCTCGTGAATGAGGAGCGGAGTCCACTCCTCTTGATAATAACCCAACTAGCATGGAAGATATAGGCAGCACTAGTTGTACATGAGTTGCTCGAGCATACAAAACAGAATTTCATTTGAAGGTTTGGAGTTTGGCACATACAAATTTACTTGGAACGGCAGGTAGATACCACATATAGGAAGGTATAGTGGACTCATATGGAACAACTTTGGGGTTTAAGGAGTTTGGATGCACAAGCAGTATTCCCGCTTAGTACAGGTGAAGGCTAGCAAAAGACTGGGAAGCGACCAACTGAGAGAGCGACAACAGTCATAAACATGCATTAAAATTAATTCACACCAAGTACAAGCATGAGTAGGATATAATCTACCATGAACATAAATATCATGAGGGCTATGTTGATTTGATTCAACTACATGTGTGAACATGTGCCAAGTCGAGTCACTCAATTCATTCAAAGGAGGATACCATCCCATCATATCATATCATAATCATTCTAATAGCATGTTGGCACGCAAGGTAAACCATTATAACTCATAGCTAATCAAGCATGGCACAAGCAACTACAATCTCTAAATGTCATTACAAATATGTTTACTTCATAATAGCTGACTCAGGAACGATGAACTCATCATATTTACAAAAACAAGAGAGGTCGAGTTCATAGCAGCTTTTCTCATCCTAATAAGTTCATCATATATCTTCATTATTGCCTTTCACTCGCACGACCAAACGATGTGTATAATAATAAGAGTGCACGTGCATTGGACTAAGCTGGAATCTGCAAGCGTTCGACTCAAGAGAGAAGACAGGGTAATATGGGCTCTAAGTTAAATAAACATTCATGCATATGAGAGCCACTAAGCATTATTAATATGGTCTTCTCGACCCCCAAAAGAAAGAAAAGAAAATAAAACTATTTACACGGGAAAGCTCCCAACAAGTAAGAAGAAGAGCTAGAAATCTTTTTGGGTTTTCAATTTTAATTCTACTACAAGCATGGAAATTAAACTAAATAATTTTTTGGTTTTTTTTCTTAAGGTTTATCAAACACACAAGAAGAAAACTAGAAAAAGAAATTTAAACTAGCATGGATAATACAATGAAAGAGTATGAGCACTACTACCTCTTGAGCACTGCGTTGGATTTCCCCGAAGAGGAGAGGATGATGCAGTAAAGTAGCATAAGTATTTCCCTCAGTTTTTGAGAACCAAAGTATCAATCTAGTAGGAGACCACGCACAAGTCCCTCGTACCTACACAAAACGATAGCAACTCGCAACCAACGCTTAGGGGTTGTCAATCCCTTCACGGTCACTTACGAGAGTGAGATCTGATAGAGATAATATTTTTGGTATTTTTGATAGATAGATGCAAAGTAAAAAGTAAAAGGCAAAGTAAAACAAAGCAAGTAAATAAAGTGATATAGATTGATATGATGATGTAACGCCCCGGATACAACTTTCCATATTCGTAACTCCAACTCTTGCCTTTTCCGGAGATGCGATATGTCTTTCCTTCGTGGTTGGGTTTTGTCTTTTGTTTTGCATTTTGTTCATGGCGTGCATCTCATCTCATGTCATCATTCGCATTGCATCTGCATGTTTTCATAAAACCCGTATCCGCTCGTAGTTGCCGCGTCACCCATTGCTTTCGTTGACTGTTCCGAGACCAATCGGGTTTTCGCTTCCCTCTTGACCCTGACCACCTAACCTCTCTTGCCAGCTCCCCCCCTCTTGGTGTGTCCAAAACCTCTCGAACCCGAACCGCCGGTCATGACCGTTGATCCGGATCATCCCCAAACATCTATAAAATATCTCCATTTTCTTATTTGGGTTACCTAGCCTATTTATTTTCGACCGTCCGATTATGATCGGAGGGACCTAATAACCCCTACCCAAATTCCACTTGCTATACAAATAGAGCAACCCTAAAATCTAGGGGAACTGTCCCATCCTTCCCATTCCGCCGCCGCCGCCACTCCTCTTGTCTCCTCCCACCTCGGGATCTTCCCAGATCCATCTTGCAGCCAGCCGACCAGCCTCCTTCCTCCTCGGATCAGCCGCAGCCGCCACCCATCAAATCCATCCATCCGCAGCGCCGCTCCCTCCTCCAGGCGCCTTCCTCCTCCTCCTCCCGTGCGCCTTGTCGGTCCAGCCGCCGCCGACGACCCGAGACCAGGCGCCACCAGCAGGCCGTCCTCGTCGCCCCTGCTACCTTCCCTTCCTCTTCTTCGTTGAAGCTTCTCTGACCACCCCCTCGTCATGTTTCTCTCTCTCACAGGAGATTCTCCCGTCGGCCATGGTGCCCGCAGCCCCAAGCTCGTCGTCCATCGCCGGATCCGGCCACTCCTCGCCGGAGCACCGCGGCGCCCACTTGCTCCCCTGCTTCGAACAATAGTACGCAGCACCATCCTCGCCTCCTCTGCCTTGCGCTCGCCCGCGACGACGCCGGCAGGTTCCGGCCCTGCCTCAAACGCCCTCTGCTGCTGCCTCCTCATCGTCGCCAGAACCTTCCCCGCGCCACGCATCGTCGGAGGTGAGCTCCGCTATCAAGCCATGCCTCTCTGACCTTCCTTTTCCTCTCCTCGCGTCGCTCCTTGCTGACTGCCTACCACGCTTTCTACCAGAGAGACCACGCGGGGCCCTCCTCTTCTTCGATCGCGCCGTCCCAGAGCTCGCCGCCAGATCCGGGCCTCCCTCGCCCGTAGCCTCCCCGTCGCGCCGCCCTTCGCCGGAGACCCAAGCTCCTCCAGGCCGCCGCGCCAAGTCGGGCCGCCTCCTCCTCTGCTTCTGCTTTGAGCAGGAGGTCGACGCCCCCGCCTCGAGCCACGACCGCTCATCGCCTGCGTGCGTTGACCGCGCCCACACTCAGTTGTTCCCCTCCGTCACGCGAGGCCCAGCGCCCCAAGCTGGCCTCCTCTGCAGATGGGCCAAGCCCATGGTGAGCCAACACCCGAGCCCCCTGCATCAAGGGCTAGCGGATTCGCCCAGTGTAGTTTTTCCCGTCATGCGATTTTGCCTAATTATTCCAGAGACTGCGGTTTTACAGAAAAGTCCCTAGTCTTCATGCATATAATAACTCATCAACCGTGCATCATATTAAAATGTTTTATATATGTAACTTGCTTAGAATTTTGCCTAGTTTCATAATATACCACTTTAATCCATGTTAAAAATGTTTAAAATGCTGTTTGTTTAAATTTGCTCAAATGCCATGTTAAAATGATTTATTCCATAACTAATTAACCGTAGCTCGGTTTTAAATAAACTTTATATGTAAATGGGGTGGAAAAATGCCTAGTTTAACATGGTACACTTTATTTTGCTGTTTAACAACATTAAAATTGTGTTTAGGGCAGAACAGTACCAAATTCGAATATTGCATATGAGGATTTTTCGGAATTGTTGTTTGTTGTTTCCGGCCTCATTTAAACTTGCCTAAATAATTAGTTTACTTAGGCCTCACCTCTTGCCATGTTTAACAACATTTAATATTGTTGGGTACATAAACGGGAGAGAACTAAAGAAATGAATGTGGTGTTTCGTCGATATGCAACTCGTTGCATATTGAGCTCCGCTTAACTTGTATCATTGTTTGTTGCACTTTGCCATGCCATGCCTCATTAAACCGGACATGCATCATACTTGATTGTACATCATGCCATGATTATGCTTGTGCATTTACCATGTTGTTTGTTTCTTTCCGGTGTTGCTTCTTAGTTCCGGGAACGTTGCGATTGTGAGGATCCGTTCGACTACTCCCGTTCGTCTTCTTCATGGACTCGTTCTTCTTCCTTGTGGGATTTCAGGCAAGATGACCATCACCTTGGATCTCACTAGTATCATTGCTATGCTAGTTGCTTCGTTCTATCGCTATGCTACGTTACCTACCACTTGCTTATCAAGCCTCTCAAATTGCATGATAGCCCCTAACCTTTGTCACCCTTCCTAGCAAACCGTTGTTTGGCTATGTTACTGCTTTTGCTCAGCCCCTCTTATAGCGTTGTTAGTTGCAGGTGAAGATGAAGATTGCTCCATGTTGGATTAGGTTTATGTTGGGATATCACAATATCTCTTATTTTACTAATGCATCTATATACTTGGTAAAGGGTGGAAGGCTCGGCCTTATGCCTGGTGTTTTGTTCCACTCTGGCCGCCCTAGTTTCCGTCATATCGGTATTATGTTCCCGGATTTTGCGTCCCTAACGCGGTTGGGTGATTTATGGGACCCCCTTGACAGTTCGCTTTGAATAAAACTCCTCCAGCAAGGCCCAACATTGGTTTTACCATTTGCCTACCACCTATACCTTTCCCTTGGGAGTAATTAACCCAAGGGTCATCTTTATTTTAGCCCCCCCGGGCCAATGCTTGTCCAAGTGTTGGTCCAAACTAGAGCACCGTGCGGGACCATTCCTTGGCAACTTGGGTTACGTCGGTACCTGTACGCTTCGCTTATCCGGTGTTGCCCTGAGAACGAGATATGTGCAGCTCCTATCGGGATTGTCGGCGCATCGGGCGGCTTTGCTGGTCTTGTTTTACCATTGTCGAAATGTCTTGTAAACCGGGATTCCGAGACTGATCGGGTCTTCCCGGGAGAAGGAATATCCTTCGTTGCTCGCGAGAGCTTATCATGGGCTAAGTTGGGACACCCCTGCAGGGTTTGAACTTTCGAAAGCCGTGCCCGCGGTTATGTGGCAGATGGGAATTTGTTAATATCTGGTTGTACTAAACTTGAAGTAAACCCTTCTAAAATACACCAACCGTGTGCGTAACCGTGAGTGTCTCTTTTCGGGGTTGATCGAGAGGAGAACACGGTTTCTGGGTTATGTTTGACGTAGGTAGGATTTCAGGATCAGTTCTTTATCATTACTAGTTGACGACCGCTTGCTTTGCTTCTGTCCTCGCTCTTATTTGCGTAAGTTAGCCACCATACATGCTTAGTCGCTGCTGCAACCTCACCACTTTACCCCCTTCCTTACCCATTAAGCTTTGCTAGTCTTGATACCCATGGTAATGGGATTGCTGAGTCCTCGCGACTCACAGATTACTACAACAACAGTTGCAGGTACAGGTTGTGCGATGATCATGACGCGAGAGTGATGTTTGCTTGTTTTGGAGTTCTCCTTCTGCTTCTTCTTCGATCAGGGGATAGGTTCCACGTCGGCAGCCTGGGCTAGCAGGGTGGATATTTTTTAAGTTTTTGTGTATGTTTCATCCGTAGTCGGATGTTGATCTTGTATGTTGTGTTGATGTATTCTTGCGGCATTGGTATGCCTTGTATGTATCCCCATCTATTATGTAATGTTGATGTAATGATATCCACCTTGCAGAAGCGTCTTCAAGATGCGCTTCTATCCTTGGTGGGACCTTCGAGTTCCTTTAGGATAGGGTCGCATCTTGGGCGTGACAGATGATAATAGACCCGAGGGCCATAGGTTTCACTAGTGGCTTCTCTCAAGAGCATAAGTATTCTACGGTGGGTGAACAAATTACTGTTGAGCAATTGACAGAATTGAGCATAGTTATGAGTATATCTAGGCAATGATCATTTATATAGGCATCACGTCCAAAACAAGTAGATCGAAACGATTCTGCATCTACTACTTTACTCCACTCATCGATCGCTATCCAGGATGAATCTAGAGTATTAAGTAAAAACATAGTAACGCCGTAAGCAAGATGACATGATGTAGAGGGATAAATTCATGCAATATGATAAAAACCCCATCTTGTTATCCTCGATGGCAACAATACAATACGTGCCTTGCAACTCTTTCTATCACTGAGTAAGGACACCGCAAGATTGAACCCAAAGCTAAGCACTTCTCCCATTGCAAGAACTACCAATCTAGTTGGCCAAACCAAAGAGATAATTCGAAGAGACTTGCAAAGATAACTCAATCATACATAAAAGAATTCAGAGAAGAATCAAATATTTTCCATAGATAATACTGGATCATAAACCCACAATTCACTGGTCTCAACAAACACACCGCAAAAATAAGATTACATCGAATAGATCTCCACGAGAGAGGGGGAGAACATTGTATTGAGATCCAAAAAGAGAGAAGCCATCTAGCTAATAACTATGGACCCGAAGGTCTGAAGTAAACTACTCACACTTCATCGAAGGGGCTATGATGATGTAGAAGCCCTCCGTGATGACGGCCCTCTCCGGCGGAGCTCCGGAACAGGCCCCAAGATGGGATCTCGTGGATACAGAAAGTTGCAGCGGTGCAATTAGGTTTTTGGCTCCTGTTCTGATCGTTCGGGGATACGAGGTATATATAGGAGGAAGGATGCGTCGGTGGAGCTCGAGGGGCCACGAGGTAGGGGCGCCCTCCACCTCGTGACCGCCTCTGGCGCTGCTTGAGTAGGGTCCAAGTCTCCTGGATCACATTCGTTGGAAAATCACGATCCCAAGGTTTCATTCCGTTTGGACTCCGCTTGATATTCTTTTACTTGAAATCTTGAAAAGGCAAAAACAGCAATTCGGGCTGGGCCTCCGGTTAATAGGTTAGTCCCAAAAGTAATATAAAAGTGGAAAATAAAGCCCAATATAGTCCAAAACAGTAGACAAAGTAGCATGGAGTAATCAAAAATTATAGATACGTTGGAGACGTATCAAGCACCGACGACTAGTGTGTGAACATGAATGTAAAGTCGGTGAGAAATACGTACTCCCCCAAGCTTAGGCTTTTGGCCTAAGTTGGTCTAGTACCAAGGACCGTCTGGCTGATATCCATAAGTGAAGCTGGGGTTGTACAGAGATGCAGAGGCAACAACCTCCTGAGCAGCAGCGTGTTGGCGAGCTGCCTCCATTCCCCTCTCATATTCAGTTGCTTCTTCCCTGGTGACAACATATCTTCTTTTTGCCTGATAATCAAAAAGGTAGGGAGCAGGAAGAGTAACAGGGACGAGTTGCGTCTGTCATAGATTAGTCGATAATGGAGGAATTGTTCATTCCTCTCAAGAAAATGATGATGGAACATAGCTTCTTTATCCAAATAAACTGGAGGTAAAATCATATCCCCCTCTCGTGGAGCTATATTAAGAAAGTTAGCTACACGGGTTGCATAAATTCCTCCAAATAAATCTCCCTTTCTACTATTATTCTGCAACCTACGTGCAACTATTGCCCCCAAGTTATAACCTTTATAACCTGACACATCACTCTTGAGGACACAAAGATCAGGAGCACACATGTGACATACTTCGTCCTTACCGTTAATGCATCTACCAATAAAAAAAGCAAAGTAATGTATAGCAGGAAAATGAATGCTCCCTATGGTAGCTTGTGCTATGTCCCTAGATTCTCCCACAGTAATACTAGCAAGAAAATCTCGAAATTCAGATTTGGAAGGATCATTAATAATACCCCATCATGGGAGTTTGCAAGCAGTTGTGAAGTCCTCTAAATCCATGGTATAAGATGTATCATAAATATGAAACATGACACTAGGAGAATTACGCATACAGTTATATCTAAACCTCCGCACAAAAGAATCACCAACTGATAGTATCATGGACACTTATCTTGTAGGAAGTCCTCCATCTCGGCATTACGCACATATGCATCAAATTCCTCCTTGAAGCCTGCTTCGACCATAAAATCATCGGATGGCCACTCACAAGCCCGTACATTTGCGTCCCTCGGCAATTCAACATCTTGCTCACGTATAGCAATCCTTGGCCCTTTCTTTGCCGAGGAACCTCCTTGGTACATTCTTCTAAGCATATTTCTTTTTCTGAAAAGAATCTGAAATTTTAGTAACTTCAAAATAAAAGTGCATAAAACTAAGCAAGATTGATAGCAACTACTCCTACAAGTGCCTAGAGACTATATCATGCATTGGAATTGCTTGGGACCTCAAAAATTTAACATGCAAGCTCAGGAACATGGTCACCTATGCAGCAAAAATTTGCAATGAATAAAGCACTAGAACAAAAACTATTTAGACCAATGGAGGAGTCACATACCAAGCAACAATCTCCCAAAGCAGTTTTGTGAATGGAGCTTTGAGCAAGGAGATCGAAAATCGCAGCAAAATGAGCTAGAACTCGTGCTTGAGCTGGATGGGGATTTTTTTGGGTAGAAGA
Source organism: Aegilops longissima (assembly GCA_021605205.1). Classification (NCBI taxonomy): domain Eukaryota; kingdom Viridiplantae; phylum Streptophyta; class Magnoliopsida; order Poales; family Poaceae; genus Aegilops; species Aegilops longissima. The sequence continues at coordinate 137,601,270 of CM038676.1, read as the reverse complement.
TGAAGTGTGTGGGTGGTGGCATAAGTGGAGGGGAGCCACCAGGGGCCCACGAGACAGGGGGCGCGCCCTCCTCTCTCGTGGCCTGGTGCTTGGCCCTCCTGCAGTGTTTTCAATGCCTAAAATCCTTAAATATTCCAGAAAAAATCATACTAGATTCGCAGGGCATTTGGAGCACTTTTATTTTCGGGCTATTTTTTTAATGCACGGATAATTCGGAAAACAGACGGATAATACTATTTTGCTTTATTTAATCTAAATAACAGAAAATTAAAAAGAGGGTACAGAAGGTTGTGCCTTCTAGTTTCGTCCATCTCGTGATCATCAAAATGAACCCACTAACAAGGTTGATCAAGTCTTGTTAACAAACTCATTCCGAATAACACGGAACCGGAGAAATTTCGAATGACACTAAGTTACCTCAACGGGGATATGAAAATCCCCAACAATAAGAATATCATACTTTTTCTTGACGGTAGGGAGAGGAAATTCAAAACCTCCAAAAATGATAGTTGGAACTTTTCCAATTGAATTGATGCTATGAACTTGAGATTGTTTTCTCGGAAAGTGTACCGTATGCTCGTTACCATTAACATGAAAAGTGACATTGCCTTTGTTGCAATCAATAACAGCCCTTGCAGTATTAAGAAAAGGTCTACCAAGGATGATAGACATACTATCGTCCTCAGGAATATCAAGAATAACAAAGTCCGTTAGGATAGTGACATTTGCAACCACAACAGGCACATCCTCACAAATACCGACAGGTATAGCAGTTGATTTATCAGCCATTTGCAAAGATATTTCAGTAGGTGTCAACTTATTCAATTCAAGTCTACGATATAAAGAGAGAGGCATAACACTAACACCGGCTCCAAGATCACATAAAGCGGTTCTAACATAATTTCTTTTAATAGAGCAAGGTATAGTTGGAACACCCGGATCTCCAAGTTTCTTTGGTATTCCACCCTTAAAAGTATAATTAGCAAGCATGGTGGAAATTTCAGCTTCCGGTATCTTTCTTTTATTTGTGATGATATCCTTCATATACTTAGCATACGGATTTACTTTAAGCATATCAGTTAAGCGCATATGTAAGAAAATAGGTCTAATCATTTCAGCAAAGCGCTCAAAATCCTCATCATCCTTTGACTTGGATGGTTTAGGAGGAACGGGCATGGGTTTCTGAACCCATGGTTCTCTTTCTTTACCGTGCTTCCTAGCAACAAAATCTCTCTTATCATAACGTTGATTCTTTGATTGTGGGTTATCAAGATCAACAGCAGGTTCAATCTCTACATCATTATCATTGCTAGGTTGTGCATCAACATGAACATTATTATTAACATTATCACTAGGTTCATGTTCATCACCTGATTGAGTTTCAGCATCAGAAATAGAAATATCATTGGGATTCTCAGGTGTGTTTGCAGTAGGTTTACTAGAAGCATGCAAAGTTTTATCGTTTTTCTTTTTCTTCTTTTTAGAAGAACTAGGTGCTGCTAAATTATTTCTCTGAGAATCTTGCTCGATTCTCTTAGGGTGGCCTTCAGGATACAAAGGTTCCTGAGTCATTCTACCAGTTCTAGTAGCCACTCTAACAACAAAGTCATTTTTATTATTTAATTCATCAAGCAAGTCATTTTGAGCTCTAAGTACTTGCTCAGCTTGGGTAGCAACCATAGAAGCATATTTGCTAACTCGGTGAAGTTCGTCTTTAACTCTAGCCAGATTATCACCTACGCGTCCTATTTCGAAAGCATTATTCTTTAACTCTCTACCAACATAAGCATTAAAACTTTCTTGTCTAGCCATAAAGTCATCAAATTCATCTAAGCATGGGCTATGAAATTTAGTAGAGGGTATTTCAACTTTATCATATCTATAGAGAGAATTTACCTTTACTACTTGTGTCAGGTTATCAAGACAATGAGGTTCTTCAGGCGTAAATTAAGACCATGTATTTCTTCAATAGGAGGTAAATTCTTAACATCTTCAGCTTTAATACCTTTTTCTTTCATTGATTTCTTTGCCTCTTGCATATCTTCAGGACTGAGAAATAAAACACCTCTCTTCTTCGGAGTGGGTTTAGGAATAGGCTCAGAGTTGGCTCAATTGGTTCAGAATTACTTGAAAACTGGCTCGTGAAGAGTCCAATTATTTTCATTAGTCAACATATTATTCAATAATATTTCAGCTTCATTGTTCTTTCCCTAAAACACAACCAGCACAACTATCCAAGTAGTCCTTGGAAGCATCGATTAGTCCATTATAAAAGATATCAAGTATTTCATTTTCTTAAGAGGATGATCAGGTAAAGCATTAAGTAACCGGAGAAGCCTCCCCCAAGCTTGTGGGAGACTCTCTTCTTTGATTTGCACAAAATTATATATTTCCCGCAAGGCAGCTTGTTTCTTATGAGCATGAAAATATTTAGCAGAGAAGTAATGAATCATATCCTGGGGACTACGCACACAACCAGGAGCAAGAGAATTATACCAAGTCTTAGCATCACCCTTTAATGAGAACGGAAATATCTTAAGGATATATAAATAGCGAGACTTCTCGTCATAAAAAGGGTGGCTATATCATTCAACTTGGTAAGATGTGCCACAACAGTTTCAGATTCAAGGCCATAAAAAGGATCAGATTCAACTAAAGTGATAATATCAGGATCAATAGAGAATTCATAATCCTTATCAGTAACACAAATAGGTGAAGTAGCAAAAGCAGGGTCGAGTTTCATTCTAGCATTAAGAGACTTCTGCTTCCATTTAGCTAACTATTTCTTAAGATCATTTCTATCATTGCAAGCAAGGATTTCCAGAGCAGCTTTTTCATTCATAACATAACCCTTAGGAACAACAGTAAAACATAATCATTGGGGAACCTTCATCATCACTATCATCAAGAATAGGATCTTCATAATTTCATCCCTCTAACTCTAGCAAGTTGTTCATCTAGAAATTCACCTAATGGCAAAGTAGTATCACACATGTAAGTAGTTTCATCATGCATAGCGTAAGTGGCATCATCGATAACATGCATATATCGTAACTCATAGCAGTAGCAGGTTTAGGTGTCGCAAGCTTACTAATAATGGAAGGAGAATCTAGTGCGAGCTAGATGGCGTTCCTTACCTCCCTCGTAGTTGAAGGCAAAATAGTAGTTCCATCGTCTTTCAAGTTCTTCATAGTGATCAACAGATATAAATCCCAAGTGACTCGTAGAATAGAGCTATGCTCCCGCAACGGCGCCGTAAATTAGTCTTGATAACCCACAAGTATAGGGGATCACAACAGCTTTCGAGGGTAGAGTATTCAACCCAAATTTATTGATTCGACACAAGGGGAGCCAAAGAATATTCTTGAGTATTAGCAGTTGAGTTGTCAATTCAACCACACCTGGATAACTTAGAATCTGCAGCAAAGTGTTTAGTAGCAAAAGTGGTATAATGATAAAGGTAACAGTAGCAAAAATAAAGATAAATGTTTTTGGATTTTCGTAGTAGTTGTAACAGCAGCAACGGAAAAGTAAATAAGCGATGAACAATATATGAAAAGCTCATAGGCAATGGATCAGTGATGGATAATTATGTCGGGTGCGATTCCTCATGCAATAGTTATAACATAGGGTGATATAGAACTAGCTCCAATTCATCAATGTAATGTAGGCATGTATTCCGTAAATTGTCATACGTGCTTATGGAAAAGAACTTGCATGACATCTTTTGTCCTACCCTCCCGTGGCAGCGGAGTCCTAGCGGAAACTAAGGGATATTAAGGCCTCCTTTTAATAGAGAACCGGAACAAAGCATTAACACATAGTGAATACATGAACTCCTCAAACTACGGTCATCACCGAGAAGTATCCCGATTATTGTCACTTCGGGGTTGTCGGATCATAACACATAATAGGTGACTATAGACTTGCAAGATAGGATCAAGAACACACATATATTCATGAAAACATAATAGGTTCAGATCTGAAATCATGGCACTCGGGCCCTCTTGACAAGCATTAAGCATAGCAAAGTCATAGCAACATCAATCTCGTAACATAGTGGATACTAGGACCAAACCCTAACAAAACTAACTTGATTACATGGTGAATCTCATCCAACCCATCACCGTCCAGCAAGCCTATGATGGAATTACTCACGCACGGCGGTGAGCATCATGAAATTGGTGATGGAGGATGGTTGATGATGAAGGAAATATGCCCTAGAGGCAATAATAAAGTTATTATTTATTTCCTTATATCATGATAAATGTTTATTATTCATGCTAGAATTGTATTAACCGGAAACATAATACATGTGTGAATACAGAGACAAACAAAGTGTCACTAGTATGCCTCTACTTGACTAGCTCGTTAATCAAAGATGGTTATGTTTCCTAACCATAGACATGAGTTGTCATTTGATTAACGGGATCACATCATTAGGAGAATGATCTGATTGACATGACCCATTCCGTTAGCCTAGCACTTGATCGTTTAGTATGTTGCTAATGCTTTCTTCATGACCCATACATGTTCCTGTAACTATGAGATTATGCAACTCCTGCTTACGGAGGAACACTTTGGTACTACCAAACGTCACAACGTAATCGGGTGATTATAAAGGAGTACTACAGTGTCTCCAAAGGTACTTGTTGGGTTGGCGATTTGAGATTAGGTTTTGTCACTCCGATTGTCGGAGAGGTATCTCTAGGCCTTCTCGGTGATACACATCACTTAAGCCTTGCAAGCATTACAACTAATGAGTTAGTTGTAAGATGATATATTACGGAACGAGTAAAGAGATTTACCGTAACGAGATTGAACTAGGTATTGATACCGACGATCGAATCTCGTAAGTAACATACCGATGACAAAGGAACAACGATGTCGTTATGCGGTTTGACCGATAAAGATCTTCAGAGAATATGTAGGAACCAATATGGGCATCCAGGTTCCGCTATTGGTTATTGACCGAGAATGGTTCTAGGTCATGTCTACATAGTTCTCGAACCCGTAGGGTCCGCACGCTTAACGCTTCGATGACAGTTCATTATGAGTTTATAAGTATTGATGCACCAAGGTTGTTCGAGTCCCGATGTGATCACGGACATGACGAGGAGTCTCAAATGGTCGAGACATAAAGATTGATATATTGAAGCCTACATTTGGACATCGGAAGTGTTCCGAGTGAAACCGAATTTATCGAGTACCGGAGGTTACCGAACCCCGGGAGGTCTATGGGCCTTAATGGGCCATAAGAGAGAAGAGGAAGGGCCGGCCAGGTGGGCTGCGCGCCCCCCTCCCCCCTCTAGTCCGAATAGGACAAGGAGAGGGGGCGGCGCCCCTTCCCTCTTCCCCCCTCCTCCAATCCTAATCCAACTAGGAGAGGGGGAGTCCTACTCCCGGTGGGAGTAGGACTCCTCCAGGCGCGCCTCCCCAAGGCTGGCCGCACCCCCTTGGCTCCTTTATATACGGGGGCAGGGGGCACCCCATGACACACAAGTTGATCTACGGATCTTTCCTTAGCCGTGTGCGGTGCCCCCTTCCACCATATTCCACTTCGGTCATATCGTCATGAGCTTAGGCGAAGCCTGCGCCGGAGAAGTCATATTATCGCGAGCTTAGGCGAAGCCCTGCGTCGGTGGAGCATCAACATCGCCACCACGCCGTCGTCTTGACGGAACTCATCCCGACACTTTGCTGGATCGAGTCCGGGATCGCCATCGAGCTGAACGTGTGCGAACTCGGAGGTGCCGTGACGCTCGGTGCTTGGATCGGTCGGATCGTGAAGACGCACGACTACATCAACCGCGTTGTTATAACGCTTCGCTTTCGGTCTCACGAGGGTACGTGGACGGACACTCTCCTCTCGCTGCTATGCCATCACCATGGTCTTGCGTGATCGTGAGGAAAATTTTTGAAATTACTACGCTCCCCAACAAAGGGCATCCGAGCCTGGTTTTATGCGCTTGATGTCATATGCACGAGTAGAACACAAGTGAGTTGTGGGCGATACAAGTCATACTACCTACCAGCATGTCATACTTTGGTTCAGCGGTATTGTGAGATGAAGCGCCCGGACCGACATTACGCCAGACGCTTACGCGAGACTGGTTTCACCGCCCGAGCACTCGTTGCTTAAAGGTGACCGGCGGTGTCTGTCTCTCTCACTTTAGTTGAATCGAGTGTGGCTACGCCCGTCCTTGAGAAGGTTTATTTGACGAAGTATCGCTGTGGTTTTGATGCGTAGGTAAGAACGGTTCTTGCTCAGCCCGTAGCAGCCACGTAAAACTTGCAACAACAAAGTAGAGGACGCCTAACTTGTTTTTGCAGGGCATGATGTGATGTGATGTGGTCAAGACGTGATGCTATATTTTATTGTATGAGATGATCATGTTTTGTAACCGAAGTTATCGGCAATCGGCAGGAGCCATATGGTTGTCGCTTATTGTATGAAATGCAACGCCATGTAATTGCTTTACTTTATCACTAAGGAGTAGCGATAGTCGAGAAGCAATAGTTGGCGAGACGACAACGATGCTACGATGGAGATCAAGGTGTCGCGCGGTGACGATGGTGATCATGACGGTGCTTCAGCGATGGAGATCACAAGCACAAGATGATGATGACCATATCATATCACTTATATTGATTGCATGTGATGTTTATCCTTTATGCATCTTATCTTGCTTTGTTTGATGGTAGCATTATAAGATGATCTCTCACTAAAATTATCAAGAAGTGTTCTCCTGAGTATGCACCGCTGCCAAAGTTCGTAGTACCCGCACACCACGTGATGATCGGGTGTGATAAGTTCTACGTCCATCTACAACGGTGCAAAACAGTTGCACACGCGAATACTCAAAGTTAAACTTGACGAGCCTAGCATATAACAGATATGGCCTCGTAACACGGAGACCAAAAGGTCGAACGTGAATCATATAGTAGATATGATCAACATAGTGATGTTCACCATTGAAACTACTCCGCCTCACGTGATGATCGGACATGGTTTAGTTGATTTGGATCACGTGATCACTTAGATGACTAGAGAGATGTCTGCCTAAGTGGGAGTTTATTAATCTGATTAATTGAACTTAAATTTATCATGAACTTAGTACCGATAGTATTTTGCTTGTCTATGTTTCTCGTAGATAGATGGCTCGTCTTGTTGTTCCGTTGAATTTTAATGCGTTCCTTGAGAAAGCAAAGTTGAAAGATGATGGTAGCAATTACACGGACTGGGTCCGAATTTGAGGATTATCCTCATTGCTGCACGTAAAAATTACGCCCCGAAGCACCGCCGGGTGACAGTTCTGCTGCTGAGATGCTTGAGCCGAAGTTGTGAACGTCTGGCAAAGCAAAGCTGATGACTACTCAATAGTTCAGTGTGCCATGCTTTACGGCTTAGAACCGGTCTTCAACGACGTTTTGAACGTCATGGAGCATATGAGATGTTCCAGAGTTGAAGTTAATATTTCAAGCAAATGCCCGGATTGAGAGATATGAAGTCTCCAATAAGTTCTATAGCTGCAAGATGGAGGAGAATAGTTCGTCAATGAGCACATACTCAAAATGTCCGGGTATAACAATCACTTAATTCAGCTGGGAGTTAATCTTCCGGATGATAGTGTCATTGATGAATTCTCCAATCATCGCCACCAAGCTACAAGAGCTTCGTGATGAACTATAATATGCAAGGGATGACTAAGACAATTCTGAGCTCTTTGCGATGCTAAAAGCATGAAGTAGAAATCAAGAAAGAGCATCAAGTGTTGATGGTCAACAAGACCACTAGTTTCAAGAAAAGGGCAAAGGGAAGAAGAAGGAAACTTCAAAAGAACAGCAAGAAAGTTGTTGATCAAGAGAAGAAACCCAAGTCTGGACCTAAGCCTGAAATCGAGTGTTTTACCGCAAGCGATCGACATCGAAGCGGAACTGCCCCAAGTATTTGGCGGATAAAAGGATGGCAAGGTGAACAAAGGTATATGTGATATACATGTTATTGATGTGTACCTTACTAGAGCTCGTAGTAGCACTGGTATTTGATACCGGTTCATTGCTAATATTTGCAACTCAAAGCAGGGACTACGGAATAGACGAGCACCGCAAAGGACGAGGTGACGATGCGCTGGGAAATGGTTCCAAAGTCAATGTGATCGCGGTCAGCACGCTACCTCTACATCTACCTTCGGATTAGTTTTAGACCTAAATAATTGTTATTTGGTGCCGCGTTGAGCATGAACATTATATCTGGATCTTGTTTAATGCGAGACGCTTATTCATTTAAATCAGAGAATAATGACTGTTCTATTTATATGAGTAATATCTTTTATGGTCATGCACCCTTGAAGAATGGTCTATTCTTGTTGAATCTCGACAAGTAGTGATACACATATTCATAATGTTGAAGCCAAAAGATGCAGAGTTGATAATGATAGTGCAACTTATTTGTGGCACTCGCCGCTTAGGTGATATCGGTAAAACGCATGAAGAAACTCCATACCGATGGGCTTCTAGAATCACTTGATTATGAATCACTTGGTACTTGCGAACCGTGCCTCATGGGCAAGATGACCAAAACGCCGTTCTCCGAAACTATGGAGCGAGCAACTGATTTGTTGGAAATCATACATACTGATGTTTGTGGTCCAATGAATGTAGAGGCACGCGGCGGGTATCGTTATTTTCTCACCTTCACAGATGATTTGAGCAGATATGGGTATATCTACTTAATGAAACACAAATCTGAAACATTTGAAAAGTTCAAAGAATTTCAGAGTGAAGTGGAAAATCATCGTAACAAGAAAATAAAGTTTCTACGATCTGATCGTGGAGGAGAATATTTGAGTTACGAGTTTGGTTTACATTTGAAACAATGTGGAATAAGTTTCAGCAACTCACGCCACCCGAACACCACGAGAAATGGTGTGTCCGAACGTCAGAATCGTATTTTACTAGATATGGTGCGATCTATGATGTCTATTTCCGATTTACCGCTATCGCTTTTGGGGTTATGCTTTAGAGACGGCCGCATTCACGTTAAATAGGACACCGCCAAAATCCGCTGAGACGACGCCTTATGAACTGTGGTTTGGCAAGAAACCAAAGTTGTCGCTTTCTTAAAGTTTGGGGTTGCGATGCTTATGTAAAGAAACTTCAACCAGATAAGCTCGAACCCAAATCGGAAAAATGTGTCTTCATAGGATACCCAAAGGAGATGTTGGGTACACCTTCTATCACAGATCCAAGGCAAGATTTTCGTTGCTAATTCGGATCCTTTCTAGAGAAGGAGTTTCTCTCGAAAGAAGTGAGTGGGAGGAAAGTAGAACTTGATGAGATAATCAGATCTGCTCCCTTATTGGAAAGTAGTTCATCACAAGAAATGGTTCCCGTGACAACTACACCAATTAGTGAGGAAACTAAATGATGATGATCATGAAGCTTCAGATCAAGTCGCTCTCGAACCTCGAGGTCAACCAGAGTAAAATACGCACTGAGTGGTACGGTAATCCTATTCGAAGTCATGTTACTTGACCATGGCGAACCTACAAACTATGAAGAAGCGATGGTGAGCCCAGATTCCGCAAAATGGCTGGAAGCCATGAAATCTGAGATGGGATCCATGTATGAGAACAAAGTATGGATTTTGGTTGACTTGTTCGATGATCGGCAAGCCATTGAAAATAAATGGATCTTTAAGAAGAAGACCGACGCGATGGTAATATAACTGTCTACAAAGCTCGACTTGTTGCGAAAGGTTTTCAAAAGTTCAAGGGTTGACTACGATGAGACTTTCTCACCAGAAGCGATGCTTAAGTCTGTCCAATCATGTTAGCAATTGCCGCATTTTTATTATGAAATTTGGCAAATGGATGTAAAACTGCATTCTTGAATGGATTTCTAGAAGAAGAGTTGTATATGATGCAACCAGAAGGTTTTGTCGATCCAAAGGGTACTAACAAAGTGTGCAAGCTCCAATGATCAATTTATGGTCCGTGCAAGCCTCTCGGAGTTGGAATAAACGCTTTGATAGTGTGATCAAAGATATGGGTTTATATGCACTTTTGGAGAAGCCTGATTTACAAGAAAGTGAGTGGGAGCTCAGAGCATTTCTAATATTATATGTGGACGATATATTATTGATTGGAAATGATATAGAATTTCTGGATAGCATAAAAGGATACTTGAATAAAAGTTTTTCAATGAAAGACCTCGTGAAGCTGCTTACATATTGGGCATCAAGATCTATAGAGATAGATCAAGACGCTTGATTGGACTTTCACAAAGCACATACCTTGATAAAGTTTTGAAAAGTTCAAAATGGATCGTGCAAAGAAAGGTTTCTTACCAGATTATAAGGTGTAAGATTGAGTCGACTCAATGCCCGACCACAGCAGAAGATAGAGAGAAATGAAAGATGTTCCTATGCTTCAGCCATAGGCTCTATCATGTATGCAATGCTGTGTACCGCACTGACGATGCTTAGTTGTAAGCTTGGCAGGAAGGTACCAAAGTAATCCAGAGTGGATCATCGGACAGCGGTCAAGAACATCCTGAAATACCTAAAAGGACTAAGGATATGTTTCTCGATATGGAGGTGACAAAGAGCTAGTCGTAAATGGTTACGCCGATGTAAGCTTTGACACTGATCCGGATGATTCTAAATCGCAAACCGGATACGTGTTTTTATTAAACGGTGGAGCTGTCGGTTGGTGCAGCTCTAAACAAAGTGTCGTGGGGGATCTACATGTGAAGCGGAGTACATAGCTGCTTCGAAGCAGCAAATGAAGGAGTCTGGATGAAAGAGTTCATTTCCGATCTAGGTGTCATACCTAGTGCATCGGGACCGATGAAGATCTTCCGTGACAATATCGTGCAATTGCCTTGGCAAAGGAATCCAGATTTCACAAGAGGACCAAGCATATCAAGAGACGCCTCAATTCCATTCGGGACCAAGTCCAAGTGGGAGACATAGAGATTTGCAAAATACATACGGATCTGAATGTTGCGATCCGCTGACTAAGCCTCTTCCACGAGCAAAACATGATCAGCACCAAGACTCCATGGGTGTTAGGATCATTACTTTGTAATCTAGATTATTGACTCTAGTGCAAGTGGGAGATCAAGGAAATATGCCCTAGAGGCAATAATAAAGTTATTATTTATTTCTTATATCATGATAAATGTTTATTATTCATGCTAGAATTGTATTAACCGGAAACATAATACATGTGTGAATACAGAGACAAACAAAGTGTCACTAGTATGCCTCTACTTGACTAGCTCGTTAATCAAAGATGGTTATGTTTCCTAACCATAGACATGAGTTGTCATTTGATTAACGGGATCACATCATTAGGAGAATGATCTGATTGACATGACCCATTCCGTTAGCCTAGCACTTGATCGCTTAGTATGTTGCTAATGCTTTCTTCATGACCCATACATGTTCCTGTAACTATGAGATTATGCAACTCCTGCTTACGGAGGAACACTTTGGTACTACCAAACGTCACAACGAATCGGGTGATTATAAAGGAGTACTACAGTGTCTCCAAAGGTACTTGTTGGGTTGGCGATTTCGAGATTAGGTTTTGTCACTCCGATTGTCGGAGAGGTATCTCTAGGCCTTCTCGGTGATACACATCACTTAAGCCTTGCAAGCATTACAACTAATGAGTTAGTTGTAAGATGATATATTACTGAACGAGTAAAGAGACTTACCGTAACGAGATTGAACTAGGTATTGGATACCGACGATCGAATCTCGGTAAGTAACATACCGATGACAAAGGAACAACGATGTCGTTATGCGGTTTGACCGATAAAGATCTTCGAGAATATGTAGGAACCAATATGGGCATCCAGGTTCCGCTATTGGTTATTGACCGAGAATGGTTCTAGGTCATGTCTACATAGTTCTCGAACCCGTAGGGTCCGCACGCTTAACGCTTCGATGACAGTTCATTATGAGTTTATAAGTATTGATGCACGAAGGTTGTTCGAGTCCCGATGTGATCACGGACATGACGAGGAGTCTCAAATGGTCGAGACATAAAGATTGATATATTGAAGCCTACATTTGGACATCGGAAGTGTTCCGAGTGAAATCGAATTTATCGAGTACCGGAGGTTACCGGAACCCCGGGAGGTCTATGGGCCTTAATGGGCCATAAGAGAGAAGAGGAAGGGCCGGCCAGGTGGGCTGCGCCCCCTCCCCCTCTAGTCCGAATAGGACAGGAGAGGGGGCGCGCCTCTTCCTCTTCCCTCCTCCAATCCTAATCCAACTAGGGGGGGAGTCCTACTCCCGTGGGAGTAGGACTCTCCAGCGCCTCCCAAGGCTGGCCGCACCCCCTTGGCTCCTTTATATACGGGGCAGGGGGCACCCCATGACACACAAGTTGATCTACGGATCTTTCCTTAGCCGTGTGCGGTGCCCTCTTCCACCATATTCCACTTCGTCATATCGTCATGAGCTTAGGCGAAGCCCGCGCCGAGAAGTCATATCGTCATGAGCTTAGGCGAAGCCCTCGCCGGTGGAGCATCAACATCGCCACCACGCCGTCGGCTTGACGGAACTCATCCCCGACACTTTGCTGGATCGAGTCCGGGATCGCCATCGAGCTGAACGTGTGCGTAACTCGGAGGTGCCGTGACGCTCGGTGCTTGGATCGGTCGGATCGTGAAGACGACGACTACATCAACAGCGTTGTTATAACGCTCGCTTTCGGTCTCACGAGGGTACGTGGACGGACACTCTCCCCTCTCGTTGCTATGCCATCACCATGGTCTTGCGTGATCGTAGGAAATTTTTTGAAATTACTACATTCCCCAACAGATGATGATGACGGCGACGAATCCCCCTCTCCGGAGCCCCGAACGGACTCCAGATCAGCCCTCCCGAGAGAGATTAGGGCTTGGCGGCGGCTCCGTATCGTGAAACGCGATGAAACTTTCTCTCTGATTTTTTTCTCCCGAGATGTAATATATGGAGTTGGAGTTGAGGTCGGATGAGGTCCAGGGGCCCACGAGATAGGGGGCACGCCCTAGGGGGCGCCTGTCTCGTGGACAGGACCTCGGCCCCGTGTATTTCTTTTCGCCCAAATTTTTATAAATTCCAAAAGTGCCTCCGCTGATTTCTAGGACATTCCGAGAACTTTTCTTTTCTACACATAAAACAACATCATGGTAGTTCTGCTGAAAACAGCGTCAGTCCGGGTTAGTTTCATTCAAATCATGCAAGTTAAAGTCCAAAACAAGGGCAAAAGTATTTGGAAAAGTAGATACGTTGGAGACGTATAAATGTGCATTACCGAGAGGGCCCAGAGATACCTCTCCGACGATCGGAGTGACAAATCGTAATCTCGATCTATGCCAACTCAACAAACACCATCGGAGACACCTGTAGATCATCTTTACAATCACTCAGTTACGTTGTGACATTTGATAGCACACAAAGTGTTCCTCCGGTATTCGAGAGTTGCATAATCTCATAGTCATAGGAACATGTATAAGTCATGAAGAAAGCAATAGAAATAAACTAAACGATCATAGTGCTAAGCTAACGGATGGGTCTTGTCCATCACATCATTCTCTAATGACGTGATCCCGTTCATCAAACGACAACACATGTCTATGGCTAGGAAACTTAACCATCCTGTCGTCGCCTCGTGGGCCCCCTTGACTTGTCCCGGACGCCAACACTTCCTATACATCCCAAAACCTCCAGAACAGAACCTAGACCGGGAGTTCCGCCGCAAGCCTCTCAGAGCCACGAAACCAATCGGTGCCCGCTCGGCACCTCGCCGAGGGGGAAACCATCACCTGTGGCCATCTTCATCATCCCGGCGATCTCCATGACGAGGAGGGAGTAGTTCACCCATGGGGCTGAGGGTATGTACCAGTAGATATGTGTTTGATCTCTCTCTCTCTCTCTCTCTCTCTCTCTCTCTCTCTCTCTCTCGTGTTCTTGATTTGACACGATCTTTATGTACCGCGAGCTTTGCTATTATAGTTGGATCTTATGATGTTTCTCCCCCTCTACCCTCTTGTAATGGATTGAGTTTTCCCTTTGAAGTTATCTTATTGGATCGTGTTTTTAAGGGTTTGAGAACACTTGATGTATGTCTTGCATGTGCTTATATGTGGTGACAATGGGATATTCACGTGATCTACTTGATGTATGTTTTGGTGATCAATTTGCGGGTTCTGTGACCTTGTGAACTTATGCATACGGGTTGGCACACGTTTTCGTCTTGAATCTCCGGTAGAAACTTTGGGGCACTCTTTGAAGTTCTTTGTGTTGGTTTGAATAGATGGATCTGAGATTGTGTGATGCATATCGTATAATCAAACCCGCAGATACTTGTGGTGACATTGGAGTATCTAGGTGACATTAGGGTTTTGGTTGATTTGTGTCTTAAGGTGTTATTTTAGTACGAACTCTAGGGATGTTTGTGACACTTATAGGAATAGCCCAATAGATCGATCAGAAAGAATAACTTTGAGGTGGTTTCGTACCCTACAGTAATCTCTTCGTTCACTCGCCGCTATTAGTGACTTTTGAGTGACTCTTTGTTGCATGTTGAGGGATTGTTATATGATCTAATTATGTTATCATTGTTGAGAGAACTTGCACTAGTGAAAGTACGAACCCTAGGCCTTGTTTCCAAGCATTGCAATACAGTTTTCGCTCACTTTTATTACTTGCTACCTTGCTGTTTTTATATTTTCAGATTACAAAAACATATATCTACTACCCATATTGCACTTGTATCACCACCTCTTTGCCGAAGTAGTGCACCTATACAATTTACCATTGTATTGGGTGTGTTGGGGACACAAGAGACTCTTTGTTATTTGGTTGCAAGGTTGTTTGAGAGAGACCATCTTCATACTACGCCTCTCACGGATTGATAAACCTTAGGTCATCCACTTGAGGGAAATTTGCTATTGTCCTGCAAAACTCTGCGCTTGGAGGCCCAACACGAGTCTACAAGAAGAAGATTGCGTAGTAGACATCAGTAGTAGCCTTCACTACATACACAACCCTTTTTGCCCTTATTGTTACTAGAAAACCCATCTGGTTCGTGAAGTGGCAAGACACAAACGAGGACCGATAGTTCTTCACGAAATTAACAGAGGTTGGAATGGATTCCAATCCCTTTCCAAAAATTAAATAACTCCTTAAGTGCCAAGCTATCCAGAAGATAAATAAAAAAATTTCACGCCACGACAAACTTAGCTGGTCTAACATACTCCCTCTGTTTTTATTTACTCCGCATATTAGAGTTGACTGAAGTCAAACTTACTAAAATTTGACCAAGTTTATAGAAAAGAATATAAGTATTTACCATAACAAATCTATAGAAAGTGGAAGTACATTCAATAATAAATCTACTGGTATTGATTTGTTATTGTATATGTTAATATTTCTGTCTATAAACTTTGTCAAAATTTATAAAGCTTGACTTTGATCAAACCTAATACGCGGAGTAAATAAAAACAGAGGGAGTAATAAGCAACCAACCCCTCCCAGAATAAATAGACAACTCTTCCCCAGGGAAATTCAAAATTTCTCTTATAGCCTTGGGGCATGTCACAAGAGCATGAAAGGTACTTCCATCTTCCAAAGTTTTTCATACTTCGTGCAAAAAAGGAATTTAGTAGGTCAACTTTTCATAGTACTCCATCCATTCTCATTTTAGATTTATCTTAAGTCAAACTTTATAAACTTTGACCAACTTTATATCGAAAACTATCAACATCTACAATATCAAATAATATAATATGAAAATATATTCTATTGCATGTAATGTTATTGAATTGGTATTAAAACATTGATATTTTTTGTATAAACTTGATCAACTATACAAATTTATACTTCGGTCAAAGTTAATATGCATAGTAAAAGGGACTGGAGGGAGTACTTTGAAGAAGGTTCCGCCGTCGGTGCCCATGATTGCATATGATTGTCCAGCTGATTATAATGATGGTTGAATCAGAATTGCAGATAGCACAATTATTAAAAGTTAAAAAAAATCTATGAAGGTTGTCATCGATATATTCTGAGAGAGATATCTCCGAGCATCAAATAAAGTTGATACTGTAAAGCTTATGCAGATAGCTGCATCAAATGACTTCCCCAGTATGCTTGGAAGCATCGATTGCATGCATTAGAAGTGGAATGATTTTCCTATATATGGCATGGCATGGCCAATGCAAAGCCCATTACAAAGATGCAACAATAATTCTTAAGTTGTGTCATCAAATGATCTATGTATTTAGCACTCCTATTTTTGCTTGTTAGGATCTCACAATGACCCCAATGTGTTGCAAGGATCTCATTTATTTGCAATGCTAGCTACCGGAAAGCACCACCGGTGAACTTTGAAGTCAATGGGCATCAATTAAAATGGGTTGTTATCTTATTGATGGCATATATCCTTCATGGTCTACATTTATGAAGATGGTATCAGACATCAAGGAAACAAAACAAAAACCACTTAGTTAGGCATCAAGAATCATGTAGGAAGGACGTTGAGAACATTATTGGTTCCATTTGATCCTATCGAACATACCGCTCCGTTAAAAATGGATCGAAGCGACTTCGGCAGGAACGCATCACAGGCGACCAGAAGGAACTCACGATCTAGCGCTGCCGCTACCTCACCCCGACGTCCCTTCCTCCCTGACGCACCTTCCTCCCCTCACCGCTGCCTGAGGCGCCCTCCGGCAAAGTTCGAATGGCTCCAAGGAAGGCGATAGTAGGGCCCTTCTCCGTTTGCGCGACGTTGGTATGGGGGCTACGATCCATGGATCATGGATGGCGGTCCCTTTGGTGAGGCTTCCTCGTCCAACACCGCCGTGGGGCTGGCGGGCTGCCGGAGGTCAGCTTGGGCGGCCGATGTACCACCAGTGGGTTTGGGCCATGGTAGTAATGCTCCAGCGGCTGACGGCGTCATTTTGTCCGTTGCTTACAGTCACATCTAGGTGCGCTTCAATCTCATCGGACTTGGCCATGTTGGCTAGCTAGCCGATCATCGGTTTGTGGGCAGAGCGGGAGGTGGGGATCTAGATCAGGATAATTCCCTGGTCAGTTTCGGCCGGCCATGATGACAACACCTGCGAGTGCCGATATTCTTCTTGGAGACGTCGTTCGTGTCCGCCATACCTCTTCCCACCTCATTGCTTCTCGAGTGAAATTTCTAACTGTGGTGGCGGTGACATCGCTCATGGCGTCATATTTTTCCTAAAGGCGTCACCAGGAGAGCTTTGTGATGGTGAGAACAATTTGGGTTCATTGGCAAGTGCAGATGGCGTGCCCCTCTTCCTCTAGGGGGTATCTGTTCCGGGGAAACGCTAGATCTGAGTCTCCTGGATCGGAGGATGATGGATACTATGGTGCCATTTTCCCTCTCGAGGGCATTGTTCTGGAGCAGAGGTTCCATTGAGGGGCCAACAGGTGGGGCGGTGTTGCATCTACAGCACTGAAGACGGAGGGTCTCGGCGGCATGGAGCATTGGAGTCTCAGTGTTGGACGCGGGTTGATGGATGCGCACAGGCTGGTGCCGTTATCTGGCATCATGGTGACCTCGACGATAGATGGGCCTGGCAATGTCTATGCAATGATCCATCCTAAAGATGGGACGACCGAAGGTGGCGGTGGCGGATCCTAGAGCGCGCACATGCAGTGCATGTTGTGGGACGCCTAAACCGCTTGATGCTCTCAGCTTGCCAGGCAGGCGACTTCTTGAGGTCACTGGATTAGATGGTGTCCCTTGATGCGGTCATGACACATCTTTATACTTGTCGGTATAGCGACTTTGTTCGCCGCGAAGGTGGCTCTGGGTTGATCTTTGTATTTTTTTTATCGGACTCTGTTGAATAACTTAATAAAGATGGCTGCATGTATCATTTTGATGCAGAGGCCATGGCCCATGGGTAATCCTCCTTTTTAAAAAAAGAAGGATGCTGAGTTGGCATCTAGTGTTTTTGGATAAAAAAAATTAATGCCTAGTTTTAACAAACACGGTCTAGTAGGATTTATAGGAAAATCAGTTACTAATATTTTGGGTTACAAATAAGTACTACCTCTGTTCGTGTTTATTGGTTAGCTTAGCTCCGGAATATAAGAGCATTGCTCAGGCTCTTAGTATATTCATGCCACAACACACAACGCAGAGAGTTCTGATGACTCGCAAATGTGTCGGGCTCAACACGACGTTTGAAGGAGATGCTTAAACTGATGTGGGCAATAATTTACCTGGCAGTTGTTTGCTGGCATCCAAAACATGCACTCTAAATGAGCGAAAATATTGCAGGATCCTCGCAAAAAATCGATAGATACAATCATTTCACAAAGAGCAATCCTACACCCATGGAAGTTTTTTTTCTTGTTTCATACACTCACGGAGGTTTACTGACATATTATGTGGTGGATTTGAGGCGAGATACCATGATTGGATTAAGGGGGAGGGCTGGCCCCACCCAGCTGAAAATGAGGGGCAGGGGCAGGTTTAATGAGGAAGGAGTCCGTAACCCCCTCTAAAGATCCGCGTGTGTACTATTTTTGTTTCACAAAGCTTCCAGCAAAAAATAACGACAATTGAAAACTGCGTCTGGCGGACGCCAAACCCCACATTTATAGTCCTTAATTCTTTTTTGAGGGGTATTTATAAACTTTAACTTGCCGCCCCGGTTTAATATTCAACTTCAAACTTTAAGACGGGTCGTCTAACACCTTGAACCAGCAACCTGGTTCGAAAATAACCCCCACTCGGTTTTGACTCAATGGAGCGGTTTTGACCACGTTGACTGCCTCATTAGCATTGCCACGTCACTTTGACCCCTCCCCCGCCCCCTCTCTCGTATGCTCATGCCCAAGTCCCACCGCCGCGCGTGGGCGAGGCGCATGGAGCCATCGGCCCCGGCGGTGAGCTCAACCTCCTCGCCGAAGAGCGTGTGGTGGGATGCAGTGAACCAGGACCCGGGACCTGGCGGGGTGTTGGGCGGGAAGGACGTGGAAGAGGAAGAGCGACTGTAGCGACCTGAGATTCCGGAGCTCAAGGAGGAAGCGTTCAAGGTCCCGCACCAACGCGTCATTCCGCGGCGCAAAGATGGTGATGTTGTTGCAGCTCAAGGCGCTCTCCAGCGTCAGCAGCAGCAGCGTCTTCCTCACCAGCTCCATGCACTGTGAGTTCAGCAGCGCCACCAGCACTGAGTTGGAGTTGACCCTCGCCCCGAACCTGTTAACGACCGCGGCAGCTCCTCCGTCGCAACAGGCGGTGGGGGAGGGCATTGTGGGTTCGAGCGGCCGAGCCCCATCGGTAGCGGTGACGCCCATGACCAGCGCAAGGTATAAGAGCAGCACAGCGCTGTACGCTGGCGCACCCATGACGAAGGGTGTCAGGACCCTGACAGTACTGCAACACTGACGATGAAGAGTTGAGTGCCTCGAAAATGTACGGCTGAGATCAAAAGGTTTAAGTGCGGATCAACGATCGAGCCGCCTCAACGGTCACCTGTTCACCGTCTCACCGTCGCCAACAACAGCTGAGTACTACAGTATGGGCTACAGCTTCTTCCCCTCCCAAGTCGCCACCACCAAGTCCCTCGTGTTATTTTTGCAAAAAAGAAAAAACTCCCTCATGTTAGCTAGGCGGATCTCATCTTTTCCCTTCTTCAAGTTGTAATTGCTAGACCAGTCTTGCTAAGTCTTAGTCGGCTGAGTCTCAATCCATACTATATCCGTGAGATCTTACTTTGAGATCCGTGCAAAATTTTCTTTTCAGTTTTTCTTTTTCTCCCTACCATGTTATGTCACTTGACTGAGACTTGGTTAAATCTCAGTCGACTGAGACCTAGCCACACCCTAGCCAGCCATAGTTGTAGAACCCTAGGATACATGGTAGAATTCGGGTTGATCCTTGAATTTGTACCGAAACTATCTTCCGTTACTACAATACAAATCGGGGCTAGTTCGAGTGAAATGCTTGCATGTTGATCTCGGGTTCTATCAATTGGTATAAGTAGCCAGGAGATTCTCGGAGGTGGATCGGTCGAAACAATGGTGGTTGGGTTTCGGCTTAGTAAAATTCCACGAGTTGTTGTCGATCACGGCGGTAGAGCACCTCAACGGCGGGTTTTGGCGGGCAAGGACGAAGTCATCGGCGAGGGTTCTGAGCGTGTCCAATGGTAAAATTCAGGAGCCGCGAGTGATCTGTCATGCCTACCAGGGCGAAGCGCGTGGACGAGATCTCAGAGGAACTGGTTGTTCTTTGAATCAAGGTCACAGCGTTCGGACTCAAGCAGGAAGAGATCCAAGGCCAGATGGATCTCGTCAACACACGCCTGCTTAAGGTGGAAGCACTCGAGTAACAAATGTAAAAGGTGTACCTCTTGGTTGAAAAAATTCAAAGGCGCAGACTGAAATATTCTCTCTACTGAAGCGCATGCAAAGTGAAACACCCAACCCTTCCGCCCCGAATCTCCATCTTCTTCCTAAGTTGTAATTCAGAAAACATGGACACAACAACTCGTAACAACTTAAGTGCAGAAAGAAATTGAAACTCAGGTTGAAACATTACTTCAGTTGCGTTTACAACAAATGCAGTTACAAAACAATACACCTGCCACACCTGAAGACCATATTGTTTACTATTAAACAGACAGAGCAACATCACTTCTGAAGAGCATTTCCAAAGGGCCTAAGTTAGATTTTCCCCTTTTCTTTTAGTGACAATCCGTTGGGATGGATTAGACAGGTGAATAAGTTCTGTCAATTGGTCCAGACTCTAGATGAATGCAAAGTGGATCTAGATATAACCTATATAATAGGCCGAGCTGATAACTTGACGAGAAGTGCTTAACTGGATAATACCAAACTTCCTTGGGAAGATTATGTCATTTTTTCTATGACAGATTTGTAGATTCCAGCATTTATGAATTTTTTGGAGAAGTTTCACAGTCTCAAGCAGAATATACTATTTGTAGATGCTTACACTAATAAGTTTGAAGAAATTATGGTTGTGGTCAGAGATGATCATCCTTACTTGCAAGAACATTATTACGTGGTAAGCTTTGTTAATGGGTTAAAACCCGGCAAGGGGCAATTTGAGACCACAAAGACCCAAAACACTCAACTAAGCTTACTGATTGGACAGGGATTATGAAAGTAGACTTCAGGCCAAATATCAATCTTATGCCACTCAACATGAAAGGCAATTGCAGTTTCACAATGCACAACAAAAAACGCCTATTCATGTAGCTCCGAATTTACAAATCCCTCCACCAGCATCAGCAACAAGGAAACCAGGGATTTTTTAGAGATGCAATGGACCTTGGGTCCCAGGCCATAAATGTAACAAGCTCCTACTCTTCATGCTATTGCCAGCGAAAATGACAGGGAAGAGATTTCTCCTGAAGAAGAAGCACAATTTGAAGTTCTCTCTTTCGAAGGGCAATTCATGGATGCTTCACACAAGTGCATGCACATATCTACATAGGCAATTCCAGGCAATACTTCTGAATCTACTTTGGCAGTCAGCATTTTGATTTGAGGATGGAGTAGCTCTTGTGGACACTGGTAGTACCAATACATTCATTGACCTTAAGTTTGCACTGAAGACCAATTGCACCTTGATCAATACCCCAACAAGGAAAGTGACAGTAGTTGGTGGGGGCTCACTTAATTCTAGAGCCTTTGCTCCCAAAACTAACTTCTGGATTTGCAATGACAAATTTTCCAATGACCTCACAGTATTGGAATTGCAAGGGTATGGTGTGGTCCTTAGTTGTGATTTCCTCAAGAAACACAGTCCTCTCTCTATAGACTTTGATGTTAGGACTGTCACATTAAACAAGGACAGAAAGGAGTTTGTTACATTCCTAGATTGCACAACTACAGAGGCACCAACATTAATATCTGCAGAGAAATTAGATAAGGTGTGCTCTAAAGGAGTAGTGGGTTCTACAATGAGCACACAATTCATGACCACTGCAAGTAGTTATATGTGTACTTCATTGCAACTTGCTCAAAAACCATAAGAGGACTTTTTACAGGTTATGGAACAGTACAAAGACTTGCTCAAAGAACCAATTAAACTACCACCTCCTAGGGATTGTGATCATACCATTCCACTCAAGGACAACACCACACCTCCCAATTTCAGACCATATAGTCCCTCATTTGCAAAAGAAAAGAAAAGAAATGGAACAACAAATCAAACTATTGTTCTCCAGGCACATTATCCAACACAACACGAGTCCCTATGCAATTATGCATCACCTGCTATACTTGTTAGGAACAAAGGAGGTACATGAAGATTATGTATAAACTACAGAAAGTTAAATGCTGAGACTATTAAGAATAATTGTCTGTAATAGAAGACCTGTTGGATGAATTGCATGGAGCAGCTACCTTCAGTAAACTTGACTTAGAATCAGGTTATCACCAGATTAGAATGAAACCATAGGACATACATAAAAATGCATTCAGAACATATTTAGGGCATTTTGAGGTCTTGGTTATGCCATTTGGTCTCACTAAGGCTCCTGCTACTTTCCAGGCCTTAATGAACAAACTATTTGGCCCCTATTTAAGACAATTTGTCTTGGTGTTCTTTGATGATATTTTGGTTTTCAGCAAGACACCTAAAGAGCACAGGGAACATTTGACTTTAGTTATAGAGACCCTCAAGAAAACGACTTGTTTCTGAACCACTCAAAGTGCACATTTGGCACATCCACCGTGGAATATTTAGGCCATATTTTTCCATTGAAAGAATATTCTGCATCTATGAGACACGCATATTTCAAACCTGGGGTTTGAAGGACCAACTATTCAGATATACTCCCTCCGTCCAAAAATAAGTGTCTCAACTTTCGAAATTGCGTTGGAGCACACGACGACCACACCCACTGGAATCTGCCCCATTCACTTGCCTTGGGATTCACACTGCTATATTATATAGTATGTATTAGAAGATTTTGAACCATGTATCTCATATAATATAGTCTTGTATTGAATGTTCTTTTCGGACTGACATTGTCAGTGAGCACATACCTCAACCACCAAAGCCCAACAACCTAATCAATGCGCCCACGCCCCTCCCTTCATGAAGCCATCTTCCCCTGGACGCAGGGGCGAATCTGGAGCTAATATTACCCTGATGCACTACTTAACCATGACATAAAATTTTCAAGCAACAATGAACTAATAAAGATGTGTTTCATAACTTTTAACATGAATTACCAGATATAATACACACCAATTCATAAAAACAAAAGGCAATAGTTAAACTGCTTAATATAGTGCGACAAAATTACTTGAAAAGGATGTCATGCATACCTAATTCCGAATGTGATGGTGCCTTTCTTTTGAGAAGAAACTGGTCCATACTATCTGCATTTAATAATTAAAACTAGTGAGAAATAAAAATTGTGAAGCCAATGAAGTATACGTAATTACAACTTGAAACAATAGCTGATGCAGTGATGCCTCATGTTTTGCCAAAACACATACATTTAAATATATTTCAATAAGGTTTAACTTACTAGCCCCAATTTTATACATACAATTGTTGCGACTTGTAAAAATATATAGAAAAAACAACACAAAGAAGGGATATCGAGAAGAATTCGAATCAAGCAATGACTGTAATCTAGACGAAAAATTCAAAAACATATTACTAATTACCTAAGAGAGGGAAAGAGAAAATCCGGCTTGTGATGTGACCATGACTCGCGAGGGAGCCGTGGTGGCTTCGGGGCTGCAGGCTGCAGCGTCAGTCGTCGATCCGCAGTCTCCGGCATGTCGGTTGACGCTGCTTCGCGTACGCGTTTGCCGGCCGCCCACCCAGGAACGGATCAATTCGATCAATAGATCGCCGCCGCTGCGCATAGATCTGCTCGCCTCGCTTGATCGGGGGCAGAATACATGAGATGAGGAGACGGATCGAGATCTCTTCTTCTTTTAGTGGAGAAAAATCTTTGATTGGGAAGATGGATCGCTAGTTTGTTTATAGAATTATAGGAGAAGGGAGATGGATAACAAACATACGATCGATCGTGTGCTGGTGTGCGTTTGAAGGGATCGTGCGTATACTGGTATACGTACGTAACGTGGGTAGTGGGCTGTTGGAACCTAACGTGGGTAGTGGGCTGTTGGAAGTGAAGCCATGAGCCCGCGCGGGCTGGTTTCATCGGACCTGTGGCACACTCGCTGGGCCACCCTGTTGCCATGGGCCAAATGACTGTTAATTAGCACCAAAAAAATTCCTGGACCCTGTAGCTGCCTGGATGCCCTTTCTTCTCCACCATAAGTGACATTGCCCATGTTCTTCTTCATCTCTCTACTTTTCCCTCTTTGCTCCTGGTCTCCTCCTTCGACAACGTGGACGTGGGAAAAAGCCAGGAGAAACGAGGAACACTATGCCACCGGTGGGGAACAACGTTGAGGATAAACAAGGTAGTGATACGTCTCCGTCGTATCTACTTTTCCAAACACTTTTGCCCTTGTTTTGGACTCTAGCTTACATGATTTGAATGGAGCTAACCCTGACTGGCGCTGTTTTCAGCAGAATTGCCATGGTGTTATTTATGTGCAGAAACCAAAGTTCTCGGAATGACCTGAAAAACTTCGAGGAGATTATTTTTGGAAATAATAAAAAATACTGGCGAAAGAATCAAGGCCAGGGGGGCCCACACCCTTTCCACGAGGGTGGGGGCGCAACCCCCTGCCTCGTGGACCCCCTGGAGCTCCACCGACCTCAACTCCAACTCCATATATTCGTGTTTGGGGAGAAAAAAATCAGAGAGAAAGATTCATCGCGTTTTACGATACAGAGCCGCCGCCAAGCCATAAACTCTCTTGGGAGGGCTGATCTGGAGTCCGTTCGGGGCTCCGGAGAGGGGAAACCGTCGCCGTCGTCATCATCAACCATCCTCCATCACCAATTTCATGATGCTCACCGCCGTGCGTGAGTAATTCCATCGTAGGCTTGCTGGACGGTGATGGGTTGGATGAGATTTATCATGTAATCGAGTTAGTTTTGTTAGGGTTTGATCCCTAGTATCTACTATGTTCTGAGATTGATGTTGCTATGACTTTGCTATGCTTAATGCTTGTCACTAGGGACCAAGTGCCTTGATTTCAGATCTGAACCTATTATGTTTTCATAAATATATGTGAGTTCTTGATCCTATCTTGCAAGTCTATAGTCACCTACTACGTGTTAAGATCCGGCAACCCCGAAGTGACAATAATCAGGACCACACCCGGTGATGACCGTAGTTTGAGGAGTTCATGTATTCACTATGTGTTAATGCTTTGGTCCGTACTCTATTAAAAGGAGGCCTTAATATCCCTTAGTTTCATAGGACCCGCGCCACGGAGGGTAGGACAAAAGATGTGATGCAAGTTCTTTTCAATAAGCACGTATGACTATATTCGAATACATGCCTACATTACATTGATGAACTGGAGATAGTTCTGTGTCACCCTATGTTATGATCATACATGATGAACCACATCCGCATAATTCTCCATCACCGATCCAATGCCTACGAGCTTTTCACATATTGTTCTTCGCTTATTTACTTTTCTTTGCTACATCATACAATCACTACAAAACCCAAAAATATTACTTTTGCTATCATTACCGTTATTTCCATACTACTTTGCTACTAAATACTTTGTCAGCAGATACTAAGTTATCCGGTGTGGTTGAATTGACAACTCAACTCCTAATACTTGAGAATATTCTTTGGCTCCCTTGTGTGGAATCAATAAATTTGGGTTGAATACTCTACCCTCGAAAACTGCTATGATCCCTATACTTGTGGGTTATCAAGACTATTTTCAAGCGTCGTTGCGGGATCATAGCTCTATTCTTTGAGTCACTTGGGATTTATATCTGCTGGTCACTATGAAGAACTTGAGAGATGCGAAAACAAAATTTATCCCTCAACTACGAGGGAGGTAAGGAACGCCATCTAGCTCGCACTTGATTCACCTTCTGCTTTTGAGTAAGCTTGCGACACCTAAACCTGCTTTTGCTATTAATTCTGATATGTCGCATGTTATTGATGATGCCACTTCTGCTATGCATGATACTTATGATGAAACTACTTCTATGCTTGATACTACTGTGCCACTTGGTGAATTTCTGGATGAACAACTTGCTAGGGCTAGAGAGAATGAAATAATTGAAACCGATAATATTGATGAAAGTGATGATGAAGATTCTCCCCCTAAATATGAATTGCCTGTTGTGCCTGAGGGCTATGTTATGGATGAAGAAACTGCTAGAGACTTTCTTGCTTGCAATGATAGAAGTGATCTTAAGAAATTATTAGCTAAGCTGAAACAAAAACTCAATGCTAGAATGAAATATGATCCCGCTTATGCTACTTCACCTATCTTTGTTACTGATAAGGATTATGAATTCTCCGTCGAATTCGATATAATTACTTTGGTTGAATCCGATCCTTTTATGGATATGAATCAAAACTGTTGTGGCACATCTTACTAAATTAAATGATATAGCCACCATGTTCACTAATGATGAGAAAACTCGCTACTATTATATCCTTAAAATATTTTTGTTCTCATTAAAGGGTGATGCTAAGATATGGTTTAATTCTCTTGATCCTGATCGTGTGCGTAGTCCCCAGGATATGATTTATTACTTCTCCGCTAAATATTTCCCCGCTCATAAGAAACAAGCTGCCTTAAGGGAAATAGATAATTTTGTGCAAATTGAAGAAGAGAGTCTCCCACAAGCTTGGGGGAGGCTTCTCCAATTACTTAATGCTTTGCCTGATCATCCTCTCAAGAAAAATGAAATACTTTATATCTTTTATAATGGACCAGCAGTTGCTTCCAGAGACCACCTGGATAGTTGTGGTGGCTCTGTTTTCAGGGAAAGAACACCGGATGAAGCTAAAATTCTATTGAATAATATGTTGACCAATGAAAATAATTGGATACTTCCTGAACCAACTCCTAAGCCAACTCAGAAGAAAAGGGGTGTTCAATTTCTCAGTCCTGAAGATATGCAAGAGGCAAAGAAATCTATGAAAGAAAAAGGTATAAAGGCTGAAGATGCTAAGAATTTACCTCCTATTGAAGAAATACATGGTCTTAATTTACCGCGTGTTGAAGAAATACATGGTTTTAATTCATCACCTATTGAAGAAACACATGGTCTTGATAACCCGACACAGGTAGTAAAGATAAATTCTCTCTATAGATTTGATGAAGGTGATATTCCTCACTATAAGTCTGCTAGACAATGCTTAGATGAGTTTGACAATTTTATTGTTAAACAAGAAAACTTCAATGCTTATATTGGTAGACAATTGAAATACAATTCCGATATGCTTGAACACTTGAGTGATTATATGTCTAGAGTTAAAGGTGAACTTAAACTCATTAGTAAACATGCGTCTATGGTTACCACTCAAGTAGAACAAGTACTTAAGGATTAGAATGATTTGCTCAATGAATTGAATAGTAAGAATAACGATTTTGCTGTTAGAGTGGCTACTAGAACTGGTAAAATGACTCAGGAACCTCTGTATCCTGAAGGCCATCCTAAGAGAATTAACCAGGACTCTCAGAAAAATAATATTGATGCACCTAGTCCTTCTAAAAAGAAGAAAAAGAAAAATGATAGGACTTTGCATGCTTCTAGTGAACCTATTGCTGAACCACCTGAGAATCCAAATGATATTTCTATTTCTGATGCTGAAACACAATCTGGAAATGAACATGAACCCAGTGATAATGTTAATGATAATGTTCATGTTGATGCTCAACCTAGCAATGATAATGATGTAGAAATTGGACCTGTTGTTGATCTTGATAACCCACAATTAAAGAATCAACATTATGATAAGAGAGACTTTGTTGCTAGGAAGCACGGTAAAGAAAGAGAACCATGGGTTCACAAACCCATGCCTTTCCTCCCAAACCATCCAAGAAAAAGGATGATAAGGATTTTGAGCGCTTTGCTGAAATGATTAGACCTCTCTTCTTGCGTATGCGATTAACTGATATGCTCAAAATGAATCCTTATGCTAAGTATATGAAAGAAATTATTACTAATAAAAGAAAGATACCGGAAGCTGAAATTTCCACCATGCTTGCTAATTACACTATCAAGGGTGGAATACCTAAGAAACTTGGAGATCCAGGAGTACCAACTATACCATGCTCCATTAAAAGAAACTATGTTAAAACTGCTTTATGTGATCTTGGAGCCGGTGTTAGTGTTATGCCTCTCTCTTTATATCATAGACTTGACTTGAATAAGTTGACACCTACTAAAATATCTTTGCAAATGGCCGATAAATCAACTGTTATACCTGTCGGTATTTGTGAGAATGTGCCTGTTGTGGTTGCAAACATTACTATTTTAACGGACTTTGTTATTCTTGATATTCCCTATGACGATAGTATGTCTATTATTCTTGGAAGACCCTTTTTGAATACTGCAGGGGCTGTTATTGATTGCAACAAAGGCAATGTCACTTTTCATGTTAATGGTAATGAGCATACGGTACACTTTCCGAGGAAACAACCTCAAGTCCACAGTATAAATTCTATTGGAAAAATTCCATTGATTATTTTTGGAGGTTTTGAATTTCCTCTACTTACTGTCAAAAAGAAATATGATATTCTTATTATTGAGGATGTGCATATCCCCGTTGAGGTAACATAGTGTTATTCGAAATTTCTCCGGTTTCATGCGATCCGGAATGAGTTTGTTAACAAGACCTGATCAACCTTGTTCGTAGATTCCTTTTGATGAGCATGAGATGGACTAAGTTAGAAGGCACAACCTTCTGTACCCTCATTTTACTTTCTATTATTTAGATTAAATAAAGTAAAAATAGTATTTTCTGTCAGTTTTTTAAATTATTCGTGCAATATAAAAATACCCTGAAAATAAAAGTTCTCCAAATGCCCCGAAATTGAAATATGATTTTTTCTGGAATATTTATCAATATCTGGCACTGAGAACACAGCAGGGGGAGCAAGCACCTCGGCACGAAGGTCCAGGGCGCGCCCCCTGCCTCGTGGGCCCATGGTGGCTCCCCTCCACTTATTCCAGCCACCACACACTCCTTCTTCCTCCCAAAAAAATCACCAACCAGCTCAAGCACGAGTTCTAGCTCATTTTGCTGCAATTTTCGATCTCCTTGCTCAAACGACCTCTCACAAAACTGCTTTGGGGGATTGTTCCTTGGTATGTGACTCCTCCAATGGTCCAATTAGTTTTTGTTCTAGTGCTTTATTCATTGCAAATTTGTGCTGCCTAGGTGACCATGTTCTTGAGCTTGCATGTCAAATTTATATGGTTCCAAGTAGTTCTAATGCATGATATAGGCTCTAGGCACTTGTAGGAGTGGTTGCTATCAATTTTGTTGAGCTTGGTTCACTTTTATTTGAAGTTACTAAAATTTTCAGAAACTTTTCAGAGGAAGAAATATGTTTAGGAAAATTTACCAAGGTGGTCCTTCAAGGAAGCAAGGACCCAGGCTTGCAATGCGCGATGCTGATGATGAACCACCAAGAGACGCTCCAGTACGGGCTTGTGAATGGTCTTCAGAGGACTTCATGGATCAAGCAGGAATCAAGGAAGAATTTAACGCATATGTGTGTAACGCTGATCTTGAGAGCTTCGAGGCAGATAAGTGCCGTCAGTACCACTATCTCACTAGTTCCTTTGTGAGGAGGTTTGAATTTTCATCTACACGTAATTCTCAAACTGTCCTGTTTGATCTTTATGAAAATTCTTATACTATGGACATAGAGGATTTTACCACTGCTTGCAAACTTCTACAATGGGGTAGTACTAGTGAACCTCGCAAATCTGAATTTAGAGATTTTCTTGCGACTATAACTGTGGGGGAATCTAGAGACATAGCACAAGCTACCATAGGGAGCATTCATTTTCCTGCTATACATTATTTTGCTCTCTTCATAGGTAGGTGCATAAATGGTAAGGATGAAGCATGTCACGTGTGTGTCCCTGACCTCAGTGTTCTCAGGAGTGCTGTGTTAGGGGATAAACGTTATAATTTGGAAGCCATTGTTGCACGTAGGTTGCATAATAATAGATTTAATGGAGATTTCTTTGGTGGAATTTATGCAACCCATTTAGCTAATTTTCTTGGTGTGACTATACGTGAGGATGATATTGAGTTGCCTCCTGCTTACTTTGATTATGAGGCTATGGTTCGTCATCGTTTTGTTGAGAGGAACGATCAGTTCCTCCAGTACCGACTAATCTTTGACAGACGACGCACCTATCACGTCGCTCTCCCTGCTTCTACTTTCTTTGACTTTCAGGCAAAGGGGAGATATTTCATAACCAGAGAGGAGGCGACCGAGTATGAGAGGAGGGCTGAGATAGCTCGCCCCCAAGTTGCAGCCCACAATGTAATGACTGCTGCATCTCAGTACGACCCCAACTATAACTTTGGATATCCGCCAGGCCAGCCGTGGCAATAAACCAACTTAGGCCAAAAGCCTAAGCTTGTGGGAGTACGTATTTCTCACCGACATTACATTCATGTTCACACACTCATTGCTAGTTGTCGGTGCTCATACTTTTTCACTGTAATATCCATGCTAGTTTATTTCCTTTTTATGCTTTCTTCTTGTGTGTTTGAAAAATCTTAAGAAAACCAAAAAAATAGTAGTAGCTTTTAGCTAGCTTATTTTCTTGTTGTAGTAGTAGTAATTAAAAAGAAAACCCAAAAATATTTCCTGTTCTTCTTTTGCTTGTTGGGAGCTTTCCCGTGTAAATAGTTTTATTTCTTTTCTTTCCTTTGGGGGTCGATACGAGAAGACCATAATGAAATTGTTGAAGTGGCTCTTATATGCATTATTGTTGATTTAACCAAGAGCCTATATTGCCTCGTCTTCTCCTATTTATTGAATGCTCGCAGATTCCAGCTTAGTCCAATGCACGTGCACTATTATTATTATTCACATCATTCGGTCATGCAAGTGAAAGGCAATTATGATGATATATGATGGACTGATTGAGATGAGAGAAGCTGGTATGAACTCGACCTCTCTTGTTTTTGTAAATATGATTAGTTCATCGTTCCTGATTCAGCCTATTATGAATAAACATGTTTGCAATGACAATTAGAGATTATAGTTGCTTATGCCATGCTTAATTAGCTAGGAGTTTATAATGGTTTACCTTGCGTGCCAACATGCTATTAAAATGGTTGTGATGTGGTATGATAGGGTGATATCCTCCTTTGAATGATTCAAGTGACTTGACTTGGCACATGTTCACACATGTAATTGAAACAAATCGACATAGCCTTCACGATATTTATGTTCATGGTGGATTATATCCTACTCATGCTTGCACTCAATGTTCATTAATTTAATGCATGTTCATGACTGTTGTCGCTCTCTAGTTGGTCGCTTCCCAGTCTTTTGCTAGCCTTCACTTGTACTAAGCGGGAATACTGCTTGTGCATCCAATTCCTTAAACCCCAAAGTTATGCCATATGAGTCCACTATACCTTCCTATATGCGGTATCTACCTGCTGTTCCAAGTAAATTTGTATGTGCCAAACTCTAAACCTTAAAATGAAATTGTGTTTTGTATGCTCGAATAGCTCATGTATCAACTAGGGTTGTCCGTATCTTCCATGTTAGGCGGGTTATTCTCAAGAGGAGAGGACTCCGCTCCTCACTCACGAGAAAATGGCTGGTCATCGGGATGCCCAGTCCCATGCTTTAAGCAAATCAAATCAAAATAATTGCAAACAAAACTCCCCCGGGACTGTTGTTAGTTGGAGGCACTCGTTGTTTCGAGCAAGCCATGGATTGATGCTTGTTGGTGGAGGGGGAGTATAAACTTTACCATTCTATTTGGGAACCGCCTATAATGTGTGTAGCATGGAAGATATCGCCATCTCTCGGTTGTTACGTTGACAATGAAAGTATGCCGCTCAAAATATTATTTATCTCTATTTCAAAATCGAGCTCTGGCACCTCTACAAATCCTTGCTTCCCTCTGTGAAGGGCCTATCTATTTACTTTTATGTTGAGTCATCACCCTCTTATTAAAAAGCACCAACTGGAGAGAACCCCTGTCATTTGCATCCATTACTATTAATTTATATTAGGTATGACTATGACTGGATATCTTTTACCATGAATTACAATGTTTAGTCACTCCTTGATCTTTAAAGGTGCTCTGCATTTATGTTTAGCGGTCTCAGAAAGGGCTAGCGAGATATGATACGTCTCCAATGTATCTATAATTTTTTATTGCTCCATGCTATATTATCTACTGTTTTGGACCATATTGGGCTTTATTATCCACTTTTCTATTATTTTTGGGACTAACCTATTAACCGGAGGCCCGGCCCAGAATTGTTGTTTTTGCCTATTTCAGTGTTTCGAAGAAAAGGAATATCAAACGGAGTCGAAACGGAATGAAATCAACTAGAGAAGTTATTTTTGGAAGGAAAGCTACCGGAAAAGCTTGGAGTGCACGTCGGGGAATAAGGGAGGTGCCCACGAGGTTGGGGGCGCCCCTGTATGCCCCCGCCTCGTGCCCCCCCTTCGGTCCACCGGCGTACTTCTTTCACCCATATATACCTACGTACCGTAAAACTTCCAGAACGGAGAATACATCGGGAGTTCCGCCGCCGCAAGCCTCTATAGCCACCAAAAACCAACCGGGACCTTGTTCTGGCACCCTGCCGGAGGGGGGATCCCTCACCGGTGGCCATCTTCATCATCCCGGCGCTCTCCATGACGAGGAGGGAGTAGTTCACCCTCGGGGCCGAGGGTATGTACCAGTAGCTATGTGTTTGATCTCTCTCTCTCTCTCTCTCTCTCTCTCTCTCTCTCTCTCTCTCTCGTGTTCTTGATTTGGCACGATCTTCATGTATCGCAAGCTTTGCTATTATAGTTGGATCTTATGTTGTTTCTCCCCCTCTACTCTCTTGTAATGGATTGAGTTTTCCCTTTGAAGTTATCTTTTCGGATTGAGTCTTTAATGACTTGAGAACACTTGATGTATGTCTTGCCGTGCGTATCTGTGGTGACAATGGGATATCACGTGATTCACTTGATGTATGTCTTAGTGATCAACTTGCGGGTTCCTCCCATGAACCTCTGCATAGGGGTTGGCACACGTTTTCGTTTTGATTCTCCGTAGAAACTTTGGGGCACTCTTTGAAGTACTTTGTGTTGGATTGAATAGATGAATCTGAGATTGTGTGATGCATATCGTATAATCATGCCCATGGATACTTGAGGTGACATTGGAGTATCTAGGTGACATTAGGGTTTTGGTTGATTTGCGTCTTAAGGTGTTATTCTAGTACGAACTCTAGGTCTGTTTGTGACACTTATAGTACCAACCCAACGGATTGATTGGAAAGAATAACTTTGAGGTGGTTTCGTACCCTACCATAATCTCTTCGTTTGTTCTCCGCTATTAGTGACTTTGGAGTGACTCTTTGTTGCATGTTGAGGGATAGTTATGTGATCTAATTATGTTATTATTGTTGAGAGAACTTGCACTAGTGAAAGTATGAACCCTAGGCCTTGTTTCAACGCATTGCAATACCGTTTATGCTCACTTTTATCATTAGTTACCTTACTGTTTTTATATTTTCAGATTACAAAAACCTATATCTACCATCCATATTGCACTTCTATCACCATCTCTTCGCCGAACTAGTGCACCTATACAATTTACCATTGTATTGGGTGTGTTGGGGACACAAGAGACACTTTGTTATTTGGTTGCAAGGTTGCTTGAGAGAGACCATCTTCATCCTACGCCTCCCACGGATTGATAAACCTTAGGTCATCCACTTGAGGGAAATTTGCTACTGTCCTACAAACCTCTGCACTTGGAGGCCCAACAACGTCTACAAGAATAAGTTTGCGTAGTAGACATCAAGCTCTTTTCTGACGCCGTTGCCGGGGAGGCTAGGTAAGCGGCACTCACACCCCGTCAACTAAGCTCTTTTCTGGCGCAGTTGCCAGAGAGGTGAGTGCTTGAAGGTATATCTTTAGATCTTGCAATCGAATCTTTTTGTTTCTTGTTTTAGCACTAGTTTAGTTTATAAAAGAAAACTACAAAAAAATGGAATTGAGTTTACCTCATACGCTTCATCTTTTTAATATCTTTCGTGAGTATGATGGGAAGGAAAATTGTGCCAAAGTGTTAGAAGAAGAATGCATTAAAATGTTTGGCACTAAATCTTTGAATGATGAGCATGATTGCAATGTTGTTAGTATGAACTCCTTGAATATCCATAGTACTAATGATGATTGCACTAGCTATGATGAAAATATCTCCTATAAACATGTCAATTTTTGTGGAGTGCATTGGGTTTGCAAGTACACACCAAATAGGGAAGATAGATATTGCGAGAGGCATAAGTACTTGGAAACTAAATGGTTGCAAGAAAGGCTAGATGCTTGTACTGAAAATTTAAATTTTCTTAGCCGTACTTGTGAACTTTGCAATGAACGTGATCATTTCAGTACCCAATGCAAATTGTTTCATGATCGTATCGTGTCCAAAAATTGTGATGACTTGATTTCCCTTGCACATCATAATGAACTTAGTTTGCTCTTGGGTTATGAAGAAATGAAACGTATAACTAAGGATATTCCAAAATTTTCCCTTGATAGAGTTCTTCATTTTAATCTAGAGGAAATTTATATGTATTGCGCGGTGAATTGCATTGAAAATCCTTATATTGCCAATTACATAAAGAAAATAAAACAAATAGAGGATGAAGAGAATACTAATGAAAGGGAAGAGACTTCCCAATATCCTCCTATTATTTCTTATGATATATCAGGTAACGAGGAGGAGCCTTCTATTCAACCAATCTCGTCAGTAAGGAGCTCCAAAAAGAGGATTGAACCCACACATGATGTGGTGAAGAAGAAGAAAAGAAAAAGGAAGAGAGGTAAAAAGGTATCTATCCCAAATAATGTTGCTCCTATTATTGTTGTGCCTCATGAAAATGAATCAAAAATAATTGTGGAAGATGATGCACTTGATGATCTCGTTATGCCTATTGCTTGTTGTGATGATTATGATTGGGAAGATAATGATACTTCTTATGATCTTGAAAATATTTTTGGCACTTGCTTGGAAGAATATGATAATGTTTGCTATACTATTGGTGCTATCCATACTATTAATGATGAGAGTGATTATGCTTATGATATGTAAAGACCCAAGCTTGGGGATGCTATGTTTGATGAAGATGATGTTTTTGAGAATATAGTTGCTGCAATTAATGTTTGTTCCAAGCTTGGGGATGCTACGTTTAAAGAAGATGATATTTTTAGTCTCGCAAGTTTTGATATGCAAATTTATAATAATGATAGCATGCCTCCTACTTATGATGATTATATTGATGAAAGTGGGTTTGGAAGAGTGTCAACTTTAGGAAGTAGTGATCCCACAATATTGGAGGATGTTGAATCTTATAATATTTATGAAAGTGGATTTGGAGAGGTCATGACTTCATTTAGTGATGTATCCACTATTTCGGAAGAGGTTTCAATCGATTATGATGAGAACAAAGTTGCTACTTATGATGATTATTGTGATGAAACTTATGCTATAAAGAGTAGTGATGATTATATTTATAAAACTTGTCATGATTATGATTACCCATTTTCTGAACATTACTCTTTTAATTTGGAAACAATTTATAGTATTCAAGTCTCTTATGATACTCCCACTATTCCGAATGAGAAGAATTTTGCTTATGTGGAGAGTAGTAAAATTTCTATGCTAGTAGATCATGAAAAGAATGCATTAGGTGCTGGTTATATTGTTGAATTCATTCATGATTCTACTGAAAATTATTATGAGAGAGGATCATATGCTTCTACATATTGCAATAATATCAAGTTTCCTCTCTATGTGCTTAAAATCTTGAAGTTATGCTTGTTTTACCTTCCTATGCAAGTTGATTCTTGTTCCCATAAGTTGTTTGCTCACAAAATACCTATGCATAGGAAGTGGGTTAGACTTAAATGTGCTAGTCATATTCTTCATGATGCTCTCTTTATGTTTAAATTCTTATCTTTTATGCGAGCATCATTGAAATCATCATGCCTAGCTAGGGGCATTAAACGATAGCGCTTGTTGGGAGGCAACCCAATTTTATTTTACTTTCTTGCTTTTTGTTTCTGTTTAGTAATAAATAACCCATCTAGCTTCTGTTTAGATGTGGTTTTATGTTTTAATTAGTGTTTGTGTCAAGTAGAACCTTTGGGAAGACTTGGGTGAAGTCTTTATGATCATGCTGTAAAAAACAGAAACTTTAGCTCTCACGAGATTAGCTAAAACTTTTTACTGGAGAGTGCTATTTAGTTGATTCTTTTTGCAGATGATTACTAGACAAATTCCTCATGTCCACCAATTTACTTTAGAATTTTTGGAGTTCCAGAAGTTTGCGTTAGTTACAGATTACTACAGACTGTTCTGTTTTTGACAGATTCTGTTTTCATTGTGTTGCTCGCTTATTTTGATGAATCTATGGCTAGTAAAATAGTTTATAAACCATAGAGAAGTTGGAATACAGAAGGTTTAACACCAATATAAATAAATAATGAGTTCATTACAGTACCATGAAGTGGTGTTTTGTTTTATTTTGCTAACGGAGCTCACGAGTTTTCTGTTAAGTTTTGTGTTGTGCAGTTTTCAAGTTTTGGGTAAAGATTTGATGGACTATGGAATAAGGAGTGGCAAGAGCCTAAGCTTGGGGGTGCCCAAAGCACCCCAAGGTAATATTCAAGTATAACCAAGCGTCTAAGCTTGGGTATGCCCCGGATGGCATCCCCTCCTTCGTCTTCGTTCATTGGTAACTTTACTTGGAGCTATATTTTTATTCACCA
This sequence comes from Aegilops longissima, assembly GCA_021605205.1. Classification (NCBI taxonomy): domain Eukaryota; kingdom Viridiplantae; phylum Streptophyta; class Magnoliopsida; order Poales; family Poaceae; genus Aegilops; species Aegilops longissima. Next base: position 137,564,330 of record CM038676.1, on the reverse strand, counting down.
CATGATATGTGTTTTGCTTGGAGCGTCATGTCATTTTATTTTGTTTTGCTTGCAGTTTGAATAAAGTATAAAGATATGAAATTCTTAAATGAGAGATTCTTCACATGGTTGCATATTTATTCAACTACTCAATGATCTTCACTTATATCTTTCGGAGTAGTTTGTTGTTTGCTCTAGTGCTTCACCTATATCTTTTAGAGCATGGTGGTAGTTTTATTTTGAAGAAATAGATGAACTCTCATGCTTCACTTATATTATTTTGAGAGTCTTAAATAGCATGGTAATGTGCTTAATCCTAATATGCTAGGTATTCAAGACTAGTAAAAACTTTCTGAAGTGTGTTGAATACTAAGAGAAGTTTGATGCTTGATGATTGTTTTGAGATGGAGGTAATAATATCAAAGTCGTGCTAGTTGAGTAGTTGTGAATTTGAGAAATACTTGTGTTGAAGTTTGCAAGTCCCGTAACATGCACGTATGGTAAACGTTATGTAACAAATTTGAAACATGAGGTGTTATTTGATTGTCCTCCTTATGAGTGGCGGTCGGGGACGAGCGATGGTCTTTTCCTACCAATCTACCCCCCTAGGAGCATGCGCGTAGTGCTTTGGTTTTTGATGGCTTGTAGATTTTTGCAATGAGTATATGAGTTCTTTATGACTAATGTTGATTCCATGGATTATACACACTCTCACCCTTCCATCATTGCTAGCCTCTTCGGTACCGTGCATTGCCCTTTCTCACATTGAGAGTTGGTGCAAACTTCGTCGGTGCATCCAAACCCCGTCATACGCTCTTTCACACATAAACCTCCTTATTGTTGGGGAACGTAGTAATTTCAAAATTTTCCTATGCACACGCAAGATCATGGTGATGCATAGCAACGAGAGGGGAGAGTGTGTCCACGTACCCTCGTAGACCGAAAGCGAAAGCGTTAGCACAACGCAGTTGATGTAGTCGTACGTCTTCATGATCCGACCGATCAAGTACCGAACACACGGCACTTTCGATTTCTGCACACGTTCAACTCGATGACGTCCCTCAAACTCCGATCCAGCCGAGTGTTGAGGGAGAGTTTCGTCAGCACGATGGCGTGGTGACGATGATGATGTTCTACTGACGCAGGGCTTCGCCTAAGCACCGCTACGATATTATCGAGGTGGATATGGTGGAGGGGGGCACCGCACACGGCTAAGAGATCAAGATCAATTGTTGTGTCTATAGGTGCCCCCTACCCCCGTATATAAAGGAGGGAGGGAGAGGCCGGCCCTAGAGGGGGCGCGCCAAGTGTGGGGAGTCCTACTAGGACTCCCAACTCCTAGTAGGATTCCCCTTTCCTTTCCGGAGTAGGAGAGAAGGAAAGAGGGGGAGAGGGAGAAGGTAAAGGGGGCTGCACCCCTTGTCCAATTCGGACCAGAGGGGGGGGCGCCTCCTTCCTTTTGGCCTCTCTTCTCTATTCCCGTATGGCCCAATAAGGCCCAATACTTCTCCCGGTGAATTCCCGTAACTCCCCGATACTCAAAAAATACCCGAATCACTCGGAACCTTTCCGATGTCCGAATATAGTCGTCCAATATACCGATCTTTACGTCTCGACCATTTCGAGACTCCTCATCATGTCCCCGATCTCATCCAGGACTCCGAACTACCTTCGGTACATCCAATCACATAAACTCATAATACAATCGTCACCGAAACTTTAAGCGTGTGGACCCTACGGGTTCGAGAACTATGTAGACATGACCGAGACACGTCTCCGGCCAATAACCAATAGCAGAACCTGGATGCTTATATTGGCTCCCACATATTCTACAAAGATCTTTATCGGTCAAACCGCATAACAACATACGTTGTTCCCTTTGTCATGGGTATGTTACTTGCCCGAGATTCGATCGTCGGTATCTCAATACCTAGTTCAATCTCGTTACCGGCAAGTCTCTTTACTCGTTCCATAATACATCATCTCGCAACTAACTCATTAGTTACAATGCTTGCAAGGCTTATAGTGATGTGCATTACCGAGTGGGCCCAGAGATACCTCTCCGACAATCGGAGTGACAAATCCTAATCTCGAAATACGCCAACCCAACAAGTACCTTCGGAGACACCTGTAGAGCACCTTTACAATCACCCGATTCGTTGCCAGACGTTTGGTAGCACACAAAGTGTTCCTCTGGTAAACGGGAGTTGCATAATCTCATAGTCATAGGAACATGTATAAGTCATGAAGAAAGCAATAGCAACATACTAAACGATCAAGTGCTAAGCTAAAGGAATGGGTCAAGTCAATCACATCATTCTCCTAATGATGTGATCCCGTGAATCACATGACAACTCATGTCCATGGCTAGGAAACTCAACCATCTTTGATCAACGAGCTAGTCAAGTAGAGGCATACTAGTGACACTCTGTTTGTCTATGTATTCACACATGTATCATGTTTTCGGTTAATACAATTCTAGCATGAATAATAAACATTTATCATGAAATAAGGAAATAAATAATAACTTTATTATTGCCTCTAGGGCATATTTCCTTCAGTCTCCCACTTGCACTAGAGTCAATAATCTAGTTCACATCGCCATGTGATTTAACACCAATAGTTCACATCACCATGTGATTAACACCCAAAGGGTTTACTAGAGTTAATAATCTAGTTCACATCGCTATGTGATTAACACCCAAAGAGTACTAAGGCGTGATCATGTTTTGCTTGTGAGAGAAGTTTAGTCAACGGGTCTGCCACATTCAGATCCGTATGTATTTTGAAAATTTCTATGTCAACAATGCTCTGGATGGAGCTACTCTAGCTAATTGCTCCCACTTTCAATATGCATCCAGATTGAGATTTAGAGTCATCTGGATCAGTGTCAAAACTTGCATCGACGCAACCCTTTACGACGAACCTTTTTTTTCACTTCCATAATCAAGAAACATATCCTTATTCCACTAAGGATAATTTTGACCGCTGTCCAGTGATCTACTCCTAGATCACTATTGTACTCCCTTGCCAAAATCAGTATAGGGTATATAATAGATCTGGTTCACAGCATGGCATATGGTACATCTCCAACGTATCTATAATTTTTATTCCTCCATGCTACTTTATCTACTGTTTTAGGCTTTATTGGGCTTTATTTTCCACTTTTATATTACTTTTGGGACTAACCTATTAACCGGAGGCCCAGCCCAGAATTGTTGTTTTCTGCCTTCAGTATTTCGAAGAAAAGGAATATCAAATGGAGTCCAAACGGAATGAAACCTTCGGGAACGTGATTTTCTCGTCGAACGTGATCCAGAGAACTTGGAGTGCAAGTCAAGAAGCAATCGGAGCCTCCACGAGATAGGAGGCGCCCTATAGGGCGTGCCTCTGTCTCGTGGGCCCCTCAGCGCCACCAACGTATTTCTTCTTCCTATATATACCTCGCACTCGAAAACATCCGGGGCACCACGAAACACAATTTCCACCACCGTAACCTTCAGATTCGCGAGATCCCATCTTGGGGCCTTCGCGCACTCTCTGGGGGGGAATCAAGCACGGGGGGGCCTCTACATCAACATCCTTGCCCCTCCGATGAGTTGTGAGTAGTTTACCACAAACCTACGGGTCCATAGTTATTAGCTAGATGGCTTCTTCTCTCTTCTTGGATCTCAATACAATGTTCTCCCCCTCTCTTATGGAGATCTATTCGATGTAATCTCTTTTTGCGGTGTGTTTGTCGAGATCCGATGAATTGTGGGTTTATGATCAAGTTTATCTATGAATAATATTTGAATCTTCTCTGATTTCTTTTATGTATGATTGAGTTATCTTTGCAAGTCTCTTCGAATTATCGGTTTAGTTTGGCCTACTAGATTGATCTTTCTTGCCATGGGAGAAGTGCTTAGCTTTGGGTTCAATCTTGTGGTGTCCTTACCCAGTGATAGAAAGGGTTGCAAGGCACATATTGTGTCATTGCCATCGAGGATAACAAGATGGGGTTTATATCATATTGCATGAGTTTATCCCTCTACATCATGTCATCTTGCTTAATGCGTTACTCTGTTCTTATGAACTTAATACTCTAGATGCATGCTGGATAGCGGTCGATGTGTGGAGTAATAGTAGTAGATGCAGGCAGGAGTCGGTCTACTTGTTATGGACGTGATGCCTATATACATGATCATGCCTAGATAATCTCATAACTATGCGCTTTTCTATCAATTGCTCGACAGTAATTTGTTCACCCACCGTAATACTTATGCTATCTCGAGAGAAGCCTCTAGTGAAACCTATGGCCCCCGGGTCTATCTCTTATCATATTTGCTTCCAATCTACTTTTATTTGCATCTTTACTTTTTGCATCTATATCATAAAATACCAAAAATATATTTATCTTATCATACTATCTTTATTAGATCTCACTTTCGCAAGTGGCCGTGAAGGGATTGACAACCCCTTTATTGCGTTGGTTGCAAGTTCTCAGTTTGTTCGTGTAGGTGCGTGGGACTTTTGAGGAGCCTCCTACTGGATTGATACCTTGGTTCTCAAAACTGAGGGAAATACTTATGCTACACTTTGCTGCATCACCCTCTCCTCTTCGAGGAAAACCAACACAAGCTCAAGACGTAGCAAGAAGGATTTCTGGCGTCGTTGCCGGGGAGGTCTTCGCTCAAGGCAAGACATACCAAGTACCCATCACAAACCTATCTCCCTTGCATTTACATTATTTGCCATTTGCCTCTCGTTTTCCTCTCCCCCACTTCACCCTTGCCGTTTTATTCGCCCTCTCTTTCCCAATCTCCTCCTCTCTTTCCCGTTCGCCTTTTTCTCGCTTGCCTTTTGTTTGCTTGTGTGTTGGATTACTTGTTGCCATGGCACAAGATAATACCAAATTGTGTGACTTCTCGAATACGAATAATAATGATTTCCTTAGCACTTTTTTTATTGCTCCTCTTAATAATGATGCGTCTTGTGAAATCAATACCGCTTTGCTGAATCTTGTTATGAAATCTCAATTCGCCGACCTTCCTAGCGAAGATGCCGTTACTCATCTAAACAACTTTGTTGATTTGTGTGATATGCAAAAGAAGAAAGATACGGATAACAATGTTGTCAAATTGAAGCTATTTCCGTTTTCACTTAGAGATCGTGCTAAAGTTTGGTTTTCGTCTTTGCCTAAAATAAGTATTGATTCTTGGAACAAGTGCAAAGATGCTTTTATCTCTAAGTATTTTCCTCCCGCTAAGATCATCACTCTTAGGAACGATATTATGAATTTTAAACAACTTTATCATGAGCATGTTGCCCAATCTTGGGAAAGAATGAAATTGATGCTTCGTAATTGCCCTACTCATGGTTTGAATTTATGGATGATCATACAAATTTTTTATGCCGGTTTGAATTTTGTCTCTAGAAATCTCTTAGATTCGGCCGCGGGAGGCACGTTCATGGAAATCACGTTAGGAGATGCTACAAAACTTCTTGATAATATTATGGCTAATTATTCTCAATGGCACACCGAAAAATCTTCTAGTAAAAAAGTGCATGCTATAGAAGAAATCAATGTTTTGAGTGGAAAGATGGATGAACTTATGAAGATGTTTGCTACTAAAAATACTCCTCTTGATCACAATGATATTCCTTTGTCTTCCTTGATTAAGAATAATAATGAATCTATGGATGTGAATTTTGTTGGTAGGAATAGCTTTGGAAATAATGCTTATAGAGGAAATTTTAATACTAGACCGTTCCCTAGTGATCCCTCTAATAATTATGGAAATTCCTACAATAATTCTTATGGTAATTTTAATAAGATGCCCTCTGATTTTGAGAATAGTGTGAAAGAATTTATGATCTCTCAAAAGAATTTTAATGCTATGCTTGAAGAAAAATTGCTCAAGGTTGATGATTTGGCTAGGAACGTTGATAGACTTTCGCTTGATGTTAATTCTCTTAAACTTGGATCTTATTCTCCTAAGCATGATATCAATGAGTCTCTCAAAGTAATGAGAATTTCCATTGACGAGTGCAAGGAAAGAACCGCTAGATTGCGTGCTAAGAAAGAAAGCTTTATAAAAGCATGTTCCTCTAGTTTCCATGAAAATAATGATGAGGATCTTAAAGTTATTGATGCATCTCCGATTAGATCTATGTTTTGCAATATGAACTTTGATGATTATGGGACTGATGATGAATCAACTTTGCCTAGAAGGCGTCCCAAGAATCCAGAATCTTTAGATCTTAATGATAAATTTGGTAAAAGTGAGATTGGAGAATCCTCAACTTCTAATAATGTTGAACCTACTATCTCAGACTTCAAGGAATTTAATTATGACAATTGCTCTTTAAAAGGTTGTATTTCCTTGTTGCAAGCCGTTGTTAATTCTCCTCATGCTTATAGTCAAAATAAAGCTTTTACCAAGCATATTGTTGATGCCTTGATGCAATCTTATGATGAGAAACTTAATTTGGAAATTTCTATACCTAGAAAACTTAATGATGAGTGGGAACCTACTATAAAGATTAGAATTAAAGATTATGAATGTTTTTCTTTGTGTGATTTGGGTGCGAGTGTTTCCACGATTCCGCAAACTTTATGTGATATTCTAGGTTTCCATGATCTTGATGATTGTTCTTTAAATTTGCACCTTGCGGATTCCACCATTAAAAAGCCTATGGGAAGGATCAATGATGTCCTTATCGTTGCAAATAGAAATTTGGTGCCCGTAGATTTTATCGTTCTTGATATAGATTGCAATCTTTCATGTCCTATTATTCTTGGTAGACCTTTCCTTAGAACAATTGGTGCGATTATTGATATGAAGGAAGGGAATATTAGATTCCAATTTCCCATGAAGAAAGGCATGGAGCACTTTCCAAGAAATAAAGTTAAATTACCTTATGAATCTATCATGCGTGCTACTTATGAGTTTAGTGCCAAAGATGGCACTCGTTAGATCTATCCTCGCTTTTATGCCTAGCTAGGGGCGTTAAACGATAGCGCTAGTTGGGAGGCAACCCAATTTATTTTTAGTTTTTGTTTCTGTTTAGGAATAAATAATCCATCTAGCTTCTGTTTAGATGTGGTTTTATCTTTTAATTAGTGTTTGTGCCAAGTTAAACCTATTGGATCTTCTTGGATGATAGTTATTTGATCTTGCTGTAATTTCCAGAAACATTGCGCTCAGTGCCCGAATTGTTAAAAATCACCAGAACGTGACAAAATAGTGATTCCAATTGATGCTGATCAAAAACAAATTTTCTAGGTCTTCTAATTTTGGTAGATTTTTGGAGTTCCATAAGTTTGCGTTAGTTACAGATTACTACAGACTGTTCTGTTTTTGACAGATTCTGTTTTTCATGTGTTGTTTGCTTATTTTGATGAATCTATGGCCAATAAAATAGTTTATAATCCATAGAGAAGTTGGAATACAGTAGGTTTAACACCAATATAAATAAAGAATGAGTTCATTACAGTACCTTAAAGTAGTCTTTTGTTTTCTTTCTCTAACGGAGCTCACGAGGTTTCTATTGAGTTTTGTGTTGTGAAGTTTTCAAGTTTTGGGTAAAGCTTTTATGGACTATGGAATAAAGGGTGGCAAGAGACTAAGCTTGGGGATGCCCATGTCACCCCAATATATTCAATAATAGCCAAAAGCCTAAGCTTGGGGATGCCCCGGGAAGGCATCCCCTCTTTCGTCTTCGTTCATTGGTAACTTTACTTGGGGCTATATTTTTATTCACCACATGTTAAGTGTTTTGCTTGGAGCGTCTTATATTATTTGCATCTTTGCTTATTAGTTTACCACAATCATCCTTGCTGTACACACCTTTTGAGAAAGCCATACATGAATTAGAATTTGATAGAATACTCTATGTGCTTCACTTATATCTTTTGAGCTTGATAGTTTTGCTCATAGTGCTTCACTTATATCTTTTGAGCGTGATATTTTTTGCTCTAGTGCTTCACTTAGATCTTTTACAGCACGGTGGTATATTTGTTTTAAAGAAACTATTGATCTCTCATGCTTCACTTAGATTATTTTGAGAGACGTTAGTAGCATGGTAATTTGCTTAATGTTAATATACTTGGTATTCAAGATATGTGAAACTTTCTTTTGAGTGCGTTGAATACTAAGAAAAGTTTGATGCTTGATAATTGTTTTGAGATATGAAGATGGTGATATTAGAGTCATGCTAGTTGAGTAGTTGTGAATTTAAAGAATACTTGTGTTGAAGTTTGTGATTCCCGTAGCATGCACGTATGGTGAAACGTTCTGTGATGAACTCGGAGCATGATTTATTTATTGATTGTCTTCCTTATGAGTGGCGGTCGGGGACGAGCGATGGTCTTTTCCTACCAATCTATCCCCCTAGGAGCATGCGCGTAATACTTTGCTTTGATAACTTCTAGATTTTTGCAATAAGTATATGAGTTCTTTATGACTAATGTTGAGTCCATGGATTATACGCACTTTTCCCATCCTTCCACCATTGCTAGCCTCTCTAATACCGCGCACTTTTCGCCGGTATCATACACCCACCATATATCTTCCTCAAAACAGCCACCATACCTACCTATTATGGCATTTCCATAGCCATTCCGAGATATATTGCCATGCAACTTTCCACCGTTCCGTTTATTATGACATGCTCCATCATTGTCATATTGCTAGCATGATCATATAGTTGACATCATATTTGTGGCAAAGTCACCATTCATAATTATTTCATACATGTCACTCATGTTTCATTGCACATCCCGGTACACCGCCGGAGGCATTCATATAGAGTCATATTTTGTTCTAAGTATTGAGTTGTATTCTTGAGTTGTAAGAAAATAAAAGTGTGATGATCATCATTATTAGAGCATTGTCCTAGTGAGGAAAGGATGATGGAGACTATGATTCCCCCACAAGTCGGGATGAGACTCCGGACGAAAAAAAAAGAGGCCATAAAAAAGAGAAAAGGCCCAAAGAAAAAAATGAGAGAAAAAGAGAGAAGGGGCAATGTACTATCCTTTTACCACACTTGTGCTTCAAAGTAGCATCAAGATCTTCATGATAGAGAGTCTCCTATGTTGTCACTTTCATATACTAGTGGGAATTTTCATTATAGAACTTGGCTTGTATATTCCAATGATGGGCTTCCTCAAATGCCCTAGGTCTTCGTGAGCAAGAAAGTTGGATGCACACCCACTTAGTTTCTTTTGTTGAGCTTTCAAATGCTTATATCTCTAGTGCATCCATTGCATGGCAATCCCTACTCACTCACATTGATATCTATTGATGGGCATCTCCATAGCCCGTTGATACGCCTAGTTGATGTGAGACTATCTTCTCCCTTTTTGTCTTCTCCACAACCACCATTCTATTCCACATATAGTGCTATATCCATGGCTCACGCTCATGTATTGCGTGAAGATTGAAAAAGTTTTGAAAATGTTAAAGTATGAAACTTTGCTTGGCTTGTCATCGGGGTTGTGCATGATTTCAATATTTTGTGTGGGGAAGATGGAGCATAGCCAGACTATATGATTTTGTAGGGATAACTTTCTTTAGCCATGTTATTTTGAGAAGACATAATTGCTTAGTTAGTGTGCTTGAAGTATTATTATTTTTATGTCAATATGAACTTTTGTCTTGAATCTTTCGGATCTGAATATTCATACCACAATTAAGAAGATTTACATTGAAATTATGCCAAAGTATCACTCCGCATCAAAAATTCTCTTTTTATCATTTACCTACTCGAGGACGAGCAGGAATTAAGCTTGGGGATGCCTGATACGTCTCCAACGTATCTATAATTTTTTATTGCTCCATGCTACTTTATGTACTGTTTTAGGCTTTATTTTCCACTTTTATATTACTTTTGGGACTAACCTATTAACCGGAGGCCCAGCCCAGAATTGCTGTTTTTTGCCTATTTCAGTATTTCGAAGAAAAGGAATATCAAACGGAGTCCAAACGGAATGAAACCTTCGAACGTGATTTTCTCACGAACGTGATCCAGAGAACTTGGAGTGCAAGTCAAGAAGCAACGAGCCTCCACGAGATAGGAGGGCGCCCCCTATAGGGCGCGCCTCTATCTCGTGGGCCCCTCGCGCCACCGCCGTATTTCTTCTTCCTATATATACCTCGCACTCGAAAACATCCGGGGCACCACGAAACACAATTTCCACCACCGTAACCTTCAGATTCGTGAGATCCCATCTTGGGGCCTTCGCCGGACTCACGGAGGGGGAATCAAGCACGGGGGGCCTCTACATCAACATCCTTGCCCCTCCGATGAGTTGTGAGTAGTTTACCACAGACCTACGGGTCCATAGTTATTAGCTAGATGGCTTCTTCTCTCTTTTTGGATCTCAATACAATGTTCTCCCCTTCTCTTGTGGACATCTATTCAATGTAATCTCTTTTTGCGGTGTGTTTGTCGAGATCCGATGAATTGTGGGTTTATGATCAAGTTTATCTATGAATAATATTTGAATCTTCTCTGAATTCTTTTATGTATGATCAAATTATCTTTGCAAGTCTCTTCGAATTATCGGTTTAGTTTGGCCTACTAGATTGATCTTTCTTGCCATGGGAGAAGTGCTTAGCTTTGGGTTCAATCTTGCGGTGTCCTTACCCAGTGACAGAAGGGTTGCAAGGCACGTATTGTGTTGTTGCCATCGAGGATAACAAGATGGGGTTTATGTCATATTGCATGAGTTTATCCCTCTACATCATGTCATCTTGCTTAATGCGTTATTCTGTTCTTATGAACTTAATACTCTAGATGCATGCTGGATAGCGGTCGATGTGTGGAGTAATAGTAGTAGATGCAGGCAGGAGTCGGTCTACTTGTTATGGACGTGTTGCCTATATACATGATCATGCCTAGATAATCTCGTAACTATGCGCTTTTCTATCAATTGCTCGACAGTAATTTGTTCACCCACCGTAATACTTATGCTATCTCGAGAGAAGCCTCTAGTGAAACCTATGGTCCCCTGGGTCTATCTCTTATCATATTTTCTTCCAATCTACTTTTATTTGCATCTTTACTTTTTGCATCTATATCATAAAATACCAAAAATATATTTATCTTATCATACTATCTTTATTAGATCTCACTTTCGCAAGTGGCCGTGAAGGGATTGACAACCCCTTTATTGCGTTGGTTGCGAGTTCTTAGTTTGTTTGTGTAGGTGCGTGGGACTTTTGAGGAGCCTCCTACTGGATTGATACCTTGGTTCTCAAAACTGAGGGAAATACTTACGCTACACTTTGCTGCATCACCCTCTCCTCTTCGAGGAAAACCAACGCAAGCTCAAGACGTAGCAGCATACTTTATAGAACCTATAGCTGAGGCATAGGGAATGACTTTCATTCTCTTTCTATCTTCTGCCGTGGTCGGGCTTTGAGTCTTACTCAATTTCACACCTTGTAACACAGGCAAGAACTCTTACTTTGACTGTTCCATTTTGAACTACTTCAAAATCTTGTCAAGGTGTGTACTCATTGAAAAACTTTATCAAGCATCTTGATCTATCTCTATAGATCTTGATGCTTAATATGTAAGCAAATTCACCGAGGTATTTCTTTGAAAAACTCCTTTCGAACACTCCTTTATGCTTTGCAGAATAATTCTACATTATCTCCGATCAACAATATGTCATTCACATATACTTATCAGAAATGTTGTAGTGCTCCCACTCACTTTCTTGTAAATACAGGCTTCACCGCAAGTCTGTATAAAACTATATGATTTGATCAACTTATCAAAGCATATATTCCAACTCCGAGATGCTTGCACCAGTCCATAGATGGTTCGCTGGAGCTTGCATATTTGCTAGCACCTTTAGGATTGACAAAACCTTCTGGTTGCATCATATACAACTCTTCTTTAATAAATCCATTAAGGAATGCAGTTTTGTTTATCCATTTGCCAGATTTCATAAAATGCGGCAATTTCTAACATGATTCGGACAGACTTAAGCATAGATACGAGTGAGAAACTCTCATCGTAGTCAACACCTTGAACTTGCCGAAAACCTTTTGCGACAATTCTAGCTTTGTAGATAGTAACACTACTATCAGCGTCCGTCTTCCTCTTGAAAATCCATTTAATCTCAATGGCTCGCCGATCATTGGGCAAGTCAATCAAAGTCCATACTTTGTTCTCATACATGGATCTCATCTCAGATTTCATGGCCTCAAGCCATTTCGCGGAATCTGGGCTCATCATCGCTTCCTCATAGTTCGTAGGTTCATCATGGTCAAGTAACATGACCTCCAGAACAGGATTACCGTACCACTCTAGTGTGGATCTTACTCTGGTTGACCTACGAGGTTCGATAGTAACTTGATCTGAAGTTTCATGATCATCATCATTAGCTTCCTCACTAATTGGTGTAGGAGTCACAGGAACAGATTTCTGTGATGAACTACTTTCAAATAAGGGAGCAGGTACAGTTACCTCATCAAGTTCTACTTTCCTCCCACTCACTTCTTTCGAGAGGAACTCCTTCTCTAGAAAGGATCCATTCTTAGCAACGAATGTCTTGCCTTCGGATCTGTGATAGAAGGTGTACTCAACTGTCTCCTTTGGGTATCCTATGAAGACACATTTCTCCGATTTGTGTTTGAGCTTATCAGGATGAAACTTTTTCACATAAGCATCGCAACCCCAAACTTTAAGAAACGACAACTTTGGTTTCTTGCCAAACCACAGTTCATATGGTGTCGTATCAACAGATTTAGATGGTGCCCTTTTTAATGTGAATGCAGTTGTCTCTAATGCATAACCCAAAAACGATAGTGGTAAATCGATAAGAAACATCATAGATTGCACTATATCCAATAAAGTACGGTTATGACGTTCGGACACACCATTATGCTGTGGTGTTCCAGGTGGCATGAGTTTGTGAAACTATTCCACATTGTTTTAATTGAAGGCCAAACTTGTCGGAGTAATGGGCCACGGGTAGGCTAACCCAAGCCCCCGGACCTTTCAAGACACCGGGGCAGGCTGCGCCCCTCAAGACCCCAAGACGAAGAGCCGCTTTCTGAGAGTCGGCGGCAAGGCCGCCGACTGCCCCTCACGGCCGAGTCCAAGGGACAACTTCGAGATAAGCCGACTCCTAACTGGTGGCTTCCAGAGAAGCCGGCTATGGGGAGTCGGCCCGTGACCCCAACCACGTCCTGCCTTTGCAATAATGGACGGGACGGGGTACGGCCACCACGCGGCCCATCCCTGCCCCGTTCGCGAAGGCGCGGCATGGCACAAATCGCCGCATCAACGGAGATCTCCATCCGGCGCAACAATTGCTTGCCATGCCGCCTCGACTTCAGCCCGTGGCGGCGCCCGTGCCACGACGGTATGTCTGTACGACCCAGAGACAGCGGGTCCCGCCTGTCGGCAGGGGTACAGAAGACGGCGAGAGCGCCACAAGACGGACCCGTTGGGAGTCGGCCACCAGGAGTCGGCTAGCCCCTCCCACGGGCCCCGCACGCCATTAAGCAGACAAGACGGGAATGGCAACAGTGATTGCTCGCCAGGCGGCGACACTATTGCCATGACCCCATGACCGAGCCCGCGTCATTAGAAGCACGGCTACAGTAATCCGCAGCCGGCAAGACCCGCCCGCGGCGGACAAGGCCTGCCGGCCCCATACCGGGCCCGTCGGCGGGGCCCGCCAGTCGGTGGGCCCTAGCAGTCGGCAGAGAAGACGGCGGCCTGAGAGACAGACGGCTGGGACCCGCGCCCAGCCGGATTACCATTGTACCCCTGGGGGGTAGGCCTATATAAACCCCCCGGGGCACCCATGCAAAGGGTTGGACCCTGATAGTTTTAGACACACATAGAGGAAAAAGGAGAGCCAGTCGTGCCCTTCTCCTTCCTCACCCCGAACAGCTCAAGGAGCAACCTTGTATCCACTTTGCCATAGTGATCATGCGAAGACCCCGCAGAGCAGCAGTAGGGGTGTTATCTCCACGGAGAGCCCTGAAGCTGGGTAAGATCCGCCGGCGTGCATGTCTTCGCCTCATCCCGTTTATAGGCACCGGCGACGTTCTACTCGCCCCCACCATGATAAGCCATTCTTTGGCATATGTCGCACCCAACCCCCGACATTTGGCGCCCACCGTGGGGCGACGTGCACCGTCGTCCGGAGACCTGCTCTGGACGGGAACCCTTTTTCTCCCTGGCGAGCGCAGCCAGCCCGGCACGCCAGACGGAGTCTGCGCCGACGCGCTACACGGTGCTGAGATCGCCTGCGCAGCCAGCTGCCTCGCCGAACTTGTCGGCGAGGTTCGCCTCTCCGACGAGCCTGCATCCGATGCAGGCACGGGCGGCCCCGAGAGCCTCCTCACGGGCCTCCTTGACCAACTCCACGTCGCCGGCAAGCCTGCCGCGGACTTGGAGTCCGTAGGCTCCACCGACCCGATGCTGGTCGACTCCGACACCGCGTCGCTCGACGCATTCCCCACCAACGTGGTGGTCTATGACGAGCCGCTCCCTCGCGCGGAGAGCGGCGGAAGCACCGTCACAGAGGTGCTCGTCGTCGGTCATGGCGAGCATTCCGGCGAAGGAGCTCACGACCCACTCGACGCGGCTCTGCAAGACCTAACCGCGCATATTCCGGAAGACGCTGACGCCGAGACGCTGGAGGCGCGCCGCCTTCAGCTCGTCGAAGGCGCGAAGAAGCTGGCAAGCATGAGACGCTTGTCAGAAGCCTACCAGCGTGAGATGGATCGCTCTGTGGGCGGCTCGCCGGCCCCAACTGGGCCTAGCCGCCTAGGCGCGGTCCAGCAACGCGGCGTGGCCATCGCCAACCTGTTCGGGGCCAATCGCCCTGTGTACGCCACGCTTGAGAACATCCGCGCCGCCCAGGCGGCGGCGGACGAGCTAGACAACTTCGAGGGTGAAGAGCGCCGCCTGATGACGGAGCGAGTCCAGTAGCTCCTCGACGCGGCTGCCGCACAGAACGAAGTCGGCTACCGCACAGAGGCGCCGCGACGACGCTATCGGGCACTGCCCGGCAGCCACCCTTTTGTACAGGCCTTGCCTCAGCTGCATGTAACTCCTTGTATGAAGCCGGGGCGATGACCCCGTGCAAGATAAAATAAAGAAGCGTTGTAGGGGGGCCCTAACTAAGATTGCATGCATACATGAGCACACCAAGATCACTGCATAAGCATTTCATGAGCATTTGCATATGCATATAGATAGGATTATATCCTGCATTCATTCTCATCTACATGGAGTTGCAGGTTCCTGCCGTGAACTTGGCTTCGACAAAGGACGAGAAGGTTGCATGGCACAGCGAACCCGGCAAAGCCAAACAGATAAGTTTTTCCTCTTGTCCATTAGTGTTCCATAAAGCTATAAATTTGCATGAGAAAACCTTGCCTCTCTTTTGAAACTTAGATGCTCCCATCCATGACTTGAACGTTGCTTCGGTCAGGATGGTCGTAGTGGCCTTTGGTAAAAAGGAGTTGGCGGGGGGCCGGCCCCTCTGTCTGTTCCCCGGCAGACGTAGCTCTCCGGCAGACAAAGAGGGTGCCGGCAGGATATCCTGCCAAGGAAAACTCGTTTATTTTTCATTCAGGAGGCACTCCACCTCTACATGAACATACACATGCACGGGTTCCCGGCAAGGTTCATCTTTTTTCATTCGTATGTTGATACAAGTACAAGCGTTACAGAACACAAAGATGGACTTGAGAGATTACATTATTTTATTTAAAATTTGGCAATTGCTTACAAGTTTAAGATTTAAAAAAGGTAAGTGCTCTGTAATGCCCTTTCTTGTCCCTCTCCTCCTAGGTGCAGCCATCAAAGGCGCGGGGGGCAAAAGGAGCGCCTGGCTGGAGGCCCAGCCTGCTCTCGTCGGGCTTCAGGAGAGGTAGCCCGGAGGGAACGGAAGCGCGAGGGAATGCCTCGATGGAGAGCACGGTGGAAGGCGGACCCGTCAACCATCATCACCAGGGCCAGTAGGACTTGGTAGGGCTAACGGTGCTGCGGCCTGAGAGGAAGCCTGCCAGGGTCCAGCTAGAAGACTGTTGGAGGAGCCTGATAGCACCATCCACACCTATGCATCCAACTCCCCGGCAAATTGCACTATCGGGGAGGAGACGCAGATGTAGATGATGGTGCTGCCGCCTGATGAAGATGGTGCGGGCGATGATTAGCCGGAGTCAGAGTCGTCGCTCCTCTGCCTGCTGCCGTCGTCATCGCCGTCACTATCCTCCTCATCGCTTTCGCTCGAGGAGGATCTTTCATCGTCGGTCGAGCTCTCCACGCAGCACCCTAAGTGACCACCCAAGCGCCCAAAGATCTTGACGGGGAGCAGGCCATTCTCCACTAATTTGAACTGGAGAACGTGCCCCTCTGAGAAGCCGTGGGCGCGGGCGAAGGTATTCCAGCCACGACGGAGATACATCACATAAGGAGCGGGGAAGTCGACATCAACCCTTATACCTCCATTCCCGCAGCCCCTCATGTGCAGCCGCGGAGCGCGTGGTTACTCGAGCTCCATCTCCCGCGCAATGGGAGTTGGGAGGCGAAGGTGACCACACACGGGCTTCTACAGCTTGATGACGAACTCCCCGGGTTGGTCACCAACGTGGCCTTCCATCGGGGGAAGAGTTGCCGGTGGAGGCGCCACCAAAGCACCACCCCGCCCTCCTCCTCCTCGAGCACCACGGCGACCATGACCACGTCCCCTTCCTCCTCTCCTTGCGGATGATTCTGCTACCTCAGGGTCCGGGGGAGGAGGGGCGCGCTATCGAGAAGAAGCCCTTGTCACCGCCGCCGTAGCACCACCACGCCCTCACCCTCGCACCATGACTAGAAGAGAAGAATCATGAAGAAGAAGGAGAAGTGTGTGCAGAAGAACACTGCTCCGACCCATTTTATAGGGAAACGGGGCAGGGGCTGGCCCTTCATCCGGGAGATGGCCGCCCCTCTCCTCCAAAGTGGCCTCTCTGCACCCGCTATGACCCTAGGGGTCGGGTCGCCCCTTTGCTCCAACCATCGACGCTCCATTTTCAGCCATGGCACTCCTGCCCGTATCCTCCGCACCCACCACCTACCACGCCCAATGCATGCGGAACACGTGGCGAGGTGCATGCGGAACGGGGGGCGAGTGGGATGGAAGTTTCCGCCCCGTGATCATGGGGCGAGGAGAATCCACAGACCACAATCCAAGTTCTTCCATGACGCAGCGCACCATGCACAGGGAAGCCGGGAACTGGCCCGAAATCAAGGCTAATGAAGCAGCAATTGAGACCTGAAGGGGCCAGCCCCTTCAGCAACCCTGCTTGTGCACTTATTAGGCCCTACCTCGGTGATGCTCAGCGGCGCGTTCACGGCAGGCCCGGGGTTTCTGTCGCTGCAACAAACCCTTAGGTCCGTTGCCCAGACTGTGCACAGGCACAAGAACAAGATTGAAGCACCAGCTTAAGTCAGAGTACAAAGGACCAAGAAATTTGAAGAACCAACATGCAGTTTAGAGGCACCAAGATCAAGCCAGAGGAGCAAGACATCGGCAAGAGAAGGGCCTCCCTTGCCGGGCAGGCGAGCCCAACAAGGGGCAAGGCCACCGCCAGAAGCAGACAACCAAGGCACCCCGGCAAGGTCTGCCGGGGCTCGCGGAGCCAGAACCGCCCCACCAACCACTCAAGCACGACCCACGTCATCAATCAGTGCGGTGTAAAGCCGCAAGGTGATTAAGTGGCAGCCATTCGCCACATGGCAGCCATTTCCTATAGAAGAAACCCACAGATAACACTCGTCCTACAACGTTTCAAGGGAACAGGCGCGGAGCTGGCGAGATAGCCCAGCAAGCCTTGTCGGGCAACTAGTGTTGTGACACAAAGCGATGCATTTAATGCACCCTGTCAGCCCGCAGAGTTAGGTTTGATAGCACTGTTTGCTATCATATCAGTGGATAATGACCACTTTGCCACTGTGGTGACCCCTTAATCTATAAAAGGAGGCCCATGGCACCCGTAGGAAGGGTTGGAGAGTTGAGGAACCTGCACCACCATACGCGTGTAGTCGCTGCTGCCCTAAGGCAACCCCTGCCGGGCAAATGTACTACGTTTCACCACCTCCATTCCACCATCAATCCACTAAAGCAGGAGTAGGGTATTACGCCTCACGGCGGCCCGAACCTGGGTAAATTGCTTGTGTGCTCTTTGTCGTGCTGTCGTGCGCTGGTCTGCTCTTCCTGCAACGTGACGTCCCCCTGTCGAACCAGCAAGGGGCCTCCTGTTACCATAGGTGGCCGTGGATATCCCACGACATTTCTATATAAAAGGATTTTGAACACCCTCCAATTATAGACATCCTTCATGATAAAGAAACTATGCGTAGTTTGGAATCGAGGGATTTATCAATCTTATAGTGAAAATCTTAGGAAAAGGGTTCCCCATTCGGAGATCTCTCAAGCTTTGTATCTTGAAATTTTTGAAGAATTTGATTGGATAACTAGAGGAATTTATGTAGGATTTAATAGGGATTGGTTGAATAAAATTATGAAGGAACCCGTTAGAAACGAGCTACGTATTTTATATGATGATATTTACGGGGATGATCCCGACTATGGGTTTATGAATGTTAAGATTACCAATCAAAGTCCCTTTCACGATCTAAGTTCATCTACTAGGAGGGATATAAATGAAAGAATAGAATTACTTAGACAAGTTTTTGGAAGACTTGATGAGGAAAGAATTGAATACCGAAGATGAGAATACTTAGATCTATTCGTGTTTTATGCCTAGCTAGGGGTGTTAAACAATAGCGCTTGTTGGGAGGCAACCCAGTTTTATTGTTGTTCTAGCTTTTTAGGTCCTGTTTTGCTTTGAATAAATCATATAGCCTCTGGTTAGATGTGGTTTTGTGCTTTAGTTAGTGTTTGTGCCAAGTAAGACCTATGGGATAGCCTACAATGATAGTTAATTTGATCTTGCTGAAAAACAAAAACTTTGCGCTCAGTCCCAGAATTGTTAAAAAGCACAGAAACGTTATAAAATAATGATTCGGGGGGTATGAACCAACATAAATAAAGAATGAGTTCACAACAGTACCTAAAGTGGTGATTTATTTTCTTATATTAACGGAGCTTACAAGATTTTCTGTTAAGTTTTGTGTTGTGAAGTTTTCAAGTTTTGGGTGAGGATTTGATGGACTATGGCATAAAGAGTGGCAAGAGCCTAAGTTTGGGGATGCCCAAGGCACCCCAAGGTAATATTCAAGGATGTCAAAAATCCTAAGCTTGGGGATGCCCCGGGAAGGCATCCCCTCTTTCGTCTTCGTCTATCGGTAACTTTACTTGAGGCTATATTTTTATTCACCACATCATATGTGTTTTGCTTGGAGCGTCTTGTATGATTTGAGTATTTGCTTTTTAGTTTGCCACAATCATCCTTGCTGTACACACCATTTGAGAGAGACATGCTTGAGAGATTTATTAGAATTGCTCTATGTGCTTCACTTATATCTTTTTAGCTAGGCAAAATTTGCTCTAGTGCTTCACTTATAGCTTTTTAGAGCACGGCAGTGGCTTTATTTTATAGAAACTGATGAACTCTCATACTTCACTTATATTATTTTGAGAGACTCTAAACAGCATGGTAATTTGCTTTGGTTGTAAAAATAGTCCTAATATGATAGGCATCCAAGAGGGATATAATAAAAACTTTCATATAAAGTGCATTGAATACTATGAGAAGTTTGATTCCTTATGATTGTTTTGAGATATGAAGATGGTGATATTAGAGTCATGCTAGTAACTAGTTGTGAATTTGACAAATACTTGTGTTAAAGTTTGTGAGTCCCGTAGCATGTACGTATGGTGAACCGTTATGTGATGAAGTCAGAGCATGATTTATTTTTTGATTGTCTTCCTTATAAGTGGCGGTAGGGGATGAGTGATGGTTTTTTCCTACCAATCTATCCCCCTAGGAGCATGCGCGTAGTACTTTGTTTCGATGACTAATAGATTTTTGCAATAAGTATGTGAGTTCTTTATGACTAATGTTGAGTCCATGGATTATACGCACTCTCACCTCTCCGCCATTGCTAGCCTCTCTAGTGCCGCGCAACTTTCACCGGTACCATAAACCCACCACATATCCTTCCTCAAAACAGCCACCATACCTACCTATTATGGCATTTCCATAGACATTCCGAGATATATTTCCATGCAACTTTCCACGGTTCCGTTTATTATGATACGCTCCATCATTGTCATATTGCTTTGCATGATCATGTAGTTGGCATCGTATTTGTGGCAAAGCCACCGTTCATAATTCAATCATACATGTCGGTCTTGATTCATTGCACATTTGCGCATCCCGGTACACCGCCGGAGGCATTCACATAGAGTCATATTTTGTTCTAAGCATCGAGTTGTAATTCTTGAGTTGTAAGTAAATAAAAGTTTGATGATCTTCATTATTAGAGCATTGTCCCAAGTTAGGAAAGGATGATGAAGACTCTGATTCCCACACAAGTTGGGATGAGACTCCGGACAAAAAAAAGAGGCCAAAAAAATGAGAGAAGGCCCAAATAAAAAAATGAGAGAAAAGAGAGAAGGAACAATGTTACTATCCTTTTTTTACCACACTTGCGCTTCAAAGAAGCACCATGATCTTCATGATAGAGAGTCTCCTACTTTTATATCCCAAAAACATCCAGGGGAGCCACGAAACCACTTTTCCACCGCCGCAACCTTTTGTACCCATGAGATCCCATCTTAGGGCCTTTTCTGGCATCCTTCCGGATGGGGGGATCGATCATGGAGGGCTTCTACATCAACATCATTGCCTCTTCGATGAAGCGTGAATAGTTTACTTCAGACCTATGGGTCCATAGCTAGTAGCTAGATGGCTTCTTATCTGTCTTTGATTCTCAATACAAAGTTCTCCTCGATGTTCTTGGAGATCGATTCGATGTAATACTCTTTTGCAGTGTGTTTGCCGATATCCGATGAATTGTGGATTTATGATCAGCTTATCTATTAATATTATTTGAATCTCCTCTGAATTATTTTATGCATGATTTGATATCTTAGCAAGTCTCTTCGAAATATCGATTTGGTTTAGCCAACTAGATTGGTTCTTCTTGCAATGCGACAAGTGCTTAGCTTTGGGTTCAATCTTGCGGTGTCCTTCCCTAGTGACAGTAGGGGCAGCAAGGCACGTATTGTATTGTTGCCATCGAGGATAAAAAGATGGGGTTTCATCATATTGCTTGAGTTAATCCCGCTACATCATGTCATCTTGCTTAATGCGTTACTCTGTTCTTATGAACTTAATACTCTAGATGCAGGCAGGAGTCGGTCGATGTGTGGAGTAATAGTAGTAGACGCATAATCGTTTCGATCTACTTGACACGGACGTGATGCCTATATTCATGATCATTGCCTTAGATATCGTCATAACTTTGTGCTTTTCTATCAATTGCTCGACAGTAATTTGTTCACCCACCATAATAATTCCTATCTTGAGAGAAGCCTCTAGTGAAACCTATGGCCCCCGGGTCTATTTTACATCATATAAGTTTTCGATCTACAATTCTAGTTTCCTATTTACTTTACTTTTCAATCTTTACTTTTCGTTCCATAACCCAAAAATACCAAAAATATTACTTTACCGTTTATCCATCATTATCAGATCTCACTTTGCGAATAACCGTGAAGGGATTGACAACCCCTTTGTCATGTTGGTTGCAAGTTGGTGTTTGTTTGTGCAGATATTCGGTGGCTTGTTGCGTAGTCTCCTACTGGATTGATACCTTGGTTCTCCAAACTGAGGGAAATACTTACGCTCCTTTGCTGCATCACCCTTTCCTCTTCAAGGGAAAAACCAACGCAAGCTCAAGAGGTAGCAAAGCGTATTTGCGGAAATACATTTCCACTTAAAAACACGCGGGCCCGAGCTGGGTCAACGGCCAGGTCACTTACAGGTGGGTCTAGAGGCGGGCGGCCCAGTCTTCTTCTTCCTCTTGTCCCCCCGACGGCAAACAGAGAAGGGGCAGGGGAGGCTCGGCCGACGGCGGGCCTGGCCAGCCCCGGCTGTCCCCAGAGGAGCTGGGACCTCCTACGGGACCAGGCGGTGCGCCGCTCCTGCCTGCCCAGTGCACGAACATCTAGAGGGACCGAGGCCACGACAGTGTGGGCCTCGGCGGAAACGGCTTCGGCCAGATCTTGGGGACGGCCACCGGTGACCGAACGATGAAGAAGAGGAGGTGCAGTTGCTCATTGGAGGACAGGGAAGAGGTTGGTGGAGACTAGAGGTGGAGGGGAAGCTCGGGTTCGCCGAAATCCAGAGAGGACCGTGGCGAACGGCGGCGGTCACGGCGGCAATGGAGGGGAACAGGAGCTGCTCGACCTCGGTGGAGTGGTCGGGCAGGGCTCTGGGAGGATGAGGAGGCCGCTGGTGAGCTTGGAGATGTGCGGGGTGGCCTGTATATAGCTCGGCCAAGCTGAGGGGTGAGCGCGGCCGCGGTGACGCATGTGCCATCGCGCTGGCAAAAGCATAGGCACGGGGAGGGAGGGGAGACTTGTCCAGGAGCTTAACGGGGGTGCGGGAGGCCTCGGGCGAGCTCGGGAAAGTTCCGGCAACGGGACAAGGAGGAGTAGGGGAGGTTAGTGGCACGGGCGAGTTCGAAAGCGACGCAACCAGGGCGAGTCCGGACGGGGAAGCTGCGCAGGGTTACGCAGGGGATCACGGGGAAGCTATTGGACACGGTGAGAGGCGCGAGCACGGCAAACATAGGAGGGGCCCAAGCAAACGACGCTCAGCTCGTGTCCATGGCGTGGCAGGGCGGTGGTCACCGCGGAACCTTGGCATATAGTGCTCTCTAGCGCCCAAATTGGTGTCTAGCTGATAGTCCTTCCAAGTAATAGTCTCATAGACGCGATGGATCAATGAAAAGTACTATGGGATGATGGTAATGATGCTCTGAAGTTTGTTGTAGCAAACTTGGGCAGATTTCTGAGAGAAAACGGCATGGCCATAAGATATAAAGATATGCCAGGGAGGCTTAGGATAGGAAGGACTATAATTCCGTTAAGTTTGAGGAGATTAGGACCAATATTTAATAGAGTTGTTTAACAACTGCTAAATTTGGTCCAGAAAATGAATCATGAAGTTGCACTCACTAGGAGTGTTGGATTGGTCTAAAATTTGCCAAGGCACAATTATTTGGTCATATGAAAGTGCCATACAAATTTCATACCATTTGGGCCAGCCGAAGTGGTACTACCTTCATAATGCACCTCTCGGACCAGAATCTTGAGATAATATTGGTGAGTAAATGGATTGGTTAAATGGTCCCAAATTTTGTGGAGGGAAGTGATATTGGTAGGAGCATGATCTGGTATTTTTCAGAATTAATTAAGCAATATAAAGTATACTTGCTTCACAACCTGAAAATATTGCTAGAATCAAAGATTTGATCCTGTGCTCACATAGCTGATTGGATGGAGCTGGAAATTGGAGGAGTGTGATAATATGAGCACATGAAGGAGTGTGAAAATTTTCAACTCATTTAGGTACTCCTAGCTAGTACTTCCTTCACAATGGCTTCTGTTTGACAGTAACTTTGAAAAATTGCTGAGGAAGATTCACTAAGCAAATGGAGCTAAATTTTGGCATGGAGCAGTGATTTGAATGCGATAGCATGCCTAAAAAGTTTGGGAGCAATCAAGAAAGGATAGGTGGCACTTCCTTCATAGGAAACCACACTAGACAGAAATGAAGAATAAATATTGGGGAATTATTTTTGGGCTAGGACATGAAGGTTTGGGCATATTTGAGCAATATACACTGGTGCGCGTCGGTCCTAAACAAACGGTTTTTTACCCCTTTCCGCGACGGCATTTGGAACCGTCGCCAAGTGAGTTTGGGCGATAGGGGGGTCCTTCCAACATGACCCAGAAACCGTTGGGGATAGGGAGCCTTGATGCATACAGTTGTCCCTGTATAACCGTTTTCGATATCTCGAATATCCCAAACGGTTCATCCTTGCCACTCGTTTGTGCTCACATTGCCATCGCAGTCGGAGTTTTGTGGTTCTGCCTAAAACCAGGCAGATTCCAGGCACGACAGTTTTCTAGGCAGATTCTAGGCACGGGAGATTTACGATGCCTGGCACATCACAAACTGTTCATGATTATAAAACGTGTACGATAGGTAGACAATCACACACATTTAGTTTCCCCGCACCGTATGTGATAGTGTCTGACATCACACACGCTTTGCAAACGGCAACTTTGTGCATGCTTGCACACATTTCCTCTCTATGAACCATCTTGGATTATGGTGTATATCACAAACGTTTGTGTTTTACCAACCGTGTGTGCCGTAATGGCCTGCACAACGTAATTTCGCCCTAATTTAATTGTTGCTGTTTAAAATTGTACCTAATTTAAACTTGAAAGTAGGCTATAGCTTTATTCATATCCATCAGGTTCAAACAACCAATGCATTATTCGATTCATAGGTACATATGTTTAAGAATTACAGAAGCATCAAATAAAGAATGATGTACCAGGGTTCTATACTTGTACTATTACAGATGGTGAAAAAAGAGGCGAAAGACATTCCAGTTGCTGAACAAGGTGAAGCGGAATGGCCCTATTGTGCTCTCCTGGATGCAGAAGGCATGCAGGACTCTAGTCCAACCCCTTGTGATGGTCGGACGCCAATCATGTAGTTTGAGAGTTAATCTTGAGTAAACTGCTTCAGGACCCACTTCAAAAGAAAAAAGATTCAGATATTGTCATCTAACACAACTCATTATGGGCAGTAAAAAGAAGGCTACATGGTTCTTACTTACCATCCTGCAGTTCAATGTTGTCTTGCATAAAGTGTAAACAAATAGTTCGATTGACATCTTTTGACCCATTTTAGTAACAATCTTTATCAGTTTCCTCACTTGATGCTGGTTCATGAATATCCCATTGCCCCATACACAGAAAGGGTCGAAGTGTGGATCTTTGGCAATGATATATGTACCTAAAAGCACCAAGTTAATATTAGAAGCTAAATAACAATTAAAAAATAATGTAGTACAACACTCCATCCATCCTATTATATAAGATTTTATTACATGTATATCTAGACATCATCAAAACATTAAGGTAACACTCTTCCTTGTTGCTATGTAGCCTGGGATTGCATATTTAGTCATTCAGTACAATGCATGTTGCTAAACAACAATTAAAAAACGAAAAGGCATGTTAACTGCAATATCCTTAACAACAACCAAATATCGTAATTCATAGTGGTATTGTTGAAACTGTTATTGATGAAATTAAACTGCACAACAAATATTTGCACATATAGAGCATCACATTGTGAAGAACTGAAATAAACAAGTCATAAGGACATCTCTAGGCGATCCTTAAAAAGTTAAAGGACTAAAACCCTTAGTGGATATATACATCTGGGCTATTCTTTTACGCGTAACAGAATATTATTCTGTTACCCTACTTGAACTGATAAATTCAAGCGGTTGAACTGATGAAATTCGAGCGGTTGAACTGATGCTTTCTGTTGCTGTTAAAAATCGTCTTCTTTGGTTCAATTTTTTTATAATTTTTTTTGTTGAAACGGGGCGTGTATTATATCGTTGGAGAGCTCTTGACATCCACATTACAACCTTATAATTTGTTTTTGCAAAAACATTATGATTTAAGAGCAGTTTTGAAAAAACCATTTTTTCAAAACCGAAAACGTGAATCGTATTTTAGACTTAATTTTCAAACAGTTTGTCGGAATTAAGCAAATGAGATGGCGTTGGAAAGCTTGGGAAAATACGCATCTTCCATATATCTATTGTTTTTTCAAATTATATATTATTTGAAAGTAATTTGAAAAACGGTGAAATTCTGGGCGAAATGTTTTTTCACTGTTTTTTGCAAACGGTTTGTCGGATTGAAGCAAATGATACGGCGTTGGAAAGCTATGAAAAATGCGCAACTTTTGCGTATAGAAAGTTTTTTCTAGTTCCTTACGGTTTAAAAACAAATTTGAATACAGTCAAATTTGATTCCGAACGCGATTTTTTTTAAAAGTTTGTCGAAATGGAACAAATAATATACCGTTGGAAAGTTATCGAAAATGCGAAACTTAGTCGTGTTGAACGTTTTCTCAAATTCGCAACGGTTAAAGAGTAATTTGGAATACGGTGGGACACGTCGTGCTGTTTTTCCGTCAGAAAAAACAGAGCACTTGTACTGATCTACGTGTGCGTTTGTACTGATGTATTTTTTCATAGAGTAATTTTGAAAGGTTCCAAAAAAAGAGTACTTGAACGGATGTCCGTATGGTTTTGTACTGAGCGTATTTTCACATACTAGACTTTACTATGTTTTTTCTGTATGGTTATCCTCGTAACTTTTCAACGGTTCACGGTATTATCGTCCCCGAACTTGCATGATTTATATCGTTGAAATGAATGGTTTTTTAAAAGAAAATGTTTGGGGTTGATCACTTGAACTCGAACTGATCTCCTTATGAGTTTGTACTGAGCAAGTTTCTATAGACTAGAATTTACTCTATTTTTTGGGTACGGTTTTCTTCATAACTTTTCGACGGTTTATGATATCATCGTCCTTGAACTTGCGCATGGTATATATCGTTGAACTGAATGACATTTTTTTTCAAAAAGAAAAGTTTTATGTGTCTTTTTTTAACTCGGCATTTTTTTTTGCAACGGTGCTTTGGACTTCTCTCAATTTACTACTTGAACTTTTACCATTTTGATTTTCCGTGGGTTCTTTTAGTTTGAGCTTTTTTTCCCAACCTCGTCTGGGATGTCATGTTGAACTTACAACTTTTTTTAATTATGAACCTATTGTGCTTTTACAATGCCAAAGCTAGCAAATAGTAGGACATTCACCCAACTTTTTTAATCCAAACTGATTATTCTCTTTAATTTGAACTGATCATTCATTTTTTAGAATTCAATCTAATCATGGCTTTTACTTCAAACTGATTTTTAAATTCAAACTAACCATTTTTTTCATTTTGAACTGATCATTGTTTTAAATTTGTACTGATTAATTTTTTTTATGTAAACCATTTCTTTCATTCTTGCATGCACAGCAAACAGTCATGTATACCTTCTTTGAAGAAGTAACAATCATATCATCATAGACAGAAAATTTTCCACACATATAGTACATGTACATGAATGACATATACACCACACCAACTGCACATTTTCATAGATGAATGACATATACACCACACCGACTGCACATTTTCATATTATCCATAGCACCCACCGCAACACAAAAATCACATGCCTATTTCTTGCACAGCGAATGTTCAAGCACACCCACATGACAACAATAATAATCATCAGAAAATAAAGTGCTTTCGCACAAGGGTACAAAAAAATTTCCACCAGTGCAAAGCTTGAACCGGCCAAACACTATTGTTCTCTAACACACATAGGAACTTATAGCAATTGGTCATTTGAACCAATAGCAATAGAAATAAGAAATGTGTACACGGATACAACTTTGCATCATCAAAATCTAGAGTTAGAAGACATATACATATGATGAGGTTTCTCGATGGAAAAATATGCATATGATGCCCATGTAGCAGCAGACAATCTGGTTTCGGTGTGCATTAAAAGATCTTCACAATAAAACTTCACTGAGAAGACAAAGGCTACATTTACTGAATCTGCAATAGTAATTAACAAAGAATTAATCTGCATGAACAACGACAAGCCTGAAGCTCATCAATACATCTCATAGAAATATCTAACACTACAACAAGGTTTAGAAAGATGTGTAGACACACAAAAGTTGCCACCATTGCATACGAAGTCACAACACTTTCCACAAAGTTTCACATATTGTAAAGGCACACAAGCTTCATAGCAACCACCTGTTGGCATACTTTCCATATATTGCTATTTGACTCAAGGTTGTGTACTGGTCATAAGAGGTAAGCTACACTAGTATTTTTTCCAGTAAAAGAAATTATGAAGATACCTCTAGTAATGTAAGATTTGCTGAGCCAAATGCCCATTGCATTGCTACAGAAAATATTGATTATTTTCTTTTTCCTTAGTTGTGTCACTGCCTTCAGATTAAAATGTAGGAGGAACATGGACATGGACATGCACGGTTCTGCATGTTGAACTCCTAGCAATCTCACGCCTCTGCAAGCCATTGAGCAGTTGCGAGGAGGGAGCTGCTCCACCGGCCACTGTGTATTGTGACGCTGGGCTACTAGAGTTGTGCATGGATAGGCTCGATGGTGAGTGCACAGGGGCGGTGGAAGAACAGGATAGGGCCTCCGGTGATGCCCGAAGCTGGCACGAGGCGCATCGGCCTTCTTCGACCGATGCTCCGTTGGCTTATGCCAGAAGTAGAACTTCCTGGCCTTCCAAACTAGTACTGAAGACAAGTACCAAAGAAAAACATGCATCAGTATTTAGAAGGCATACAAGGGCTACACACTGCCGTGAGGTACCAAAAAACACAATAGT
The DNA here is from genome assembly GCA_021605205.1 of Aegilops longissima. Classification (NCBI taxonomy): domain Eukaryota; kingdom Viridiplantae; phylum Streptophyta; class Magnoliopsida; order Poales; family Poaceae; genus Aegilops; species Aegilops longissima. Next base: position 137,535,830 of record CM038676.1, on the reverse strand, counting down.
TTGTGTATCTTTTAACACAATGACATTTTATGGAACTACTTCTGCATTTAGACATCCTATGCTCTCATACAGATTAACAAAACATCTTGTGTGCTAGAAAGAACATAGTAACATAAGTGAGTGAAATGCATTTTTTCTCTTTTAGGAATAAGCACAAATACCTTCGGGGCACAAATGCTAGCCATCAATAGTAGCTCAAAAGGCTATTTCTTCCTAAAAGAATTCTTCAATTTCTAAAACTAAGAGTGTATTTTCAATTGAACTTGCCTGGAAGTAAAACTTGTACTCTAGTTCCAGTACAAGTATCATGCATATAGTTTGTAAATAAATAAAAAAGATGCAGAATTTACAGAAGAAAAGGTTAAAATATAAGTTGAAACAACAAAGAAACTATGAAGCAAATAGCATCAGTGATCTTCTAACTGAAGCATCATACTGTACTGATATTTTTTTGTCAATGAATTTTTGCAATATAGGTAATAGAACTCACTGATGCTACTTACTCTTCATTTTTAATGGCATTTTGAGTACATGCTGAACATCAATTTTTTTAAACACATCCACAGTTGAAATGGATCAGTACATGATGAACAATGTCAGTTTTCAGAAGCAAAACTTGCACTGAATCGGTTAAACTTCTTTTTTGCCGAGCTACTAATCTTTTAATATATAGCCACACTATTTTTTTGAACACACACATTGAACCGTTGGGGTTCTTAATGAGATGATGATAGAAAACATGTTGAACTCAAATTTGGGCTTACAGAATTACCAAATGTTCTGGGTTCTTCTATGAACCTTTTTGTTATCTTTTCCTGAACTCCAAACCACAATTACAATTACAATACACACATGCACTACACAACAATGTGTATTTTTTACTGTCCATAACAACGAATTAACCAAAAACAACTAATTTATTAAGAAAACAGTTTTTAAACATGGTTTGAGCTTCGTTTCTTCAGATTTTTGAACTCCTTCAGCAGGTATACCTGAACTTGCGCGACACATTTTGATTTAGTTGAAAATAGCTGATTTTTTAACTCCTACGGCTAACATACTGTTGTTGCTCAACAACAAAACAGAGCTTGATTTATATCAGCAAAACAAAAGTTGGCTGGAGATTTTGTTCCTCGCATCTAGACAAATTTAAAAGTTATAACAAGAGATATTCTATCAGACGCAGAGCTTTTTAGTTACCCTGGTGATGAAATAGTAAGCCAGCTGGACTGAAAATCGCAGCAAACGTGAACTGAAGATCGCTTAGCTCTTTCCTGCTGCCTCCTCCTGCAATTGAAAATTATTGCCATGTTAGAACTGAGGACCGAGGTAAATTTTTGGTGAAAGCCTAACACAAATCACTTGACACAGAAAAGCACATACCTCGCCCTTGTCCTCATGTATGGTCTGCACTTTGGGGTGTTTTTTGTGAACGGCCATGAGTGGTGGCTGTGAACGGCCTGTGGTGGTGGCTGTGGACGGCCAGCTTCGTCGTGTGAGTCTGGCGGGCCTCAAAGGCGAGCTGTCAAAGGAGGTTGCCGACAGCGAGTTGTGCCGGCAGGGAGCCATGGCGGTTCCGGAGATTAGGAGCTGTCAAAAGAGGCAGCCTCCAGAGCTGCGGCGTCGAACGGCTTGGCGCTGTCTTGTTGAACGGCCTGGGTTGGTAGCAGTGAACGGCCGGGGCGATGCAGCGACGGAGCCCCACCGGCGGGAGGTAGTGTGGTGAGCTTAAGGCTCCATTTATGCAAGGCGAGCACCGGTCCTGCATTGTACTATTTAGAAATGTGTACCTGTACTTCTCAAAGTAATGGAATAGGGGCACTTTCTCCTGTAACTTTTTTAATTCAAGTATGACGCACACATCGGTATTTTAAGCACTATGATTTGTAGCCCTCACAAAATAAAGCATGTGAATTATCCAACAAAACACAAAAAAGTGAATAACATTTTTTTATTTAGCAAGTGATATGCAACTAGAGTGCAAAGCTGCCAAGCAAATGCACAATACTGTTGACTAACATGTGAAGTTGATGTGCGCGTGCCTTGTAGCGTATGGTTGTACTGACACACACAGCATTAGGAAATTTCCAATTCGCACAAGATCGAACTGCACCAGTTCCTGATGCGAAGGCCGGATGCCTGGCTCGTCGTCGTTGAACTGAACCCCGCACCCCTGTCGAACTGCTGAAACATTTTAGTATGGGTTAGATACAGTTCCAAACTCATACTTGAAAATCCCATCTCCAAATACGCATGTAAAGCTTCAGAGTTGGAAGTAATCTAAACAGAGCCATCTCAAAACATTGAACTTATACATATATGCATGAACGAAATAGGTGCAAGCAATTTTCATAACAATTGAACTTGTAGTAAACTATTCTGTAACAAAAACTAAACTATTTTTTGTAAGGATACATGGACTCCGGGGGCATCAATACATGTACTTCTGTACATAATAGCTCTCCCTAGTGAACTATGATAAGACCAAATATAAATGGGAGCACGAATGGCACCCATCTATGGTATCTCAATAAACACAAATTCTCCTATTTAGAGGATCACACAGCTCACATCTCGGAAAAATAATACACAGAGCACACACCATGCATGCCCGAACAACATCAGACCCAATTCTTGAACTTACATCAGGGAAACAAATGTTGGAACGTCCGAGACAGTAGTGAGTGTTAGATGTGTATAGTCCCCTTTTCGGTATATCCCCATTGTATAAGGGGCTTTCTGCACTTTGACACACATGTATATGTAATGGCCTTTGGCCCTCCGGAAATACTAGTTGCTCACTTATCCAACTTGGTATCAGTTGTCAGGTTCCTCTTCCTCTCCCACACGCTGCAGCTCCGTGCCTAGCTTCCTCGTCGCCGGCCATCTCCTCCCCCATCGCCGGCCACCTTCTCCGCACCCGGCAGCTTCTGCACGCGCCCGTGCTCGCGTGCCCGCCTGCCGCTTCTTGGCGCCCGCAGCTCCTGCCCGCACCAGCTCGCGTGCCCGCCCGTGTAGGCCCGGCAGCGTCGAGCCAGCGCCCGGCGCGACCTCCCGCCCGGCGCGCCCGCCCATGTGCCCAGCTGCGCCCGGCTGAGCCAGTCGCCTCGCCTTCCCGTCTAGGCCCGGCAGCGTCGGCAGCGCCCGCCGCGACCTTCCCGCCCGGCCGCGCCCGCCCAGTGTGCCAGAGCTGCGCCCGGCCGAGCCTAGGTCGCCCTCGCCTTCCCCCGTCGTCGTCGCATCTGGCTGGGGCGGCTGCTGCTCCACCTGCTGCCGCCGGTGCAGCCCCTGGGCCGGTCCTCCTCGCCTCCCGATCTCCCCTCTCGGTGCTGGCTCGAGCTCGTGTGAGGTTCTTAGCCCCGATCCAGATCGAGGGGAGTTGACCTTATCCAAAAAAAAGAGCATCAGCAGCGGAGCCACACAGAGCTTCGTTATGTCTTCTGTGGGCTATGTTGTTGTTCCTAGGTGCTCCGTGATCTTTGATGGCACCAACTACGCTGAGTTTGTGGGTTTCATGCACATCCATATGCGGGGCCTTCTGCTGTGGGGCGTTCTCTCTGGCGAGGATCCCTGTCCGCCCTGCCCTGTTGCTCCGGTGGCCCCTACTCCGCCGGCACCGCTGGTGCTTGCTGTTGATGCTTCTCAGGCTGATCGGGATGCAGCCAAGGCTCTGGATGATGCTGCAGTTGACGCTTATGATCAGCAGGTATCCGCCTATTCTGCTGCTCTTTCTGTCTAACGGGATGATCTGTCTGCCTACACTCAGTGGTGCAATGATGATGCTCGAGCTGCTGCTATTCTCACTGCGAGTGTCCTACCTCAGTTTGCTTCGGAGTTCATGGGTCTCGGCTCTGTTGCAGCAATGTGGTCCTATATTTGTCAGCGCTATCAGCCCACTGGCGATGCTCTCTACCTCTCTGTGGTGCGTCAGGAGCATGCTCTTTAGCAGGGTGACTCGTCTGTTGATGAGTTCTATTCTCAGTGTTCTGCCATCTGGCGTCAGCTTGACTCCCTGAGGACAGTTGTTTGTGGAACTTGCCGTTGCTGTCAGACTACGCGGTCTGATTTGGAGTTTCAGAGGGTTCACGAGTTCTTATCTCGTCTCTGCTCTGAGTTTGAGCCCAGACGTGCTCACCTGCTTGCTCATGGTCGTGTTCCTATCTCGGAGGTGCTTGCCGAGCTTCTTGCTGAGGAGACTCGCCTTCGCTCTGCTGGTTTCCTGGTCGTCCCGTCTGTGCTGGCTGCTCGGACTCCTATGTCGTCCGCTCGTCTCACTGCTCCGCCGCTCCTGCCTACTCCTCCAGGGGGGGTGAGCCGTCCTCCCTATGCAGAGAAGGGCACGTCGTGCCGTGACACCATCTGCGGTTACTGCTCCCGATCTGGTCACCCGAAGTCTGATTGTCGCCAGAAGAAACGAGACGAGAGGCGCTCCTCCTCCAGCGGGCCTCCTGTGTCTTCCTCGACTCTGTCACTCACTGATCACGACATTGTTCGCCTCAAGCGCCTTCTTGCTTCCTCAGGCTCCTCGTCGACTGGCTCTGCTGCTGCTGTGACTGCATCCTCCTCCTCACCATCACTGGCATCTACATAGTCAGGTACATCTTCGTGGGTTCTGGATTCTGGAGCCTCCTTTCATATGTCTTCTGATTCTTCTGCGTTGGCTTCTCTCCGACCTCTTGATTCGCCTATTAATGTTCTTACTGCCGATGGCACATCTCTTCCTGTTGCTAGTTGTGGTATTCTTTCCACTCCATCTTTTTCTGTTCTGAGTGTTTCATATGTTCCTCGCCTTACCATGAATCTTTTTTCTGCTGCCCAACTCACTGATTCTGGTTGTCGTGTCATTCTTGATACCGACTCTTGCTCCATTCAGGATCGTCGCACCAAGGCTTTGGTTGGTGCTGGCCCCCGGCGCCGTGAGTCAGAGGGCCTTTGGGAGGTTGACTGGCTTTGTGTTCCTTCCGCTGCCACCACTTCTGCCAGCTCTCATGCTCTTGCTGCCTCTTCGTCTGCGTCCTTCCAGCAGTGGCATCATCAACTTGGTCACATCTGTGGCTCTCGCTTGTCTTCCTTAGTTCGTCAGGGCCTCTTAGGGTCTGTATCTGGAGATGTCTCCTTACATTGTAATGGTTGCAGACTTGGCAAACATACTCAGTTACCTTATTCTACTAGTGAGTCTGTATCTCAGCGTCCTTTTGACTTAGTTCATTCTGATGTCTGGGGTCCTGCTCCCTTTGATTCAAAAGGTGGTCATCGCTACTATGTTTTGTTTATTGATGATTTCTCTCGCTACACTTAGCTCTACTTCATGAAATCTCGTAGCGAGGTTCTCCCTATATACAAACGATTTGCTACCATGGTTCACATCCAGTTTGCCACGCCCATTCGTACTTTTTGTGCTGACTCCGCTGGAGAGTATATCTCTCAGCTGTTGCGTGGTTTTCTCGCGGAACAGGGTACTCTTGCCCAGTTCTCCTGTCCTGGCGCTCATGCTCAGAATGGCGTTGCCGAGCGAAAGCATCGTCATTTGCTTGAGACGGCTCGCGCGCTGATGATTGCTGCTTCCCTTCCACCCCACTTTTGGGCTGAGGCTGTTTCCACCTCCACCTATCTCATCAACATTCAGCCATCGACTGCTCTGCAGGGTGGCATTCCTATGGAGTGTCTCACCGGTCGCTCTCCTGACTACTCGGCTCTTCGTATGTTTGGATATGTCTGCTATGTTCTTCTTGCCCCCCGAGAACGCACCAAACTGACTGCTCAGTCGGTTGAGTGTGTTTTCCTTGGCTACAGTGATGAGCACAAGGGCTATCGATGTTGGGATCCTGTGGGTCGTCGCTTGCGCATCTCGCGTGATGTGACTTTTGACGAGTCTCGTTCTTACTACCCACGTTTTTCTTCCTCGAGTTTCTCTGTGGACGACCTTTCTTTCCTCCTTCTTCCTGATACACCCTGCTATGTGCCTCATGAGTCACCTCTTCCTCCGGCACCTCCCATTCCTTCTTATTCCCCACCGACCCCGTCTTCTCCATCTTCCTCCTCCACCTCTCCCCCATTCTCTCCAGTCCGTCGCCCTCTCTCACCGTTTCCTCTCCACTATAATCGACGATCTCGTACTGAGGATGTCTCCTCTGACGAGCCTTCCACCTCTGGTGCACCTCTTCTCACACCTTCTCCGGTTCATAACCTCTGGGCTCGGCCTCGCCCTCCACCTGATCGCTACTCCCCTGATCGGTACGGTCTCTCTGTTTTGACTGAGCCCACGTCCTATCGCACTGCCATGACTCAGCCTGAATGGCAGCTTGCGATGGCCGAGGATCTTGCTGCCCTTGAGCGCTTTGGCACATGGGATCTGGTTCCCCTCCCTTCCGGTGTCCGTCCCATCACCTGCAAGTAGGTATACAAGCTTAAGACTTGCTCCGATGGTTCTCTTGAGCACTACAAAGCTCGTCTTGTGGCCCGTGGCTTTCAACAGGAACAGGGGCGTGATTATGATGAGACATTCGCTCCTGTGGCCCACATGACCACTATCCGCACTCTTCTTACTGTGGCTTCTGTTCGTCAGTGGTCTATCTCTCAACTTGATGTTCAGAATGCTTTTCAATGGCGAGTTGCGTGAGGAGGTTTATATGCAGCCACCACAGGGGTACTATGCTCCTGATGGTATGGTCTGTAGACTTCGCTGCTCCCTATATGGTCTCAAACAGGCCCCTCGCGCCTGGTTTGAGCGCTTCACATCTATGGTTACCGCCGCTGGTTTCTTTCCCAGTGACCATGATCCCGCGCTGTTTGTTCACACGTCTCCTCGTGGTCGGACTCTTCTCCTTCTCTATGTTGATGACATGATCATCACCGGTGACGACACTGATTACATTGCCTTTGTTAAGGCTCGCCTTCGTGATCAGTTTCTTCTGACTGATCTTGGTCCACTTTGCTACTTTCTTGGGATTGAGATCTCCTCAACCTCTGATGGCTTCTACATCTCCCAAGAAAAATATATTCAGGATCTTCTTGCTCTCGCTGCTCTCGGTGATGAACGCACGGTTGTGACTCCCATGGAGCTCAACGTTCAGCTTCGTGCCACCGATGGTGACCCTCTTCCTAATCCCACTCGCTATCGTCATCTTGTTGGCAGTCTTGTCTATCTTGCTGTTACGCGTCCTGACATCCCCTATCCTGTCCACATCCTGAGTTAGTTTGTTTCAGCCCCCACCTCTGTCCACTATGGTCATCTCCTCCGTGTTCTACGATATCTTCGTGGCACGATCTCTCAGCGCTTTTTTTTCCCCCTCCCAGCTCTCTTGAGCTCCGTGCCTACTCGATGCTACAGGCTAGTGATCCCTCCGATCGACGCCGTTGTCCGCTTATTGTGTCTTTCTTGGTGGCTCTCTTATTGCACTGGAAGACAAAGAAACAGACTGCAGTTTCGCCGAGTCTGAGAGGCTCGATTCGAGCCATGGCGATGTTGACGGTGAGGTGATCTGTTACGGTGGTTACTTGAGGATTTTGGTGTATCTCGCTACTACCTCGACTCCCTTCTCGTCGACAAGATCTTGGCGCTTCTCGGTATTATGCGTGACTTCGGTGAAGCATGAGCTCACCAAGCACATCGGTGTGGATGCCCACTTTGTGCGTCTTCAGTTGCAGGATCGACTCGCTCTTCACTATGTGCCCTCCGAGTTACTGAGCTTGGCGGACTTCTTCACCAAGGCATGCACTCGGCCTTGAACGGCTCTTTCCTCTCCAAACTCAGTGTTGTTGATCCACCATGAGTTTGAGGGGGGTGTTAGATGTGCATAGTCCCATTTTTGGTATATCCCCATTGTATAAGGGGATTTCTGCACTTTGACACACATGTATATGTAATGGCCTTTGGCCCTCAGGAAATACTAGTTGCTCACTTATCCAACAGTGTGAACTTGTCGATGAAAACATAAAGCATGCTAAAATATTTAAGGAAACATGCTAAAATTGGTCTTGTTTAGTGATCAAGAAAATATTTAGAGATCACTGTTCGAAATCTTTGTTTGTGAACTCTTAAGAGAGCAACGATTGAACATACGTAGAGATACAAGGATGAGATGACGAAAGCTAAACTTTAGGAGATGTCAAAGAAGAATAGCCAACGACGGTGGTCAAATAATTTTGTAGACCACAGGAATTTAAAAAATGAACCACAGGTTTTCTAACTAGATAACTGTAGGAATTAGAAAAATGGAACTACCCTATTATAAGGAAATGAAGAGAGTTAAAAAAATGCTAACAAGTAGTACTAAATAGGACGAATACAAAGAACTGCTTACAGCACCTCAACTTGCCTTAGGGACAAAGGCATCCCTGAACTTGGTCGTCCAACGACAACATACCTGAACTCGGCGTAGACTGGTAGTTGAACTTGGTACACATCCACACTAGCACCAGCAGCACAAGTCGTGGTGGGTACCAGGGGTGTCAGTTTGGCGCTTGACATGTAAGATGATCTGCAAACACACACAAAGGTGAAACTGAAAATTTTAGTTTTTTATGTATAACCATACAAAAACATCTATGGATTTCACTCTTCAAAATGGGTTTAAACACCACTTCTAAGCAATACATCCAAGCTAGCGTCCATTCATCCAACCCTCTTTGTTTCATCACTTGACACAAGCAAGCACGTACCTCGGCCTGGACATCTTGTACAGGTGAACGGACAGGGGTGGTGACTGTGAACGGCCAGGTCGCTCCAGCGGCGGAGCCCCGCCGGGAGGAGATGGCGCGGTCGTGTGGGAGCTAGGGGAGACGGGGCGCTGTGGCTGCTGGGGACAGTGCTCTGAACTGAAATTCAGTTTTTTTTTCAAGAAGTGTATGAGTGCATGCTGTTCTGAACCAGGAGCAGGTTCTCATATGTACTCTTTTGTTAGAGGATTAATGTCAATGATGCATCGCTTTTGATGCTTCTTTACGCACGAAAGATAATTAAAAATTCTATAATATTTTTAATTAAAGAACAATAGAGGAGGGAGATGGCCTGGAGCAGAGCTTGTAGGCGACGATCTAGTTCGTCCATGAAGACTCTGTCCCATGGTGACAGGTGAATCTGCAGGGTGTGCCGGCAAGTCATCACCGGGAGATGGTAGGGCCTCGCCGGCCTCTCACCTGAGGAGGTGCTCGACAGCCTGGCCCGTGTGCGCGGCAAGGGGGAGGAGAGACTCCGATGCTCGTCACCATCGAACTGAACCCCGCGCCTCTGTTGAACTGCTGAAATATTTTAGTACGGGTTAAATACAGTGCCAAACTAGTACCTGAAAATCTCATCTCCAAATATGCATGTCAATCTTCACAGTTGGAAGTAATCTGAGCTATCTCAAAACATCGAACTGATACATACATGCATGAACGAAACCGGTACAAGCAATACAAACAATCAATATGAGGAGGAACTCTAGATGAATACGAACAAAGTTAAAATAAGATTTTTTAAACTAAACTAAAATAATAAATTGTACTGAACACCTAAAGAGCGTGTTCTTTTTCACATCTTCCCAACTACTCAATTAGCAGAACACGTGTACGCATTTTAATAGCAGAAGAAAACTGAGAGAGAGATTGCCGTGAGAGTGTCGTAAACACATGCAGAGGACTACCATCAGCTCTCAACTTGGACGGCTGCCAGCAACCATTGTGGACCGACCGGTGGTGGTGTGGCCCAACAAGAGGAGGTCGGTGGCTGCGGGATGCGTTGTCGGGACGATGCATAAGAATTAAACTGAACGAATTTTAGATATTGAACTGAACCGAAAGAATAAATTGGACATCACCCGTACATTAGCTTTTATTTGACAACACATAAATGTAAGATGTACTATGTTTGGGAAAGGAGGCGGCGCTGCGGGGAGGCAACGACAGCTTTTCCTGATGTACTATGCTTTCTATTTCAATGCTCACACTAGCCATGCGAGTAGAAGTTGTCCCATGATTTGTTATGCAAAGGGGAAACACATAATCTTTTTATAGCTTACTTTCTTCGGGAGGAAGTGGAAGAAGGATTAACTAATATTTGTTCTTGGCAGAGTAAATATATTTGAACCTAGACGATTTAACTGGTTGAACTGAGGCAGTCAAACCGATTTGCACATCTAGGTATAATGAGACGATTTAACTAGTTGAACTGAGATAGATTAGCACCACTAATACAATATTATACTATAAAAATGACTCCCATTCCAGTAGCTCAACAAGCATCAAATTCTTCCTCAAACTTCCAGTCCTGGAACCATAATCAGTCTATGTTCTAACAAACAATTAACATGCACAGTAGGAATGATGTATCTCTTTAATGAGTGAATTGCCTCGAACAAACACTAACTTTAATCTGGAGCAGACTACATTAACGTACGGGCAAAAGCGTTATTTTTCTCTCTAGCCAATGGAACTGTCATCATAATTATGGAAGAACTGATGCAATACGTACATATGGAATGTTTTTACCTTTTCAGCCAGCATTTTCATCGAACAGGTGTTGTGCACCCAAGAATCAGAGTGAAATGAGGCTAGGCAGAGAGCATCTGAGAGAGGGATAGAAGAGATGGCGACACTGTGGCCAGTAGCAGCAGCTCCTCATCTTAGAGGGTGAGAGAAAGGACAGCGAGCACACCACGACGGAGCACGCATGACCATGTCGTCCTCGTCATCATGGAGAAGTAGGAATGCTGGCGTATGGGAGCGGGGCGAGGATGTGGGTCGGCTCGAGAAGGAGGATGGGGGCGAGCTCTGTAAACGACGACCGGTGTAGACGGAGGTGATTCGGTCAGGGCGGCTAAACCAAGGTGTCCCGACGGCGGGATGAGACGGGGAGGGAGCCACTGGCGAGGCGGCAGCGAGACACGCAGGAGTCTGGCGGGGTGGCAGTGAGACAGTCAGGAGCCTGGCGAGGCGATGGCGGAGGAGGGAGGTGCCTGGAGGCTGGGGTAGAGGGAGGCGGCGACGCTGAGGTGGAGGAAGGTGGCGGTGCGCGGGAAGAGAGGCGACCATGGTGCTTGGGCGGAGAAAGGCGCCAGCGCGCGGAAAGGGAGGCGGCGGCGCGCGGGAGGGAGGCGGCGGTCGTGCTGGGGTGGAGGAAGGTGGCAGCGCGTGGGGAGGGAGGCGGCGGCGGGCGGTGCCAGGAGGAGGAAGAGGAGCGGGACTGGTGACACACTTGGTCCGGAGGAGGAAGAAGAGCAGGGTCGCCGGCGCTCTTGGTCGGGAGAAAATGAGGAGAAGTGCGACGCCGGGTGTGGGAAATCGAAGATTGGAAGGAGGTGGATTCGTTGGCGGCCAGTCACGGCGCCGCGGGCTCGCTCGCTCCGGCTGCCGCCGTCGGCGACTGCCTCCGGCGGAAGGAGGCGGTAGGTTGAGGGCGGGTCGGGGAGATTCTACTTCTATGCACGTCGCGCCCTTACAGGACCGAAGGGCAATAGAATAATATTCTCTTATATATATATATATATATATATATATATATATATATATATATATATATATATATATATATATATATATATATATATATATATATATATATATATATAGTCAATTTGATCAAGTTCCCCTAAACTTAAGGTTGTAAACTTCAATTTGATCAAGTTCAAAGCAGGTTCAACCGAAAGTAGCATGCATTAAAACATAAACATAGATAGTTTTGCATAACCGAACATAAAACATAAATTTAAATTAAGCTAAACTACCTTTGGTCGAAGTAGAGGTCAAGCCAATCCTTCCTCGTCATGTACGGTGTGGCGCGAGCCGGGTCCGGGCCAGTACCGTCGTCGGGGTCGTTGGGGAAGGCACTCCTCCACTCGCCGACATTGATCTCCTCGTCCTCGGGGCCCACCTCGACGCCCTCCGTGCCGCCTTCGCCGCCTTTGACCTCGTCATCGGAGGAGAGCGCGATAACCTCGCCGCCCTTCACGCCGCTGTCCTCGCCGCCTTTGACCTCGTCATTGGAGGAAAGCGATAACCTCGCCGCCGTCCACGCCGGCAAAGATCGCCCGCTCCACCTCCACGAGCTCCGGGTGCTGCCGGCGGAGCTCTTGCATGTAGGCCTCGTCGGTGGCCTCGGCCTCGAGACGCCCCCACGCCTCGCGGTCCTCCCGCGCCATAGCCGAGCTCACCACCCCTGGCTCCAGCGGAACGAGGTGGACCGGACATGTGCCAAAGGGGAAACTGAGCCTAGGCGCCACGTCGTGGTAGCGGACCTGCCAGCGATCGTACTCCATGGCCGCGAGCTCGGCCGTGTGGAAGCTACCGAGCCACCGGCGGGTGTGGGTCTCTTGATCTGTAATCTCAGCGACCCATGTCCCCCATCGCCGCTGCCGGACCCCGAGGTAGGACTTCGCCGACTGTCCGGTCCGGGGAAGGACGGGGAAGTCCTTGAACCGGCGTAGGGGCGTGGCAGCGGGCGGATCGGGGGACCGACGACGGTGGATCGGGCCCGCGGAGGACGACGGGGACACCTTCGACGGCCACCTCGCCGGCGTCGGGCGAAAAGGCCGCGATAAACCTCTTTTTGGCCATTGGCTACTCGAGCTCCCCAGCACACAGGCATAGGTATAGGATGGAGGCACCGGCCATGGCAGTGACCTACCAATGGTTTCGAGGGTTGTGTGTGTCTGTGTGAGCGGAGGTTGTGTTCGAGGAAATACTGCGGCAACTGAAAATTTTACTAGGCGGGAGTAACAAGGCGGGGCTACTGAAAATTTGGATGAAGGGCGAGCAGATATTATTGGGATTGCGAGGGATGCTGAGGCGGGAGTAAAATGCCGGGGCTACTGAAAATTTGAATCAAGGGACTGAAGCAGAGAGGGATGAAGAGGCGGGAGTTTTGGTGGAGCGAGCTAGTGTGCTTGACACGCCGGCTGTGGACTGTAGCCGACGCACCTACTCGCGTAAGCCATAGGCGTACTATACACCGACGGTGCTCCAAGATATTTTGTACTACATCTCACACGGCTGGTGAGAATAAACTATGTGGGATCTACTTGATTTGAATTACAAAATAGGGTCACAGCGGCAATGGACGGTGTTTGAATTGCTAGACCTTTTATCTGTAGTGAACATGCAACTCTATGTGTGACGTAAAAGAATTGGAATTATTCAGGGTTCGTTTGGACATTTCATACATTAAACTGGTTTTCTAGCCATTTCAGGTGCACAATTCAAAACTAAACTACATGCACATGCTCCAGTGCATACAAATTGGTTGAAAAATCAAATCTGTGTCCTTCAGTGCATGCTTAGGTCCCATGGAAGAAATGGGAATGAATTTTTTGGGGTTCGTTTGGCCTTTTTTATACATTAACTGGGTTTTCTAGGCATTTTATGTGCATAATTCAAATTTCAACTACAAGCACTAAATTTGGTTGAAAAATCGCATGTTTGTCCTTGGGTGAATTTCTAGGTCCCATGCAAGAGATGGAAATGAATTTCAAACAGCAGGGCACTGTTGATTGCCGGCAAAACGTTGAGATACCTGGTTTTTAAATTCTAGTAAATCCAAAACTCGTCTGAAATTCATGAAACTTGGCATGCTATCATGGAGCGGCATCAACATGCTCTGGTGAAAATTTTGTCACATTTGGGGCAGGTTTTGGTATAAGCTTCTCACAAACCAGAGCTTCTCACAACAAGCATGATGATTTCGATAGGGAACTTACCACCTTTGGGGACGAGACGATATCCATTGCCTCTTATTGCTTTCAAAAATTTTCTAGTGTCAACATGGAACAACAGGAGTGTTGTGTTCAATCTTGGATTTTTTCGGGGTTCGTTTGGCCTTTTTTATACATTAACTGGGTTTTCTAGGCATTTTGTGTGCATAATTCAAATTTGAACTACAAGCACATGCTCCAAAGCACCAAAGTTGGTTGAAAAATCACATGTGTGTCCTTAGGTGAATTTCTAGGTCCCATGCAAGAGATGGGAATGAATTTCAAACACCAGGTGTCGGGGGAGAAGCGCTGGTCGTGCCCCACGAGCACCTACGGGACCTGGGTCCCTTTGTGGTTCGGAGGGGGGCGGAGATTGCGCAAAGAGCGATCGAGGCGGTGCAAGACGAGAGGGTTTTACCCAGCTTCGAGCTCTCCGAGAGATAATACTCCCACCGCTGCTTTGTGGATTATCCGATGTTCTTGCTAGGGAGCCATGCGGGCTACAAAACCCAGCCTAGATGTGATGAACTAAGTCGGAGCTGGACCAAACCAGCCGAACCTCCTCTACGCTGCCCTCGGGCCTCCTTTTATAGGCACAAGGGGTTACCACATATGGCAAGTAGACAAGGTTACAACGGTAAAAACCTGGGTTGGTACACCGCTTTGTACAAAGGTACAAGAACCTATACCTAACTCTGACGGTAAGGGACAAGAGTCATCAATGCCCGTCACGGTCGCCCGAACAGTGTAACAGGGACCTTCAAGTGCGCCTCCATCCGCCACGAAGGTGGCTTGTCAGCGCTGCTTGTCGCTACTCTCCGCTGGCTGCGCAGCCACGACGCGTCCCTGGGAGAGCCCCGTGGTGACACGCTGGCGGGTGAGCTGAGCGGAGATGGAGAGGTCGCCCGTCCCGGCAAGCGCCTTGTCGGGCGGGAACCTTGCCGCGCTTGGGGTTCCGCGCCGCAGCCTTCCCGGCAAGCTCCTCTTGCCGGGCCTTGTTTTCCTTTTGTGCCTCGAGTGGCCTTCCCGCAAGCTCTTCTTGCCGGGTCTTGACTCTGAGTTCTTGAATGGCTCCAAGGGAGCTGCCGAGAACTTGGCGGCGGCCATCAAGCCGACCCGCCGTGGGCGCTGTAATCGTCTGCAGCGAAGTTCGGGGTACTAGGGTACCCTACTCTAGTACACCGGCAGAGCCCCGGACTGGGCCACACACGGCGCCAAGCTCGATGGGCCAGGCCCAAATCAGTGCACGGGCGCGTGGTCTTGATTACGCCGTTATTTGCCTTGGACCCACCACGCCCCCACGAGCGGCACGCGTCTACTGCGTTCCTCAGAACGGCACGCGCTTAATTGTGGAGTCGTGGGCGGTGGGTGGCGTGAGTGGTCGCCTCAGTTCTGCATCTCCGCCACATGGTTCCCATGCACTTGGGGTCACGGATGGTGAAAGCGGGATACTGGGCCGTCTCGAGCAGAGGCAGCAGGTCTGCCCAGATTCCCTGCTCTTCCTATGCCTTGATTCGCCGAGCGGGGCGGCCGAGCCCCCCACTTTGCTCCTTTTAAGAAGGGCGGAAGGGGAACGCAGAAGCACGCATTCTCCCATCCTTCCTCCCTTCAGCTTCTTGCTCCCCTTTCTCCCATTCCCCATGGAGAAGGGAAACCTTGGTTCTTCATCGGTGGCGGCGAGGGTCGCAGCTGGGCATCGCACCCCTCCCAATCTCACGCGCGTGGTGGCTGAGCCAGCCGCGAGGGGAAGAGGGAGGGGGCATGGTCGTGATTTGAGGCCGAGGAGCCCGCGGGAGAGGCGGGCGAGGCGGTGCGCTGCCTCCGCCTCCGGGCGGTTCCTCCCGGGCGAGGTTGTGGGCGAGCCCGAGGCGCCGGGAAGAGGCGGGCGGGCGGCGCGCTTTCTCCGCCCCGCCCGGCGACTCCTTTCCCGCGGGCGGTCAACACGGGGACGCACCTTGCGAAGTTCTTCGTCAAGCTGCGCTGGCGCTGTCGTGCCTCCGCTTCCAGCTCCGTTCGCGATGGCGATGGAGTCGGATCCGCCCGAGACGTTAAGGTTGCACATGAGGGGTTGTGGGATCAGCGGCACGCGAGTCCGCTGTGTATTCCCAGCCCCTAATGTGATGTACATTGATCGTGGGTGGAAGACGTTCGCCGCATCCACAACCTGCTGGCGGGTTTACCTCCATTTTAAGTTAATGGAGGGTGATCTCCTCTCCGCCAAGGTCTTCGGGATCTTGGCACTCGGGCGAGGTGCTGCGTGGATAGCTCCTCCGACAATAAGATTCCTCCTCGAGCGAGAGTGACGAGGAGGAGAGCGACATCGGCGACGAGGGTAGCGGGCCCAACTAGTTGTCGGGCGCCGCCCGCTGCTTCCGGCGACCCCATCATCCGCCGCCCGGCTCCTTGAACTCCCCGGGTCGCCTCCTTGGGCGGCTGGGCGTGGGGAGGCTGCGGAAGGGAAGAGGGACGGCGGCAAGGCCGTCAAGTCGAGTACGAGGCGAGTGCCCTCGACAGCGCCGACGTCCCCGCCGCCTGCCTTGAGCTCTGCCTGTCGCCGCCACCCCGTCAAGCCTTGGAGAGCCCCCAGCATGTTCTCTTGGTGCCTTCGCACCTGTAGCTCGTGTAGGCTTCTTTTGCCCTTCCCGCCTCCTTAACCTACCTCCTCAAGATAGGGACAAAAAGGGATTACGGGCATCTTATCTTTTTAATTTGTAAGCCTTCGGCCTTATCTGCATTTATGACTTGTAATCCCTCTTTCATGTTTTTCACTCTCCACGGACTGTATCCGAGTAGAATGTTTTTAATGAAAGAGGGAAGTTCAAAGAAGGACGAAAGGCTTATCTGATACCGCAGCCTCCGGCAACTCTGACTTGTCGCAGACCCCGGTAACCCTGGCTTGCCGCGGCCCCCGGCAACTCTGACTTGCCGCAGCTCCCGGCAACTCTAGCTTGCCGGGGCTTGGACGCCGGCACACCTTTCTTCTCTTCGCTGCTATTTTGGTTCTGAGAACAATTTAGCTAGCGCCGTGACAAGCTATTTTTGTAATATACACTATCTTAGGCAATCGAATGCACTGTTATTTCCTTTACTCAATTTCTTCCCTTGTATGCTTTTACCCTACGCTTTCAGGGAAAACTTGCCGGTGCAGGCACCCTTGCCGCGAGCGCCGAAAAGCGGAACTTCAGCAGCCTCGTGGCGGGTCGCTACCGACAAGCAACCTCGTCGCGGACTAGTCACAGCTCACTTAATTTGTTGAGCGGACTCGAAACAAAATAAGGGTGCGACCAGTACGATTTGGTTCCTCTGCGCACAGGTTTTCCATACAAAGTACTTATCGTTCAGGAAGATAACTTGAAAATTTAAAACTGGTCGCTCAAACTTAGCAACTTAGCTTTTCCGTTGCCCATTCTCCGGCAAGGCGACAGTTCCTCGAGCGACGCTTGTCGGCCCACACCATTCTTTCCTCCTTCTCCCCCCCCCCCCCGGTTAACTTGTGGGTGGAGGAACCTTCTCCTTGTTTGAGAAGAAAGAAGAGAAAAAGAAAGTTATGGAGCCCAATGGCTCATTGTCGCCATCAAAAGCGGGTGCTGCACAAGATGTTAGTGAACACATGCATATTCGACTTATGAAAGCATGTTTTAACAAAATGTGCGCAACCATAGGCTTTATCGATGCACGGGTCTGCGCCCGCTTTGTACAAAGGATTACATGCAACAGCGGCAAGACTTGTATTAAAGGGTGGTTGCTTGAACGGGTTCCGCAACCGCGCTTTATGGGTAAAACTTGCGAAGATGCTCTATGTTCCAGAATTGCTCATCGGAAAGCCGCCTTCGGTCTCAAGGCGGACAACGCCGCCCTAGTGACTCGCTTTACCCGATAAGGGCCTTCCCACTTCAAGGCCAACTTGTTGGAATTCTTGGCGGATTGAACGCTACCAAGAACAAGGTCGCCTTCTGGAAGCTTCGCATTAACTTTGGCTATGGTAGCGACGCAAAGCTTGCTGGTAGCGAGCGGCTCGCACAGCAGCCTGAAGATGATCTTCCTCGAGGAGCAGCGCGTCATCTTGCCGCAGCTGCTCTTGCTCAAGCTCATCATAAGCGAGCACTCGAGGTGACCCGTATACGAAGTTCCGTGGGAGAACTGCCTCTGCTCCGTAGACTAGAGCAAAGGGTGTCCGCCGATGGCTCGATTTGGCGTCGTCCGATCGACCAAAGAAGCACTGGCAGCTCCTCGATCCAGTTCCTTCCGCACTTGTGCAGCCTGTCGAAAGTTCTGGTCTTGAGTCATCGCAGCACTTCAGCATTTGCTCTCTCTGCTTGACCATTGCTTCTCGGATGAGCAACGGAAGCAAAGCAGATCTTGGCGCCAAGATCTTGGGCATACTGCATGAAGGTGCGATTCATGAATCGTGTGCCGTTATCGGTGATGATCCGATTAGGAATCCCAAACGGCAAACAATTGACCAAGAACTTGACGGCCGATCGCGGCGGTCACCTTCCTCACTGGTTCCACTTCCGCCACTTTGTGAACTTGTCAATTGCAACGCATAAGTATTCAAAGCCCCGACAGCTCGGGGAAGGGGCCGAGGATGTCGAGCCCCTGCACCGAGAAGGGCCAGGATAAAGGGATCGTGCGGAGAGCTTGAGCTGGCTGGTGTATCTGTTTTGAATGGAACTGGCACGCTTCACACTTGGTTACTTGTGCAGTTGCATCCTGGAGGGCTTCTGGCCAGAAGAAACCTCTTGCGCCAATGTGGTGACCACATATGCCTCCATGTATCTCAGCCAACGGCTTCTGTCCATCTTCCCGGCAAATACACTTCAATTTCACTCCGTTGAGTCTTCTTCTATACAGGATGTTGTCAACAAACTGGTACATACTTGACTGCCGGGCTACTTTTTCCGCTTCTTCTTGCTCTTCGGAAGTTCTCCGTCTCAAGGAAATGGACGATCTGTTGTGCCCATGTTGGAGCCTCGTGGCTCGACAACAAGGACTAAAGGCTCGTCTATCATCGGGACCATCAGCTTCTACGGCGAGGACCTGCAGTCAGCCGGAGCTCGATGATCCCGCCAAGCTTGCCGGAGCTAAGCTTGTCGGGAGCGCTTGTTTCGACGATACAAACCGCATGGTTTGTCGAGCGACTCGCTCCTCGCCGATATTTGCGTTGGTTTTAGGGACCTTCTTGGCAGCGGCTTCGGGAGCTCTGCGGAAAGTAGTCGCCGGAAACCAATTTTCTTTTTTGCTCTGTCCGCTTGATGGTGTCACGGTTGGTTGAGTCAGCTTGAGCACAAAATCCCTGGTTCCATTGTGTAACTTAAGTGCGGCACATTTGGAGAGGCCATCACTATATCATTCTGCGTGCTCTTGAACGTGTTCCATTTGCAGAACCTCCAAAGTGCTCTTCCAGCTTCCTCACTTCATCGACGACGCTTCCATCAACGGACTCGTAATCTTTATTTACCCGGCGGACGACAAGTTGTGAGTATCCCCGACAATGAGCTTCTTAATCCCAAGGTCCACCGCGATCCTCGAGACCGCAAGCAAGCCTTCAGACTCTGCAGTGTTGTTTGTTGCTTGTTCCTTGGGAAAGTGCATCTGACTATGTACTTGAGGTGCTCTCCGGTGGGTGCGATAAGCAGACGCCGCACCGGCGCCTTGCAGCGAGAAGGCACCATCAAAGTACATCATCCACTCTTTATTTGCCTCCTTAACGGGATGCTCGCTCTCGAATTTCTTCATCTTGTGTCGGCGCCCACTCGCTATAATTCTGCCAATGCCCTGCTCGATAGTGGAAGTGCTTTCAACTTGAGACCAAAGCTTGACAGTTCCAGCGCCCACTCAACAATCCTGCCTGTTGCTTCTGGATTCTGTAATATCCTCTTCAGCGGAAAGCGAGTGACAACTGTTATCTCATGTGCTTGGAAGTAATGACGCAACTTTCTCGAGGTCATAAGGAGGCCGAAAAGCAGCTTTTGCACACCGGAGTACCTCGATCTAGCCCCCTGCAAAAGGGAACTAACAAAGTACACTGGGCGCTACACCATTCTCTTCCGTATCTTGTCGCAACCCTGCGCTGATCCGTCCTTGTCGGGACCAGAGCTTGACGGCGAAGCATCTTGCTTGTCGCTGGATGCGCCTGCCTTGGTTGTGGGCTCATCATCCGCCTCCCTCTCCGCTACTAACGCAGCACTAACCACTTGATTGGTAGCTGCTATATACAGCAGCAACTTCTCTTGTGGCTTAGGTGCGACAAGTATTGGAGCGGAGGACAGGTATCTTTTCAAGTCCTGCAGCGTAGCCTCCGCTTCGGGAGTCCATTTCATTGGACCTGCCTTCTTCAAAATCTTGAAAAAGGGCAGGGCGCGCTCAGCAGATTTAGAGATGAACCTGCTGAGAGCAGCCACGCAACCGGCAAGCCTTCTGACATCCTTGACGCGTTTTGGTGCTTCGATCTGCTCAATGGCCTTGATCTTGTCGGGATTGGCTTCAATTCCCCGCTGAGATACAAAGAACCCGAGAAGCTTGCCGGAAGGGACTCCAAACACGCACTTCTCGGGGTTGAGCTTGAGGTTGATCTTGCGCAGGTTTGCAAACGTCTCATCCAAATCTTGAACCAGAGTCGCTCTGTCCTTGCTCTTGACCACTATATCATCCATGTAGGCTTCTACATTTTTGTGTATCTGCGGTCCAAAAGGATCATGGACTACCCTTGCAAAGGTTGAACCAGCATTCTTCAAACCGAAAGGCATTCGTATAAAGCAGTACGTGCCACATGGTGTGATGAAAGCGGTTTTCTCCTCATCCTCTTCTGCCATGAAGATCTGATGATATCCTGAATATGCATCAAGAAATGACAGCAGACCGCATCCAGCTGTGGAGTCAACAATCTGGTCGATACGCGGCAAGGGAAATGGGTCCTTGGGACAAGCTTTATTAACATCTGTGAAGTCAATACAAAGTCTCCATTTCCCATTAGCCTTGCGCACCACTACTGGATTGGCCAACCACGGGGGTGGAGGACTCTCCGACAAGCCCTGCTGCTTCCAATTTCTTGATTTCTTCTGCTATGAACTCTTGGCGCCAACCGCTGCTTCCTAACTTTTTGCTTGACGGGCCGCGTGGCGTGAGGACGACATAGCCAGGTGGTGCTCAATTACTTTCACAGGAACGTCGGGGATATCGATGGTTGCCATGCAAACACATCGACATTCGCCCGCAGGAAAGCAACGAGCTCGCCTTCCTATTTAGGATCAAGCGTGGCACTGATGGTAAAGGTACCACCAGCGCCGTCCTCCTTGGCGGGCACTTTCTTGGTCTTTGGCGGAGCTGCCATCGTCTTGTTGCACTTGCTGGTGGAGCTCGATGGTGCGTCCTCGACGGTAGTGCAGCACTCCGAAGAGGTGCGCTTGCCGGAGTGGGCAACAGTGCTCTTGCCGGACCTAGTGGTCTTCTTCCGCACCATCCTTGCCGGACTGCTCGACAACTAGTACTTCTTGGTTTTTCTTCCTCCTGTTGTTCCGCCGCCGGCTATTCCTTGCCGGGGCGGCCCCTTCACTGTCAGATTCTGCTCCCACACTCTCTCCTGGGAGTATTCTTCCTTCTTCAGCGCGTGCACACTTGTCGGCCAGGGCGTATAGCTCGCCGACATCTTTCACTTTGCACATCGCCATCTCCTCCCTCATCCTGCGATTTCGTACATTCTGATGGAATGCACTGATAACCGCCGCAAGGTGGACGTCTGGGATGTTGTAGTGCACTCGACTGAATCTCTGGATGAATTTGCGCAGAGACTCCCCTCCTTCCGGGCAAGCAGGTGGAGATCACTCTCCGCCATGAGGCTTGTGGTCACCGTGAAGGCTCCAACAAACTGGTGGCACAAATCTGCCCAAGAAGAAATAGAGCCATCCGGCAAGTGCATGAGCCAAGATCTGATGTTTGGCTTGAGCACTAAGGGGAAGTAGTTGGCGAGGATCTTGTCGTCTCGTCCCCCCGCAGCCTGCACCGCGATGGTGTAGATGCTGAGGAACTCCGATGGGTGTGTCCTGCCGTCATACTTCTCCGGCACGTCTGGTTTGAAGTTTTTCTTGTCGGGCCACCGGACTTGCCGCAGCTCACGAGTGAACGCAGGGCAACCCATCACAGACGGCAAGTCGCTGGTTCCCCTGGCGCATGCATATCGACGGTGGGCCCGGCGCGTTGGTCTGATTGACGGCGCGCTTCTCTTCGGCGCCGATACGGGTTCGAAGTCCTCTTCTTGCCGCTCGAAGAACTTGGCGCTGGTCACGACGAGCTCAGGATCCGACGACGCTATGGAGTCGCTGTCGAGGTAGATCCGGCGAAGTCGGCGATCTTGGCCTTCGGAAGGGAGTGTACGGTGCACCCCACAAGTCTCGCCGCCATCGGCTCGCGCTTTGTCGCCCGCGCCGCATTCGCGGCGCTTCGGTTGCCATGGGACGTCGCCGTTAAGCGGCCGATGAGACTTTGAATTGTGGTTTCTCCACCCTCGACCTTATCGGCCGTCGGAGGGTAATCTAGTAGTAATTGGGCTCTCGCCAAGGCTTCCGCTGGCGTGGTTGGCGGCAAGGGCGTACGGAGCGAAGAACGGGATATGCTCGGACTCCTAACCAAGTTAGGAGGAGCAGCATCCCGCCCTAGGGACCGTACCCCACTCGTACCGGCATGCTGAGGTGCATGCGGGTCTCGAGGGCCTCGGGATCCTCCAGCTTGGCCTTGATCCAATGAGCGGATGGTGCCACGGGTATCATGGCGCTGTCTGTCCCGCGCCTCCTGCGAAGGACGCGGTGCAGATTCGGACGCCGACGTCCGCGCCGCGTTGTCCTTGGACCTGGCGGCATCGTGGGCTCCCTCGATGGCGCCGGTCCCTCCGTCAGCGTTTCCCCCACCACCTGACGGCTCCGGTGGTGGTGGGTTCGACGCGGACGGCTCAGCTGCTGCTGAAGGCTTCTTCTTCGGCGCCATGTCGACGAAGACGTCGATGGAGTTGCTGGTGCGACCGTCGGATCGGATTCACACAACCTCGACGCCCCCTACCTGGCGCGCCAAAGATGTCGGTGGAGAAGCGTTGGTCGTGCCCCACGAGCACCTACGGGACCTGGGTCCCTTTGTGGTTCGGAGGGGGGCGGAGATTGCGCAAAGAGCGGATCGAGGCGGTGCGCACGAGAGGGTTTTTACCCAGCTTCGGAGCTCTCCGGAGAGATAATACTCCTACTGCTGCTTTGTGGATTATCTGATGTTCTTGCTAGGGAGCCATGCGGGCTACAAAACCTAGCCTAGATGTGATGAACTAAGCTGGAGCTGGACTGAAACCAGCCGAACCTCCTCTACGTTGCCCTCGGGCCTCCTTTTATAGGCACAAGGGGTTACCACATATGGCAAGTAGACAAGGTTACAACGGTAAAAACCTGGGTTGGTACACCGCTTTGTACAAAGGTACAAGAACCTATACCTAACTCGACGGCAAGGGACAAGAGTCATCAATGCCCGCCACGGTCGCCTCAACAAAGGTAACAGGACCTTCAAGTGCGCCTCCATCCGCCACGAAGGTGGATTGTCAGCGCTGCTTGTCGCTACTCTCCGCTGGCTGCGCAGCCCGCCGACACGCGTCCTTGGGAGAGCCCCGTGGTGACACGTTGGCGGGTGAGCTGGAGCGGAGATGGAGAGGTCGCCCGTCCCGGCAAGCGCCTTGCCGGGGCGGGAACCTTGCCGCGCTTGGGGGTTCCGCGCCCGCCAAGCCTTCCCGGCAAGCTCCTCTGCCGGGGCCTTGTTTTCCTTTTGTGCCCTGAGTGGCTTTCCCGGCAAGCTCTTCTTGCCGGGGTCTTGACTGCTTTGTTCTTGAATGGCTCCAAGGGAGCTGCTGAGGAACTTGCCGGCCATCAAGCCGACCTGGCCGTGGGGCGCTGCAACTGTCCGTGCACGAGTTCGGGGTACTAGGGTACCCCTACTCTAGTACACCGACACCAGGGCACTGTTGATTGCCGGCAAAATGTTGAGATGCCTGGTTTTAAAATTCTAGTAAATCCAAAACTCGTCTGGCATGAAACTTGGCATGCTATCATGGAGCGGCATCAACATGTCGTGGTGAAAATTTTGTCCCATTTGGTGCAGCTTTGGGTATAAGCTTCTCACAAACCAGAGCCTCTCACAACAAGCATGATGGTTTCAATAGGGAACATACCACCTTTGGGGACGAGACGATATCCGTTGTCTCTTATTGCTTTCAAAAAAAATCTAGTGTCAACATAGAACAACAGGAGTGTTGTGTTCAATCTTGGAATTTTTCGAGGTTCGTTTGGCCTTTTTATACATTAACTGGGTTTTCTTGGTATTTTATGTGCATAATTCAAATTTGAACTACAAGCACATGCTCCAATGCACCAAAGTTGGTTGAAAAATCACATGTGTGTCCTTGGGTGAATTTCTAGGTCCCATGCAGAGATGGGAATGAATTTCAAACACCAGGGCACTATTGATTGCCGGCAAAACGTTGAGATACCTGGTTTTAAAATTCTAGTAAATCCAAAACTCGTCTGACATGAAACTTGGCATGCTATCATGGAGCGGAATCAACATGTCGTGGTGAAAATTTTGTCCCATTTGGGGCAGGTTCGGGTATATGCTTCTCACAAACTAGAGCTTCTCACAACAAGCATGATGGTTTCGGTACGGAATGTCCCACCTTTGGGAACGAAATGATATCCATTGCCTCTTATTGCTTTCAAATATTTTCTAGTGTCAACATAGAACAACAGGAGCGTTGTGTCATTTTTTGTGATTTTTCGGGGTTCGTTTGGACTTTTTTATGCATTAATAGGTTTTCTAGGCATTTTATGTGCATAATTCAAATTTGAACTACAAGCACATGCTCCAATGCACCAAAGTTGGTTGACATATCTAAAATGTGTCCTTGGGGTGAATTTCTAGGTCCCATGCAAGAGATGGGAATGAAATTCAAACACCAGGGCACTGTTGATTGCCGGCAAATCGTTGAGATGCCTAGTTTTTAAATTCTAGTGAATCCAAAACTCGTCTGAAATTCATGAAACTTGGAATGCTATCATGGAGCGGCATCAACATGCCATGTTAAATTTTTTGTCCCATTTGGGGCAGGTTCGGGTATAAGGTTCTCACAAACCAGAGCTTCTCACAACAAGCATGATGGTTTCGGTAGGGAACGTCCCACCTTTTGGGACGAAACGATATCGATTGCCTCTTATTGCTTTCAAAAAATTTCTAGTGTCAACATAGAATAGAAGGAGTGTTGTGTCAATTTTTGTGATGTTTCGGGGTTCGTTTGGACATTTTTATGCATTAAGTGGGTTTTCTAGGCATTTTATGTGCATAATTCAAATTTGAACTACAAGCACATGCTGCAATGCATTAAGGTTGGTTGAAAAATCTAATATGTGTCCTTGGGTGAATTTCTAGGTCCCATGCAAGAGATGGGAATGAAATTCAAACACCAGGGCACTGTTGATTGCCGGCAAATGTTGAGATGTCTGGTTTTTAAATTCTAGTAAATCCAAAACTCATCTAAAAATCATGAAACTTGGCATGCTATCATGGAGCGACATCAACATGCTGTGTTAAAAAATTTGTCCCATTTGGGGCAGGTTCGGGTATATGCTTCTCACAAACTAGAGCTTCTCACAACAAGCATGATGGTTTCGGTAGGGAATGTCCCACCTTTGGGGACGAAACGATATCCATTGCCTCTTATTGCTTTCAAAAAATTTCTCTTGTCAACATAGAACAACATGAGAGTTGTGTCCATTTTTGGTATTTTTCGGGGTTCGTTTGGACATTTTTATGCATTAACTGAGTTTTCAATGCATTTATGTGCATAATTCAAATTTGAACTACATGCACATGCTCCAGTGCAAATAAATTTGGTGAAAAATCAAATCTGTGTCCTTGGGTGCATGATTAGGTCCCATGCAAGAAATGGGAATGAATTTCAAACACCAGGCCACCGTTGATTGCTGGCAAAACATTGAGATGCCTGGTTTTTAAATTCTAGTAAATCCAAAACTCGTCTGAAATTCATGAAACTTGGCATGCTTTCATGGAGGGGCATCAACATGCCATGGTAAAAAATTTGTCCCGTTTGGGGCAGGTTTGGGTATATGCTTCTCACAAACCAGAGCTTCTCACAACAAGCATCATGGTTTCGGTAGGGAACGTCCCACCTTTGGGGACGAAACGATATCTACTGCCTCTTATTGCTTCCAAAAATTTTCTCGTGTCAACATAGAACAACAGGAGTGTTGAGTCAATTTTTGTGATTTTTCAGGGTTCTTTTGGACATTTTTATGCATTAACTAAGTTTTAAATGCATTTATGTGCATAATTCAAATTTGAACTACATGCACATGCTCCAGTGCATTTAAATTGGTTGAAAAATCAAATCTGTGTCCTTGGGTGCATGCTTAGGTCCCATGCAATAAATGGGAATGAATTTCAAACACCAAGGCATCGTTGATTGCCGACAAAACATTGAGATGCCTGGATTTTAAATTCTAGTAAATCCAAAACTTGTCTGAAATTCATGAAACTTGGCATGCTATCATGGAATGGCACCCGACATGATGTGGTATTTTTCGTGTCCATTTTGAGAGAAGGCGCACTCAAATAATGACAGCCAATAAAGGCATTTTGAAAAAATAGCTGCCACTTTAATATCTCAAACGTTTGTATAATTCAAAAGGTGTGCGTTATGTTAACTATTCACGTGACGCCACGTGTCTTGGTTTTAATGGCTATAGGAGGTGCCGTGAAGACAGCTGCTTGACCTTGACTGAACGGGAGGCGTGCGAGCGTAGTCCGGTGCGTAGGCTCACCGAGAGGCGTGCAAGCTATCCTCCAATGCGCAGGCTCACCGGGAAGCGTGCTGCAAGCTTTACGCTACGTAGGCTCACTGGGAAGCGAGCCCTTTGACTTCCATGGCCGCCCGCCTTCCTCTCTATTAATGGCGCCCGAGCCGCTGTTTAATATAGGCATCCTTACTGTTCGCCTCCCATTCCCCTCCCTAGAACGAGCCGGAGGAGATAGAAAATAAGGAGCAATGGGGCCTCATTGACATGGCCCAGAACGAGCTGGCTGTGGCGGTTGCTTCCCCCGCTCCCGTCCTAGCTCCCATCCCTGCGCCCGCGCCAGCGACCATCCCCGTAGCATTGACGGGCTGGTCGCCGAGCACTATAGCAGAGCTGGAAGCCGCGGGCGTCAGTGAGGTCTCTGCGGACCTGCGCGAGCTCGTGTACATGCCAGCACCAGCGCCCGTGCCCGTGCGCGCCCCTCCACCCATCGTGGCGCCGGCCCCCGTGCTTTGGCTGCACCCGTCGCGCCTGTGCGCGCCCCTCCACCCACCACGGCGCCGGTCCCCGTGCGTTTGGCTGCACCCGCCGTGCCCGTTCCCGTGCGCCCCCCCCCCCCTCAACGGCATGGGACACTGCCGTCAACCACTACCTCTTAGCGGCGCCAGTTGCCGTCCTCCCGCGCCCCGCCTGTTGATCGCGCGACGACATGATGTTTGATTTACAAGTGAAGAACATTTTGTGCTGCCTTGTAGACTTCAACAACGGCGTCCCGGAGGACGACAACGACAACGGCCGCCGGAAATAGTTTTTTTGGGGTTTAATACTGTATCTCGAATTCTCGATCATATGAATATAAATTCGTAGTGTGACTGAATGAAAGTTATGGTTTGAACGAACTTGCGTTTTTCTCTCTTAATGTACAGACTTATCAAACGATTTTCTTCTGGAAAAAACGTCAACGGTTTTTAAATATAAAACAATCATCGCAAACATTTTAGTTAGAACGCCCGTATGCAAACCGGTAGCTTCCCCAGGAAGCCAAGGGAAAATGTGCCGAGCAGGATTTCTGCATCCCTTCAACGCAAACGGTTGTCTTTTATGACCCGTGTGCAACCACGTACAAACAATTGGGTAAGATTTGCATATATGTCATTTTGGGTATGTTGCCATTTCTCAAACTGGAAAGATTGACATTTGTTTATCTAGTAACATTGCCATTTGTCATCCTTATAACAATGCGATTTGTCAAAATATGCAGCTACAAATCACTAGCACTATCTAATTTTTGCAACTAAAATCACTAGCACTGTTCATATGGACACCACTAGCGGGCGTGAGTTCATGGACGCATATGCAAATGTACCATTGATTACATACAACAAGTCATCAACCCACAACGACAACGAGGATACACGTTGGATTATAGATCATTTCCAACAAAAAATTCTAGTAAAAATTTCTCACACAACAAATAACAAAGCGATGAAATGAACTTTAGCTCAACCACTCGTCAGCGTTGGAAACGCTTGCTTTGAACCAGAAGTGATTCTCTGGGAAGGGCCAGCTACTGTCAATCTCGAGACCAACGCAGGACTGATCATCCAGGCTGAAGCGGCCTATTTCAATACCCATATTGGGATGGTAGGGAAGCATAGTAATGTCCAGGTATAGATATAGTTGCTTCTTATAAATGGTAGTAACATTGTATCAACAGCAGCTGGATCGCCTTCCACCATTCATTGGATAGTTTTGTCCAAGGAAGAGCGAGTTTCCTCCAAGACTTTCAATACTGAACTAGGGAGAAGGTGTTGGCGCTAGTACACCAGTATCCACCCCGAATACCCTGCAACGGATGTTGGAATAGGTCCGGAGAGTGCGACCATACGATACAACACCTGCTTCCTTAGTAACATCAGCAGTGCCCCGTATACAGACAAGAAGAGGTGATCCATTGGAATAAGTTGCGTGGCGCCATTGAGTATATGGGCCCTCATGCTCGTGATCATCATCGTCGTCATCTCCCCCTTGGTTATAAATTTTTTCAAATATAAGTGGTGGAATGTTCACAGGACCTTGGAAACACAAGAAGGTTATTTAGTAAAGGGAAACTAGCTAACCCGCATGCATGTGGATGAAACAATTGTAATTACGATGGAAGAAAAACGTACCGAAAGCATAAGGATTCCATGCAAAAACGGTGCCACGAGTGGTGGCAGCAAACACAAGACCCTCATATTGAATTGCATCACAGTACTCCTCCATGTACAGAAATTGATTTTTGAGCAATATCCATCGAGGCGTGGAAGTAAGGATGGCAACAAGCTTGTCGAAGATAGCAACAACTTCATAGTTCGTGTAATCCTAAGAGCGGTCGGGAACTCGACAAATTGCTATCTTCCGTAGACGACAGTCACCATGGTCATAGTTGAACGTACGTAGAATACCAGTGTGCTCAACCTCTGGGCAGTCTGAGATTTTTGGAAGTGGAACCCGGTGACGAGTGTACACATTCCCAAGTTCCCATTCGCAGTTGTACCCAATATAAACAACCCAATCTCCATTTGCGCCTGCCGAAGCCTTACCCTCAAGCGATGTCATCTTAACATCACATGTATCATTATCAAGCGGCATCAACTTGCACAAGGCGAGGCCTCCGTCGTCCGTGCGCCAGTCAGCAGGGTCACGGCGAAGAAGATAGGGGAGATTAAACCGCTCCTGGACCCTTGGGTTCCTTGTAATGATGTTATTATTTGAGTCGAGAATGGTCTTGAACGAACCTGCCATGCTATCGGAGGTGATGACGTCGCACCGACCAATGAGTTCCCCCACCATGTCATCATTCGGATCGGGGCAAGAATAACGAGGTCGTTTCTGGCCTGTTCCCTCCATGGAGAAGACGATCGAACAATGGCAGAAGGAAGGGTGAAGGCAAATGGAGGAGGGAGGAAGAGCGTGCGACAGCAGTTCCAAATCGAGAGGGAAAGGCGAAGAGTCGGTGGACGATTGCCACGGTACATGAAGAGGCGCCCTGGCCTACATAGAGGTCCGTTCGGAAATTGTACAAAAGGACTCGCCGTCGTCTCACTGACATGTTGGAGCGGGACCACATGTCAACGAAACATGGTTTGTAATTTCTCGTGCAAAATGCGATCTAGACGCATTGGCCCGAGGTACCGCATTAGTTATCGACATTTATTTTTTTAATGGCGTGCCGTTCAGTTTTGAAGCACGACTAACTGGTATTGTATGCAGAGAAAATATAAACTACTCTACCACTACTCCACCTCTAGTACTAGTAGTATAAAAAGATATATAGGCTGGAGCTTCAGCGCTTTCTTGCTAAGGGCTGCCCACTTGCTTCTCACACTATCACCCTCTCTCCAAATCAAAAAAAGACGGCCTCTCTCTCCCTCCTCACCGGTGGTCATAGATTCACCGGGGAAGAAAAGGACGTGCAGCGCTGACGCACTCGTCGTCGGCGAGCGAGGTCATGCACAGACGACAAGGCCGTCCTCTCAGACCTAACGCCTGCGCGGGATGGCCTCTGTCCCCAAGCTCGCTGCCGTAGTGTGTGCGGAGGATGACGACCACGAGCGAAGCCACTTCCCCCCGAACCTCAGGTATGCTACATCTTTTCGAACCATACCCTTGTTCTATTGCCCCATCTGCCACGTCGCTGCATGTGGATCTTTTTCCACTCCACCATCTTCCCAATTTGCTATCCTCTGCTCTGCTGGTCTGTAGACGAAAACCTTAATTTCCACTATTAAAGGAAACCCTACTTCATGCAGACTAATCCATGTCTTGGTTGAATATGGGTCCTGCTCGTCCTCATGCTCGTGAATAAAATTTTCAAGTATAGGTGGTGGAATGTTCACAAGACCTTGGAAACACAAGAAGGTTAATTAGTAAAGGGAAACTAGCTAACCCGCATGCATGTGGATGAAACAATTATAATTACGGTGGAAGACAAACGTACCGAAATCATGAGGATTCCATGCAAAAAAAGTGCCACGAGTGGTGGCAGCAAACACAAGACCCTCATATTGAATTGCATCACAATACTCATCCATGTATAGAAATTGATTTTTGAGCAATATCCATTGAGTCGAACCATGAAGGACGGCAACAAGCTTGTCGAAGATAGCGACAACATAAGCATTCCTATAACCCCAAGAGCGGTTGGGAACTCGACAAATTGCTATCTTCCGTAGACGACAGTCAGCATCATCGTATTTGAACTCACGTAGAATACCGGTGTACTCAACCTCTGGGCAGTCGTCTGAGATTTTTCAAAGTGGAACCCGGTGACGAGTGTACTACTACCTCTTGAGCACTGCGTTGGTTTTCCCTTGAAGAGGAAAGGGTGATGCAGTAAAGTAGCGTAAGTATTTCCTCAGTTTTTGAGAACCAAGGTATCAATCCAGTAGGAGACCATGCTCGAGTCCCACACACCTACACAAACAAATAAGAACCTCGCAACCAATGCGATAAAGGGGTTGTCAATCCCTTCACGGTCACTTACGAGAGTGAGATATAATAGAGATGATAAGATAATATTTTTGGTATTTTTATGGTAAAGAGTAAAAGTAAAGAAAGCAAAATAAACATTAATAGAAATAGCTTGTTGACGGGAGATTAATATGATGGAAAATAGACCCGGGGGCCATAGGTTTCACTAGTGGCTTCTCTCAAGATAGCATAAGTATTACGGTGGGTAAACGAATTACTGCCGAGCAACTAATAGAATTGAGCATATTTATGATAATATCTAGGTATGATCATGTATATAGGCATCACGTCCGTGACAAGTAGACCGACTCCTGCCTTCATCTACTACTATTATTCCACACATCAACCGCTATCCAGCATGCATCTAGAGTATTAAGTTCATAAGAACAGAGTAACGCTTTAAGCAAGATGACATGATGTAGAGGGATAAACTCATGCAATATGATATAAACCCCATCTTGTTATCCTTGATGGCAACAATGTAATACGTGTCGTTTCCCCTGCTGTCACTGGGATCGAGCACCGCAAGATTGAACCCAAAGCTAAGCACTTCTCCCATCGCAAGAAAGATCAATCTAGTAGGCCAAACCAAACTGATAATTAGAAGAGACTTGCAAAGATAACCAATCATACATAAAAGAATTCAGAGGAGATTCAAATATTGTTCATAGATAATCTTGATCATAAACCCACAATTCATCGAATCTCGACAAACACACCGCAAAAGAAGAATTACATCAAATAGATCTCCGAGAGAATCGAGGAGAACTTTGTATTGAGATCCAAAGGGAGAGAAGAAGCCATCTAGCTAATAACTATGGACCCGAAGGTCTGAGGTATACTACTCACACATCATCGGAGGGGCTATGGTGTTGATGTAGAAGCCCTCCGTGATCAATGCCCCCTCCGGCGGAGCGCGGGAAAAGGCCCAAAGATGGGATCTCATGGGTACAGAAGGTTGCGGCAGTGGGAATAGAGTTTTGGATCTGTGTCTGATGGTTTGGGGGTACGTAGGTATATATAGGTGGAAGAAGTAGGTCGGTGCAGCTCTGAGGGACCCACGAGGGTGGAGGGCGCGCCCAGCGGGTAGGCGCGCCCCCTACCTCGTGGCCTCCTCGGTGATTCCTTGATGTCCACTCCAAGTCCTCTGGATCATGTTTGTTCCAAAAATCACGTTCCTGAAGGTTTTATTCCGTTTGGACTCCGTTTGATATTCCTTTCCTTCGAAACACTGAAATAGGCAAAAAAACAGCAATTCGGGCTGGTCCTCCGGTTAATAGGTTAGTCCCAAAAATAATATAAAAGTGTATAAATAAGCCCATTAAACATCCAAAACAGAATATATAATAGCATCGAACAATCAAAAATTATAGATACGTTGGAGACGTATCATGTACACATTCACAAGTTCCCACTCGTAGTTGTACCCAATATAAACAACCCAATCTCCACTTGCGCCCGCCCAAGCCTTGCCCTCAAGCGATGGTATCTTAACATCATACGTATCATTATCAAGCGGCATCAACTTACACAAGGTGAGGCTTCCCTCGTCCATGCGCCAGTCAGCAGGGTCGCGGCGAAGAAGATAGGGGAGATCAAACCGCTCCTGAACCCTTGGGTTCCTTGTAATGATGTTATTAGTTGAGTCGAGAATGGTCTTGAACGAACCTGCCATGCGAGCCGAGGTGATGATGTTGCACCGATCAATGAGTTCCTCCACCGCGTCATCATTCAGATCGGGGCAAGAATAACAGGGTCGTTTCCAGTTTGTTCCCTCCATGGAGAAGATGATCAAACAATGGCAGAAGGAAGGGTGAAGGCAAATGGAGGAGGGAGGAAGAGGTAGCGTGCGATAGCAGTTCCAAATCGAGAGGGAAAGGCGAAGAGTCAATGGACGATTGCCACGATACACGAAGAGGCGCCTGGGGAACGAACGGTTGCCACAGAGGTCTCACACTGACGACAAGGGCCGAGTGAACCGCATGCAATCCCATCGCACAACACACACGTCTTGTTAAGTTGAACCATTTATGTTCTCTTGTGTCAACGCAAACAGTTCATCCGAGTGAACCGCATGCCGTATATCGCACACACCTTGATCTAGCTGACCGTTTCTTTTGTGTTGCCTAATCACAAACAGTTCATCCGAGTGAACCGTATGTTGTATATCGCACATACCATCATCTGGCTGCCCGTTTCTTTTGTGTTGCCTAATCACAAACAGTTCATCTGAGTGAGCCGTATGTTGTGTATCGCACACGCCTTCATATGGCTGCCCGTTTCTTTTGTTCCTCCTCACCGCAAATAGTTAATTGAACTGAACCGTATGCCCTTCATCGCACATGCAACTAAAATCTAAACCGTGTTTGATGCATCCTCCATCGCAAATGTATTCACCTTTTTTGACGGTTTTCATACAGCACCTTTTGCGATTATTGCATCGCACAAAATTTCTCGAAGGGTCTCTGATCGTAGTGTCGCGTTAACAGCATCCTGCAGTAGTGATATGACCCAAAGAAATTATGAGAATTATTTGGGAATTTTGTGGAAGACAGAAATATAGGTTGCTTCACAACCTAGGGCAAATAGGGTAATTCCTTTAATAGAAAAAGGAATATTCCCAATAAAAATAATATTGGGATTGGGCTAAGATGAAAATGACAAGGTCTTGAGATGGTTTTGAGGATAACAAGCCACTTGGGAGCCTAAGAAGTGATGATCTTCCCAGGTTTCAGGACCACAGAGCCACGGAAAAACAAATCCAAGCAAAATCCATAGAAAATCAAAAGAAAAAGAAAGGGCCAAAATCCAGGGTGTCACAAACCTTTCCCCCTTAAAGAAATCTCATCCTCGAGATTTGGTTGCTCAGGGAACAAATATGAATATACCAGACATAAGGAAACCATTTCCAACTCTGTCGGATCTCGGGTTCCGGCAAAACCCTCAAGGTTCGAACACTCGGGTGCACACGAAGATCCCCCTATCAAATCACGCCCCTAACTTCACTACGATCTCTAAGGCTAGCTCGACGAACTCGCAACACAACAGACACAAGATTTATACTAGTTCGGGCCACCGTTGCAGTGTAATACCCTACTCCAGTGTGGTGTGGTGGATTGCCTCTTGGGCTGAGGATGAACAGTACAAGGGGAAGAACAGCCTCCTGAGGTGAGGTGTTCTTGTGCTTGGTGGATGTGTGGATGATCTGAATCAGCTCAGGCTATGTTCATGCCAAGGTGCCTTCTACTATGGTGGCTAGTCCTATTTATAGATGCCCTGGTCCTCTCCCCAAATATTGAGCGGGGAGGGAGCCAACAACGACCAATTTGAAAGGGGACATCTAGTACAAGCTATCCTGACAAAAGCAGTCTTCGCCTGCAAAAGGCTCTGGCGGTGACGCCGCCTTGGGCTCCATGGTGACCTCCGTCTTGCCGTCCTGCTGGTCTTGGTCTCGTTGCACCAATGTGGAAACCTTTGCTTGACGCCTCGGTACTCCTCGCCCGCGCTTGCCACCTTAGCACCAAACAGGAAACAAGGACACTGTGCGCGCTGGCGCCCGCCTGGTCCCGATCGTCATGGCTCACGTCACTGGAACCTCGCGAGGTTTGCCTTGCCTTGATCTCTCCGCCCCTCGCGAGCCAGCCTAGTGAGGCCGCTCCCAAGGAGGTCTTGCATCGTCCGCCTCGCGAGGCTTGGCCCCTCGCGAGGGTCTTGGATGCTTGTTGGTGAAGATGGGCCGTACGGGCCCGCTGGCAGAGCCATGCCGTGGGCTGCAGGAAGGAAAGTCTGGGGACCCCCATTCCCAGAACACCGACAGTAGCCCTCGGGCCCAAGGCGCGCTCAGGCTTGGCTTCGAGGCGAAGCCAAAGAGCAAGTGCGGAGCGCCGCGGGCCCCAATAGCCTGCGGCCTTGGTCGGCGCGTGGCGGTTGATTGGACGTGGGCGTCTCCGCTTCCGCATGCTGCCTTGATACCCGCCTGGCTAGGCGACCACCGCGGTCTACACGATTTTCCTCCTGTCGTTGTGGCGCGCTCCCAAAATCTTCCGCTTCCTCGAAACTCAGCCTCTTCTCTCGATCCGATATGAGCTCGATCCTCCTATTGCCATGGCGCCGGACCAGTTGGAGAAAGGGAAGAGCCCCGTTTTCTTTTGCCGAGCTACGCCCGGCCACAGAGCCTGCCATTGGCAGGTCGCGGGTGCTCAACCAAGAAGCCATGGACAAGGTGCGTCCCATGCTCGCCTCCAGCTTCAATGAGTGGGGAAAGACGGTGGCCTGGCCTGCGTCTCGTGCTCGCATTGACCGGGCAGCCACTGAGGTCACATTCTTCATCGACGCCCTTTGAGCCGGCCTGGTTCCTCCTTTCTCCGCCTTCTTCAACGCAGTGCTTGCCCATTATCAGATCCACATGCTGCACCTTGATCCCTAGTCCGTGACCCTTCTCGCCGTGTTCGCCTTCGTTTGCGTGGCCATGGTCGGCATTGCTCCTTCCGTGGCCCTCCTTCGCCAATTCTTCTCGTTGCACCTGATTGATCCCTGGCGGAACTCGGGGTGCCTGAGCTTCCAGATTGTGGCTACAACGGTAGGCGCGGGGATCGACTTCGAGCTTCCTCCGGCCACGAGCGAGTTTCGGACACGGTAGGTATTTGTTGATGTCAGAGTGCTCAACCCTCTGCTCCATTCAACGTCGGCGCCTGCCGTTCCCAACTCCGGTAGGTTCCACCAAAGGCTCGCCGAGTCGCGCCTCGTCCCCGTCTGGCTCAGGCTGAAGAGTCTGAAAGACCGTGGCATGACTGCGCCTATGGTGGTGAAGGAGTTCATCCGGCGCCGGGTTGCTCCGCTTCATCGCCATTCCCGGCCAATGTGGGCCTTGCTCGGAAGCAAGGACCACATGAGAATTTAGGATTCTGGGCTCCCCCTTGAGGCGCGGCAAATGGTGCTCGAGATCCTAACGGGTGTCCTATTGCCAGACGACATGCCGGGGAAGAGCTTCCTGCCGCTGCTCAAATAGGGTGGAATTCGTGGAGCGGATGCCCTCCTTCGACGAGTGGGGGCTGCGCCCAGTCGCTGTGGTGGGGCGTCGTGAGAACCCCATTGATGTGGTTCCCCTCCTTGCCGCTGGCGTTGAGCTCGCCCCGAGTGTGGATCCAGGGGCGAGCACCGCTGGAGGCCGATGGCGCAGGTGCCGAGGTGCTGAGGCCACCTGGGTCTCCCGAGGCGTCATCCTCGGGGACCCGTGATTCTTGCCCCGGGGTGGCGGTTGACGGGGTGATGCAGCCCGTGACTCCCGAGGCCGAGGCTCCTGAGGCCTCGGCAGGTCGCAGTGAGGTAGGGCCCGATAATCCTCCTCAGCTTGGCGCTCCTGAGGTGGTCCCTCCAAGTGCTCCTCCAGATGCGCCTCATGCTGGCTGCCATGTCCAGCGCTTCGGCCGGCTGTGTGTGGACTTCGAGGAGCTCCGCAAGAGGAAGGGGTCCCCGAGCCACGGCAGCGGCACCTTCGGGCCGTTAAAACGGAGAAAGTACATCACTGTTGACGAGTAAGTACCTTATCTTTGTGATTCTTCGAGTGCTGCTTCCCTTCCTAACGATGGCTCTTCAGGATCCCTTCTACCAAGGCCGCGGAATCTCCCGAGGAGCAACCTACTCTCGCTTCGCCTCTCCCGCTAGACTTGAGCACTGCAAGTCCGCGCGGTGCTCACGACGCGGAGTCAATCGAGGAAGCCAGCCCGTCAACAAGGTGTCTCGAGCTCGCGCCCTTGCCGTCTCTCCTTCGCGGCCTTGCTTGGAATACATCAAGCGTGCCCAGGGTTCCTCCCATTGACGTGGACGGCAGCTGGATGGCCTCGGTCTTGGTCTCCTCTTCACACAGCAGTGCCTTTACTCGTTGGGGCTCCTCGCAAGGCTTGGCCTGCAACTAGATGGGCGCCAGCCCCCAGCCCCCTGCTGAAAGGGGGCGAGCCACTTCGGGCCCCATCTGCGGCCCCCACAGCGGAGGACGGAGTCAGCAGTATGCTCAAGTCGGCGCAAGAAAGGAGCGTCGTCCGCCGTGAGCTCTTTCAGGAGGCGATGGGCACGATGAACCAGCTTGGTGAAGAGCTCGCGGATGTGGACGCGCGCCTCGTGGCCTAGGGTCTTCGGCTGGTGGAGGAGCAGCATAAGCTGAAGGTGGCCATCAACCTCGGGCGCCACTAGTGCGAGCTCTATAATGCGAAAGTGAGGTTTCTCTCGCAGCCTCGCGTGAGGACTACTCCAGAGCTCAGGAAGATGCCCGAGAAGCTGACCGCCATCGCGAGGCCGTGGAGAAGCGCGCGTGGAGCTCCAATCCTGGAGCGCCTCCTTGGAGAAGCAAGTGGAGGCGCGCAAAGCTGCCCTTGCGTCGTTGAGGGGGACGCCCGCCGAAGAGGAAGAGATCCGGAAGCGCGAGGAGGCGCTGGCGCTGGAAGCCGTGGAGCGCAGCCTTGAGCTTGAGCGACTGGAGACGAGGGAGCGTCAGGTTGCCCAGGCAGAAGATGTCGTTGGCGCGCACGAGGCCAGGGCCCAGGAGGAGGTTGATCGCCGGGTGGCCGAGGCTCGGGCGGATCTTGAAGGCGGGTACGACCTGAAGCTGGAGTTCGTAGCGGCCGAGGCCGTGGGCAGGACTGCTGCCCTCAAGTCTAGGCTGACTGAGGTGGAATGGCGCGAGGAGGCCACCACAGCCGCCCTGGCCTCGACGCAGGATGAGCTGGCCTCCGCCCGTGCCGAGCTGCTTCCTCTACAGCAGCGGGTCGCCAGCGCCGAGTCCATCACGCAGCAGAACAAGGAGGAAGTGCTTCAACGGCGAACACTAGAGCGCGTGCATGCCCCCATGCTCGAGGGCCTCAGGAACAGGGCCAACACAGCATTGGGCCATATCTACGATGAGAATGCTCCTCATCCCCATGCGAACGACTATGCCAGCCACCTCCGCTTTTTTACCGACGTGGTGTCGCGCCTAGAGAATCGTTCTG
Organism: Aegilops longissima; assembly: GCA_021605205.1. Taxonomy (NCBI): domain Eukaryota; kingdom Viridiplantae; phylum Streptophyta; class Magnoliopsida; order Poales; family Poaceae; genus Aegilops; species Aegilops longissima. Next base: position 137,497,835 of record CM038676.1, on the reverse strand, counting down.
AGAGAGCTCGCCAACTTGTTGAAGAGAGGAGCCGCGGACTGCTCGGGCGCGCGTACTCCCGTGTCTTCAGCCATCTCCAAAACACCGATCCCAACTTTGATTTTGATTGCCGCCATCGCTCCCGTACCCGAGGCCATTCGGGGTGACCTGGCGCGATGAGTGCATATAATCCATGGACTCAACATTAGTCATAAAGAACTCATATACTTGTTGCAAAAATCTATTAGTTATCAAAACAAAGTATTACGCGCATGCTCCTAGGGGGATAGATTGGTAGGAAAAGACCATCGCTCGTCCCCGACCGCCACTCATAAGGAAGACAATCAATAAATAAATCATGCTCCGACTTCATCACATAACGGTTCACCAGACGTGCATGCTACGGGAATCACAAACTTTAACACAAGTATTTCTCAAATTCATAACCACTCAACTAGCGTGACTCTAATATCACCATCTTCATATCTCAAAACAATTATCAAGCATCAAACTTCTCTTAGTATTCAACACACTTATAAGAAAGTTTTTACTAATCTTGGATGCCTATCATATTAGGACTAGTTTCACAATTAAAGCAAATTACCATGCTGTTTAGTAGGACTCTCAAAATAATATAAGTGAAGCATGAGAGAACAATAGTTTCTATAAAATAAACCACCGCGGTGCTCTAAAATATATAAGTGGAGCACTAGAGCCAAAACTATATAGCTCAAAAGATATAAGTGAAGCACATACAGTATTCTAATAAATTCCGAATCATGTGTGTCTCTCTCAAAAGTGTATTCAGCGAGGATGATTGTGGTAAACTAAAAGAAAAAACTCAACTTATACAAGACGCTCCAAGCAAAACACTTATCATGTGGTGAATAAAAATATAGCTCCAAGTAAAGTTACCGATGGACGAAGAAGAAAGAGGGGATGCCTTCCGGGGCATCCCCAAGCTTTGGCTTTTTGGTGTCCTTAGATTACCTTGGGGTGCCTCGGGCATCCCGAAGCTTAGGCTCATGCCACTCCTTGTTTCGTAATCCATCAAATCCTTACCCAAAACTTGAAAACTTCACAACACAAAACTTAACAGAAAATCTCATGAGCTCCGTTAGCGAAAGAAAACAAAACACCACTTCAAGATACTGTATTGAACTCATTCTTTATTTATATTTGTGTTAAACCTACTGTATTCCAACTTCTATATGGTTTATAAACTATTTTACTAGCCATAGATTCATCAAAATAAGCAAACAACACACGAAAAACAGAATCTGTCAAAAACAGAACAGTCTGTAGTAATCTGTAACTAACGCAAACTTTTGGAACTCAAAACATTCTACCAAAATAGGACGACCTAAATGATTTTTTTATTGATCTTCTGCAATTGGAATCAGTATTTTATCACATTCTGGTGATTTTTAACAATTGTTCGTGAACAGAAAGTTTCTGGAATTTTCAGCAAGATCAAATAGCTATCATCCAAGAAGATCCTATAGGTTTCACTTGGCACAAACACTAATTAAAACACAAAACCACATCTAAACAGAAGCTAGATGGATTATTTATTCAAAAACAGAAAGGAAATATATTGGGTTGTCTCCCAACATGCGCTTTTCTTTAAAGCCTTTTAGCTAGGCATTGAGATTTTAATGATGCTCACAAGAAAGACAAGAATTGAAGCACAAAGAGAGCATCATAAAACACGTGACAAACACATCTAAGTCTAACATACTTCCTATGCATAGGCATCTTATAGGCAAACAAATTATCAAGGCAAGCAAAAACTAGCATATGCAAGGAAGCGGAAAGAAACAATAGCAATCTCAACATAACGAGGGGTAATTTAGCAACATGAAAATCTCGACAACCATATTTCCCTCTCTCATAATAATGACATGTGGGATCATAATCAAATTCAACACCATAGCTATCACATAAAGTATTCTCTTTATGAACCACATGCATGCAAAGTTGACACTCTTCCAAAATAGTGGGATTAACATTAACTAAAGTCATGACCTCTCCAAACCCACTTTTATAAAAAAATTCATAAGATTGATCAAAATCCAAATATGTAGGATCTAAAGTTGACACTCTTCCACACCCACTTTCAATATTATTGCAAACATTGTTATCAATCTCATATTCATCATGGGTCTTAAATAAATTTTCAAGATTATAAGAAGAATCATTCCAATCATGATCATTGCAACAAGTAGTAGACATAGCAAACTTAGCATCCCCAAGCTTAGGGTTTTGCATATCATTAACATAATTGACATTAATAGAATTTAAAATAACATCATTGCAATCATGCTTTTTATTCAAAGATCTATCATGAATCACTTCATAAAGCACTTCATCACAATTTTCAGATTCACGAATTTCAAGCAAAACCTTATAAAGATGATCTAGTGCACCCAAATCACTAGGAATTGGTTCATCATAACTGGATCTCTTAAAAAGATTGGCAGCGGATGAGGATCTGTAGATCTTAGGTTCTTTGTTTAGCAATAAATACACAACTATTCCAACCAAACGAGCAAACGAGCCAAGTAAGACATCAAGGCAAACGAAAAGACGAACATAAGAAGGGCGAAGAAAACGACAAAGGTGAAGTGGGGTGAGGAAAACGAGAGGCAAATGGCAAATAATGTAATGCGAGGGATAAGAGTTTGTGATGGGTACTTGGTATGTCTAGGCTTGTGCCTAGACTCCCCGGCAACGACGCCAGAAATCCTTCTTGCTACCTCTTGAGCACTGTGTTGGTTTTCCCTTGAAGAGGAAAGGGTGATGCAATAAAGCAGCGTAAGTATTTCCCTCAGTTTTTGAGAACCAAGGAATCAATCCAGTAGGATACCATGCTCGAGTCCCACGCACCTACACAAACAAATAAGAACCTCGCAACCAATGCGATAAAGGGGTTGTCAATCCCTTCACGGTCACTTACGAGAGTGAGATATACTAGAGATGATAAGATAATATTTTTGGTATTTTTATGGTAAAGAGTAAAAGTAAAGAAAGCAAAATAAAAGGCAATAGAAATAGCTTGTTGACGGGAGATTAATATGATGGAAAATAGACCCGGGGGCCATAGGTTTCACTAGTGGCTTCTCTTAAGATAGCATAAGTATTACGATGGGTAAATGAATTAATGTCGAGCAGTTGATAGAATTGAGCATAGTTATGAGAATATCTAGGTATGATCATGTATATAGGCATCACGTCCATGACAAGTAGACCGACTCCTTCCTGCATCTACTACTATTACTCCACACATCGACCTCTATCCAGCATGCATGAGTATTAAGTTCATAAGAACAGAGTAACGCTTTAAGCAAGATGACATGATGTAGAGGGATAAACTCATGCAATATGATATACACCCCATCTTGTTATCCTCGATGGCAACAATACAATATGTGTCGTTTCCCCTGCTGTCACTGGGATCGAGCACCGCAAGATTGAACCCAAAGCTAAGCACTTCTCCCATTGCAAGAAAGATCAATCTAGTTGGCCAAACCAAACTCATAATTCAAAGAGACTTGCATAGATAACCAATCATACATAAAAGAATTCAGAGGAGATTCAAATATTGTTCATAGATAATCTTGATCATAAACCCACAATTCATCGGATCTCGACAAACACACTGCAAAAGAAGAATTACATCAAATAGATCTCCAAGAGAATCGAGGAGAACTTTGTATTGAGATCCAAAGAGAGAGAAGAAGCCATCTAGCTAATAACTATGGACCCGAAGGTCTGAGGTAAACTACTCACACATCATCGAAGAGGCTATGGTGTCGATGTAGAAGCCCTCCGTGATCAATGCCCCCTCCGGCGGAGCGCCGGAAAAGGCCCCAAGATGGGATCTCACTGGTACAGAAGGTTGCGGTGGTGGAAATAGGGTTTTGGCTCCGTGTATGATGGTTTGGGGGTACATAGGTATATATAGGAGGAAGAAGTAGGTCGGTGGAGCTCCGAGGGGCCCACGAGGGTGGAGGGTGCGCCCAGGGGGGTAGGCGCGCCCCCCTGCCTTGTGGCCTCCTTGGTGATTTCTTGACGTCCACTCCAAGTCCTCTGGATCACGTTTGTTCTAAAAATCGCGTTCCCGAAGGTTTTATTCCGTTTGGACTCCGTTTGATATTTCTTTCCTTTGAAACACTGAAATAGGAAAAAAACAGCAATTCGGGCTGGGCCTCCGGTTAATAGGTTAGTCCCAAAAATAATACAAAAGTGTATAAATAAGCGCATTAAACATCCAAAACAGAATATATAATAGCATCGAACAATCAAAAATTATAGATACGTTGGAGACGTATCATGTACACATTCACAAGTTCCCACTCGTAGTTGTACCCAATATAAACAACCCAATCTCCACTTGCGCCTGTCCAAGCCTTGCCCTCAAGCGATGGCATCTTAACATCATACGTATCATTATCAAGCGGCATCAACTTACACAAGGTGAGGCTTCCCTCGTCCCCACGCCAGTCAACAGTTGCCACAGAGGTTTCACATTGGCGACAAGGGCCGAGTGAACCGCATGCCATCCCATCGCACAACACACACGTCTTGTTAAGTTGAACCGTTTCTGTTCTCTTGTGTCAACGCAAACAGTTCCTCTGAGTGAACCGCATGCCGTATATCACACACACCTTGATCTGGCTGACCGGTTCTTTTGTGTTGCCTAATCACAAACAGTTCATCCGAGTGAACCGTATGCTGTATATCGCACACACCTTCTTCTGGCTACCCATTTATTTTGTGTTGCCTAATCACAAACAGTTCATCCGAGTGAACTGTATGCTGTGTATCGCACACGCCTTCATCTGGCTGCCCGTTTCTTTTGTTCCTCCTCACCGCAAACAGTTAATTGAACTGAACCGTATGCCCTTCATCGCACACGCAACTAAAATCTAAACCATGTTTGATGCATCCTCCATCGCAAACGTTTTCACCGTTTTTGACGGTTTTCATACAACACCGTTTGCGATTATTGCATCGCACAAATTTTTTCGAAGGGTCTCTGATCGTAGTCTCGCGTTAGCAGCATCCTGCAGTAGTGATATGACCCAAAGAAATTATGAGAATTATTTGGGAATTTTGTGGAAGACAAAAATATAGGTTGCTTCACAACCTAGGGCAAATAGGGTAATTCCTTTAATAGAAAAAGGAATATTCCCAATAAAAATAATATTGGGATTGGGCTAAGATGAAAATCACAAGGTCTTGAGATGGTTTTGAGGATGACAAGCCACTTGGGAGCCTAGGAAGTGATGATCTTCCCAGGTTTCAGGACCACGGAGGCACGGAAAAACAAGTCCAAGCAAAATCCATAGAAAATCAAAAGAAAAAGAAAGGGCCAAAATCCAGGGTGTCACAAACCTTTTCCCCCTTAAAGAAATCTCGTCCTCGAGATTTGGTTGCTCAGGGAACAAATATGAATATACCTGACTTAAGGAAACCGTTTCCAACTCTGTCGGATCTTGGGTTCCGGCAAAACCCTCAAGGTTCGAACACTGGGGTGTGCATGAAGATCTTCCCCTACCAAATCACGCCCCTAACTTCGCTACGATCTCTAAGGCTAGCTCGACGAACTCGCAACACAAGATACACAAGATTTATACTGGTTCGGGCCACCGTTGCAGTGTAATACCCTACTCCAGTGTGGTGTGGTGGATTGCCTCTCGGTCTGAGGATGAACAATACAAGGGGAAGAACAACCTCCTGAGGTGAGGTGTTCTTGTGCTTGGTGGATGTGTGGATGATCTGAATCAGCTCAGGCTAAGTTTAGGCCAAGGTGCCTTCTACTGTGGTGGCTAGTCCTATTTATAGAGTCCCTGGTCCTCTCCCCAAATATTGAGCGGGGAGGGAGCCAACAACGGCCAATTTGAAAGGGGACAGCTAGTACAAGCTATCCTGACAAAAGCAGTCTTCGCCTGCAAAAGGCTCTGGCTGTGATGCCGCCTTGGGATCCATGGTGACCTCCGTCTTGCCGTCATGCTGGTCTTAGTCTCGTTGCACCGATGTGGAACCTTTGCTTGACGCCTCGGTACTCCTTGCCTGCTTGCCCCCTTAGCACCAAAGAGGAAACTAGGACACTATGCGCGCTGGCGCCCGCCTGGTCTCGATCGTCATGGCTCACGTCACTGGAACCTCGCGAGGTTTGCCTTGCCTTGATCTCTTCGCCCCTCGCGAGCCAGCCTAGTGAGGCCGCTCCCAAGGAGGTCTTGCATCGTCCGCCTCACGAGGGTCTTGGATGCTTGTTGGTGAAGATGGGCCATATGGGCCCGCTCGCAGAGCCACGCCGTGGGCCGCAGGAAGGCAAGTCTGGGGACCCCCATTCCCAGAACACCGACAATAGCCCCCGGGCCCAAGGCGCGCTCGGGCTTGGCTTCGAGGCGAAGCCAAAGGGCAAGTGCAGAGCGCCGCGGGCCCAAGAAGCCTGCGGCCTTGGTCAACTTGTGGCGGTTGATTGGACGTGGGCGTCTCCGCTTCCCCACACTACCTTGATACCTTCCTGGCTAGGCAGCCACCGCGGTCTACACGATTTTCCTCCTGTCGTTGCGACGCGCTCCCCAAATCTTCTGCTTCCTCGAAACTCAGCCACTTCTCTCGATCCGATCTGAGCTCGATCCTTCTATCGCCATGGCGCCGTACTAGTTCGAGAAAGGGAAGAGCCCCCTGTCCTTCGCCGAGCTACGCCCGGCCACAGAGCCTGCCGTTGGCAGGTCACGGGTGCTCAACTAAGAAGCCATGGACAAGGTGTGTCCCATGCTCGCCTCTAGCTTCAATGAGTGGGGAAAGATGGTGGCCTGGCCTGCGTCTCGTGCTCGCATTAACCGGGCAGCCACTAAGGTCCCATTCTTCATCGACGCCCTTTGGGCCGGCCTAGTTCCTCCTTTCTCCGCCTTCTTCAACGTAGTGCTTCCCATTATCAGATCCACATGCTGCACCTTGATCCCCAGTCCATGACCCTGCTCGCCGTCTTCGCCTTTGTTTGCGTGGCCATGGTCGGCATTGCTCCTTCCGTGGCCCTCCTTCGCCACTTCTTCCCGTTGCACCTGATTGATCCCCGGCAGAACTAGGGGTGCCTGAGCTTCCAGGTTGTGGCTACGACGGCAGGCGCGGGGATCGACTTCAAGCTTCCTCCATCCATGAGCGAGTTTCATACACGGTGGGTATTTTTTGATGTCGGAGTGCTCAGCCCTCTGCTCCATTCTCCGTCGGCGCCTGCCGTTCCCAACTTTGGTTGGTGCCACCAAAGGCGCGCCGATTCATGCCTCGTCCCTGTCTGGCTCAGGCTGAAGAGGCTGAAATACCATGGCATGACTGCGCCTATGGTGGTGAAGGAGTTCATCCGGCGCCGGGTTGCTCCGCTTCACCGCCATTCCCGGCCAATGTGGGCCTTGCTCAGCAGCAAGGACCACATGAGATTTAGGAGTCCAAGCTCCCCCTTGAGGCGCGGAAAATGGTGCTCGAGATCCTAACGGGTGTCCCGTTGCCAGACGACATGCCGGGGAAGAGCTTCCTGCCGCTGCTCAAATAGGGTGGAATTCGTGGAGCGGATGCCCTCCTTCGACGAGTCGGGGCTGCGCCCAGTCGGTCTGGTGGGACCTCGTGAGAACCCCGTCGATGTGGTTCCCCTCCTTGCCGCTGGCGTTGAGCTCACCCCGAGTGTGGATGCAGGGGGGCGAGCACCGCTGGAGGCCGATGGCGCAGGTGCCGAGGTGCTGAGGCCGCCAGGGGCTCCCGAGGTGTCGTCCCCGGGGACCCGTGATTCTTGCCCCGGGGTGGCGGTTGACGGGGTGATGCAGCCCGTGACTCCCAAGGCCGAGGCTCCTGAGGCCTCGGCAGGTTGTAGTGAGGGAGAGCCCCATAATCCTCCTTGGCTTGGCGCTCCTGAGGTGGTCCCTCCAAGCGCTCCTCCAGCTGCGCCTCGTGCTGGCCGCCATGTCCAGCGCTTCGGCCGGCTGTGTGTGGACTTCGAGGAGCTCCGCAAGAGGAAGGGGTCCCCGAGCCACGGTAGCGGCACCTTCGGGCCGTTAAAACGGAGAAAGTACATCGCCGTTGACGAGTAAGTACCTTATCTTTGTGATTCTTCGTGTGCTGCTTCCCTTCCTAACGATGGCTCTTCAGGATCCCTTCTGCCAAGGCCGCGGAATCTCTCGAGGAGCAACCTCCTCTCGCTTCACCTCTCCCGCTAGACTTGAGCGCTGCAAGTCCGCGCGGTGCTCACGGCGCGGAGTCAACCGAGGAAGCCAGCCCGTCAACAAGGTGTCTCGAGCTCGCGCCCTTGCCGTCTCTCCTTCGCGGCCTTGCTTGGAATACAGCAAGCGTGCCCAGGGCTCCTCCCATTGACATGGACGGCAGCTGGATGGCCTCGGTCTTGGTCTCCTCTTCACACAGCAGGGCCTTCACTCGTTGGGGCTCCTCGCGAGGCCTGGCCTGCAACTGGGTGGGCGCTAGCCCCCAGCCCCCTGCTGAAAGGGGGCGAGCCGCTTCGGGCCCCATCTGCGGCCCCTGCAGCGAAGGACGGAGTCAGCAGTATGCTCAAGTCGGCGCAAGAAAGGAGCATCGTCCGCCGTGAGCTCTTTCAGGAGGCGATGGGCACGATGAACCAGCTTTGTAAAGAGCTCGCGGATGTGGACGCACGCCTCGTGGCCGAGGGTCTTCGGCTGGTGGAGGAGCGGCATAAGCTGAAGGTGGCCATCAACCTCGGGCGCCACCAGCGCGAGCTCTATAATGCGAAGGCTGAGGTTTCTCGCGCAACCTCGCGTGAGGCCTGCTCCAGAGCTCAGGAAGAGGCCCGGGAAGCTGAACACCATCACGAGGCCGCGGAGAAGCGCGCGTGGGAGCTCCAAGCCTGGAGCGCCTCCTTGGAGCAGCAAGTGGAGGCGCGCAGAGCCGCCCCTTGCGTCGTTGAGGGGGACGCCTGCCTGTCGTTGAGGGGGCTCCTTGCTGGGCCACCCGGCAAGGCCCTCACCAAGGACGCCAGCAGGGCCACCACCAGGCCCGCGCCAACCAAGTTTCCACCGCCGTTCACATGCAGCTGCCAGCCCAACCAGCTGTGCAGGCACCTGCGTGGCAACATGCAGCTCCTAGGCCAACTTTGTGAAGCGCCTGCGTGGCGGCATGCAGATCTTCGTGGAGGCTCCACCACCGCGCCACCTCAGCTGCCTGCCTGCCTATGTGGCGCCGCATGCATCGCTAGCTAGGGCGCTTGTCGAAGCAAGGAGGAGCAGCGGCGGACGGGACGGGCCTCGCCCCCGTCCCCAATAAAGCAAGAGGACACCTAAGCTACGCATTAAATGCGTCTTGTCCTATAATACAAGCGATAAGCTCATAGCACTATGCGCCTTTCCACCTCCTGTGTGCCACTGTGGCAGCCCCTTTCGACTATAAAAGGAGGCCCATGGCATACTGGAGAGGGATTCGGCTCTTTCGAACCACACACTCACCACAGCTAGTTCGAGAGCTCAAGACTCTCTGAAATACACCCACCAAAGCAGGACTAGGGTTTTACGCATCCTTGTGGGCCGAACCTGGGTAAACAATCCTCGTGCTGGTTACTAATCCTGCTCTTCTCGCAACCCCGCGCCCCGGCAACCGCAGTAGGGATTCTTGTGATCCCATAGGTGTCGTTCCACACCAACATCATTGGCGCGCCAGGTAGGGGGCGCAATTGTGGGAATCTGGTCTAGTAGCTAGCCTGGCAGTTCTTCGTCGCCATGGCTCCCAAGAAAGAGACGGCCGAGAGAAAAGAGCGCCGCCTGCGAACGTGAAGGACGCCAGTGCGGCAACAGAGAAGCTAAGTCATTCAGAGCTTTAAGTTATTCCCTTTTATATATAAGGTTATCGTCCTCGAAGATCTTGCATATGTATGAGAAACCTGCACGCAAAGGGGCCCTCCCGCAATTGGCAATGCCCTTGTTCTGTTTCGAGTCCGCTCAACAGCTCAAAGCGGCCGCGTCGAGAGTGGCGGGGTAGCCTTCCGCACTTGGCAACGCTCCCGACTCTGACTCGACTCAAACTCGACAATTCGGGCGGCCATGCTAAGGGTGGTAAGGTGGTTCACCCTGCAGCAAGCACACCCGGCAGGCCACTGGGGACCCGTCCCAAAGATGCCGCCCTGGGTTTACGCGCCGACAAACCTGCCCAGTTAACGTAGGGTGGACATACAGAGGAAAATTGAACAGGAAAATAAAATGCATGATACTAAAAGTGATGCAGAGTCATATTACAGCAAATTGTTGCTGCGGTTCTAACTAGAGATAGTAATTGTCTTGGTTGTGAACCTGCAGCGGCGATAAGAAACGGGGTGCCTAATCCCGGCGCTGGCCCTCCACTCTCAGAATTCCGCCGACACGGCTGATGATGGGCTTGATCGCTCCACAAGGGCGCGAGGTCGATACCCTCCGCAAGCTCTCCAACACAAGCGTCAAGTCGAGGTCGGGTACCAGTGTGCCACCTTGGTGAGAACCTTGGTCATGGCTCCCTGGCAAAGCCTCCGGGCCTCGTCGGCCAGCGAGGCCGCCCGGTTGGCGTGAAGCTGCTCCAGGGCCCCGAGAGCACACTCGAAGAACAAGGTCAGCTTGGCGTTGGTGGTCCTGCTGCGCTCTGGGGCGTACCTCACGCTTGGCATCCCCATGGTAGCTAGTTGCGCGGTAATCTTGCCGGCGACGTCTTCGAGGCGGCCAATCCAGTGGTTCGCGCCCTCCTTGAAATCCTTATGCTCGGCGGCCTTTGATGTCTACTACACAACCTTCTCCTTGTAGACGTTGTTGGGCCTCCAAGTGCAGAGGTTTGTAGGACAGTAGCAAATTTCCATCAAGTGGATGACCTAAGGTTTATCAATCCGTGGGAGGCGTAGGATGAAGATGGTCTCCCTCAAACAACCCTGCAACCAAATAACAAAGAGTCTCTTGTGTCCCCAACACACCAATAAAATGGTAAATTGTATATGTGCACTAGTTCGGCGAAGAAATGGTGATACAAGTGCAATATGGATCATAGATATAGGTTTTTGTAAACTGAAAATATAAAAACAGAAAGGTAGCAAGCGGTAAAAGTGAGCGTAAATAGTATTGCAATGATAGGAAACAAGGCCTAGGGTTCATACTTTCACGAGTGCAAGTTCTCTCAACAATAATAACATAGTTGGATCACATAACTATCCCTCAACATGCAACAATGAGTCACTCCAACGCTACTAATAGCGGAGAACGAACGAAGAGATTATGGTAGGGTACGAAACCACCTCAAAGTTATTCTTTCCAATCAATCCGTTGGGCTATTCCTATAAGTGTCACAAACAGCCCTAGAGTTTGTACTAGAATAACACCTTAAGATACAAATCAACAAAAACCCTAATGTCACCTAGATACTCCAATGTCACCTCAAGTATCCGTGGGTATGATTATACGATATGCATCACACAATCTCAGATTCATCTATTCAACCAACACATAGAACCTCAAAGATTGCCCCAAAGTTTCTACCGGAGAATCAAGACGAAAACGTGTGCCAACCCCTATGCATAGGATCATGGGCGGAACCCGCAAGTTGATCACAAATGGTACATCAAGTGAATCATGTGATATCCCATTGTCATCACAGATACGCACGGCAAGACATACATCAAGTGTTCTCAAATCATTAAAGACTCAATCCGATAAGATAACTTCAAAGGGAAAACTCAATTCATTACAAGAGAGTAGAGGGGGAGAAGCAACATAAGATCCAACTATAATAGCAAATCTTGCGATACATCAAGATCGTGCCAAATCAAGAACACGAGAGAGAGATCAAACACATAGCTACTGGTACATACCCTCAGCCCCGAGGATGAACTACTCCCTCCTTGTCATGGAGAGCGCCGGGATGATGAAGATGGCCACCGGTGAGGGTTCCCCCCTCCGGCAGGGTGCCGGAACAGGGTCCCAATTGGTTTTTGGTGGCTACAGAGGCTTGCGGCGGCGGAACTCCCGATCTAATCTCCGTTCTGGATGTTTTAGGGTACGTGAGTATATATGGGTGCAGGAAGTACGTCGGTGGAGCTTCGGGGGGCCCACGAGGCAGGGGAGCGCGCCCTAGGGGGGGGGCGCCCCCCACCCTCGTGGGCACCTCCCTTCTCTCCTGATTTGGGGTCCAAGTCCATCCGGTAGCTTTCCTTCCAAAAATAACTTCTCCAGTTGATTTCGTTCCGTTTTGACTCCGTTTGATATTCCTTTTCTTCGAAACACTGAAATAGGCAAAAAATACAGCAAATCTGGGCTGGGCCTCCGGTTAATAGGTTAGTCCCAAAAATAATATAAAAGTGGATAATAAAGCCCAATATTGCCCAAAACAGTAGATAATATACATGGAGCAATAAAAAATTATAGATACGTTGGAGACGTATCAAGCATCCCCAAGCTTAATTCCTGCTCGTCCTCGAGTAGGTAAATGATAAAAAAGATAATTTTTGATGTGGAATGCTAGTTGGCATAATTTCATTGTAATTCTTCTTAATTGTGATATGTATATTCAGATCCGAAAGATTCAAGACAAAAGTTCATATTGACATAAAAATAATAATACTTCAAGTATACTAACTAAGCAATTATGTCTTCACAAAATAACATGGCCAAAGAAAGTTCATCCCTACAAAATCATATAGTTTAGTCATGCTCCATTTTCGTCACACAAGAATGCTCTCATCATGCACAACCCCGATGACAAGCCAAGCAATTGTTTCATACTCTAGTAACCTCAAACTTATAAACCTTCACGCAATACATGAGCGCGAGCCATGGATATAGCACTATGGGTGGAATAGAATATGATGATGGGGGTTATGTGGAGAATAAAAAAAGGAGAAAGTCTCACATCAACGAGGCTAATCAATGGGCTATGGAGATGCCCATCGATTGATGTTGATTTAAGGAGTAGGGATTGCCATGCAACGGATGCACTAGAGCTATAAATGTATGAAAGCTCAGCAAAAGAAACTAGTGGGTGTGCATCCAACTTGCTTGCTCACGAAGACCTAGGGCACTTGAGGAGGCCCATCGTTGGAATATACAAGCCAAGTTCTATATTGAAAAGTTCCCACTAGTAAATGAAAGTGACAAAACAAGAGACTCTCTATCATGAAGATTATGGTGCTACTTTGAAGCACAAGTGTGGAAAAGAAAGGATAGTAGCATTGCCCCTTTTTATTTCTTTATTTCTTTTCTTTTCCTTTTTTGGGCCTTTTTTTTATTTTTGGCCTTTCTCTTTTTTTTGGGACAATGCTCTATTGAATGATGATCATCAGACTTCTATTTATTTACAACTCAATGATTACAACTCGATACTAGAACAAAGTATGACTCTATATGAATGCCTCCGGCGGTGTACCGGGATGTGCAATAAATCAAGAGTGACATGTATGGAAGAATTATGAACGGTGGTTTTGCCACAAATACTATGTCAACTACATGATCATGCTAGCAATATGACAATGATGAATATGTCATGATGAACGGAATGGTGGAAAGTTGCATGGCAATATATCTCGGAATGGCTATGGAAATGCCATAATAGGTAGGTATGGTGGCTGTTTTGAGGAAGATATAAGGAGGTTTATGTGTGAAAGAGTGTATCGTATCACGGGGTTTGGATGCACCGGTGAAGTTTGCACCAACTCTCAATGTGAGAAAGGGCAATGCACGGTACCGATGAGGCTAGCAATGATGGAAGGGTGAGAGTGCGTATAATCCATGGACTCAACATTAGTCATTAAGAACTCATATACTTATTGCAAAAATCTACAAGCCATCAAAAACCAAAGCACTACGCGCATGCTCCTAGGGGGATAGATTGGTAGGAAAAGACCATCGCTCGTCCCCGACCGCCACTCATAAGGAGGACAATCAAATAACACCTCATGTTTCAAATTTGTTACATAACGTTTACCATACATGCATGCTACGGGACTTGCAAACTTCAACACAAGTATTTCTCAAATTCACAACTACTCAACTAGCACAACTTTAATATCACTACCTCCATATCTCAAAACAATCATCAAGCATCAAACTTCTCTTAGTATTCAAAACACTCATAAGAAAGTTTTTAGTATTCTTGAATACCTAGCATATTAGGATTAGGCACATTACCATGCTATTTAAGACTCTCAAAATAATATAAGTTAACCATGAGAGTTCATCTATTCCTTCAAAATAAAACTACCACCATGCTCCAAAAGATATAAGTGAAGCACTAGAGCAAACAACAAACTACTCCAAAAGATATAAGTGAAGATCAATGAGTAGTTGAATAATTATGCAACTATGTGAAGACTCTCCCATTTAATAATTTCAGATCTTGGTATTTTATTCAAAAATCAAGCAAAACAAAATAAAATGACATGATGCTCCAAGCAAAACACATATCATGTGGTGAATAAAAATATAGCTCCAAGTAAAGTTACCGATGAACGAAGATGAAAGAGGGGATGCCTTCCGGGGCATCCCCAAGCTTAGGCTCTTGGTTATCCTTGAATATTACCTTGGTTGCCTTGGGAATCCCCAATCTTAGGCTCTTGTCACTCCTTATTCCATAGTCCATCGAATTTTTACCCAAAACTTGAAAACTTCACAACACAGAACTTAACAGAAAACTCGTGAGCTCCGTTAGCGAAAGAAAGCAAAAGGCCACTTCAAGGTACTGTAATGAACTCATTATTTATTTATATTGGTGTTAAAACTTCTGTATTCCAACTTATTTATGGTTTATAAACTATTTTACTAGCCATAGAGTCATCAAAATAAGCAAGCAACACAATGAAAACAGAATCTGTCAAAAACAGAACAGCCTGTAGTAATCTGTAACTAACGCAAACTTCTGGAACTCCAAAAATTCTAAAATAAATTGGTGGACCTGAGGAATTTGTCTAGTAATCATCTGCAAAAATAATCAACTAAATAGCACTCTCCAGTAAAAAGTTGAAGCTAATCTCGTGAGCGCTAAAGTTTCTGTTTTTTACAGCATGATCATAAAGACTTCACCCAAGTCTTCCCAAAGGTTCTACTTGGCACAAACACTAATTAAAACACAAAACCACATCTAAACAGAAGCTAGATGTATTATTTATTACTAAACAGAACCAAAAAGCAAGAAACTAAAATAAAATTGGGTTGCCTCCCAACAAGCGCTATCGTTTATCGCCCCTAGCTAGGCATGATGATTTCAATGATGCTCACATAAAAGATAAGAATCGAAACATAAAGAGAGCATCATGAATAATATGACTAGCACATTTAAGTCTAACCCACTTCCTATGCATAGGGATTTTTTGAGCAAACAACTTATGGGAACAAGAATCAACTTGCATAGGAAGGTAAAACAAGCATAACTTCAAGATTTTAAGCACATAGAGAGGAAACTTGATATTATTGCAATTCCTACAAGCATATATTCCTCCCTCATAATAATCTTCAGTAGAATCATGAGTGAATACAACAATATAACCAGCACCTAAAGCATTATTTTCATGATCTACAAGCATAGAAAATTTACTACTCTCCACATAAGCAAAATTCTTCTCATTCGGGATAGTGGGAGTATCATACGAGACTTGAATACTATAAATTGTTTCCACATTAAAAGAGTAATGTTCAGAAAAAGGGGAATCATAATCATGACAAATTTTATAAATATAATCATCACTACTTTTTATAGCATAAGTTTTATCACAATAATCATCATAAGTAGCAACTTTGTTCTCCTCATAATCAACTGAAACCTCTTCTGAAATAGTGGATACATCACTAAATAAAGTCATGACCTCTCCAAATCCACTTTCATAAATATTATAAGATTCAACATCCTCCTATATTGTGGGATCACTACTTCCTAAAGTTGACACTCTTCCAAACCAACTTTCATCAATATAATCATCATAGGTAGAAGGCATGCTATCATCATAACAACTTTGCATATCAAAACATGGAAGGCTAAAAATATCATCATTATTAAACATAGCATCCCCAAGCTTGGGACAAACTTTAATTTCAGCAAATATATTCTCAAATATGTCATCTTCATCAAACATAGCTTCCCCAAGCTTGGGCCTTTTCATATCATAAGCATAATCACTCTCATCATTAATAGTATGGATAGCACCAATAGTATAGAAAACATTATTATCATATTCTTCCAAGCAAGCGCCAAAAAGATTTTCAAGTTCATAAGAAGTATCATTATCTTCCCAATCATAATCATCACAACAAGCAATAGGCATAACGAGATCATCATCAAGTGCATCATCTTCCACAATTATTTTTGATTCATTTTCATGAGGCACAACAATAATAGGAGCAACATTATTTGGGAGAGATACCTTTTTACCTATCTTCCCTTTTCTTTTCTTCTTCTTCACCTCATGTGTGGGTTCAGTCCTCTTTTTGGAGCTCCTTATTAATGAGATTGGTTGAATAGAAGGCTCCTCCTCGTTACCTGATTCATCAGAAGAAATAATAGGAGAATATTGGGAAGTCTCTTCCCTTTCGTTAGCATTCTCTTCATCTTCTATTTGTTTTCTTTTCTTTATGTAATTGACAATATAAGGATTTTCACTGCAACTCACCGCACAATACATATAAATCTCTTCTAGATCAATATCGAGGAATTTCTTGAGGTTATATTCTGGAATATGCTTAGTTTGACGCTTCAATTCTTCATAACCCAAAAGCAAACTAAGTTCATTATGATGTGCAAGGGAAATCAAGTCATCACAATTTTTGGACACGATTCAGTCATGAAACAATTTGCAATTGATATTTAAATGACCATGTTCATTGCAAAGTTCACAATTACGGTAAAGATATTTTAAATTTTCAGCACTCACATCTAGCCTTTCTTGCAACCATTTAGTTTCCAAGTACTTATGCCTCTTGCAATATCTATCTTCCCTATTTGATGTGTACTTGCAAACCCAATGCACTCCACAAAAATTGACATGTTTATAGGAGGCATTTTCATCATAACTAGTGCAATCATCATTAGTACCGTGGATATTCAAGGAGTTCATACTAACAACATTGCAATCATGCTCATCATTCAAAGATTTAGTGCCAAACATTTTAATGCATTCTTCTTCTAACACTTTGGCACAATTTTCTTTTCCATCATACTCACGAAAGATATTAAAAAGATGAAGCGTATGTGGTAAACTCAATTCCATTTTTTTGTAGTTTTCTTTTATAAAATAAACTAGTGCTAAAACAAGAAACAAAAAGATTCAATTGCAAGATCTAAAGATATACCTTCAAGCACTCACCTCCCCGGCAACGGCGCCAGAAAAGAGCTTGATGTCTACTACACAACCTTCTCTTGTAGACGTTGTTGGGCCTCCAAGTGCAGTGGTTTGTAGGACATTAGCAAATTTCCCTCAAGTGGATGACCTAAGGTTTATCAATCAGTGGGAGGCGTAGGATGAAGATGGTCTCTCTCAAACAACCCTGCAACCAAATAACAAAGAGTCTCTTGTGTCCCCAACACACCCAATACAATGGTAAATTGTGTAGGTGCACTAGTTCGGCGAAGAGATGGTGATACAAGTGCAATATGGATGGTAGATATAGGTTTTTGTAAACTTAAAATATAAAAACAGCAAGGTAGCAAGCGGTAAAAGTGAGTGTAAACGGTATTGCAATGATAGGAAACAAGGCCTAGGGTTCATACTTTCACTAGTGCAAGTTCTCTCAAGAATAATAACATAGTTGGATCACATAACTATCCCTCAACATGCAACAAAGAGTCACTCCAAAGCTACTAATAGCGGAGAACGAACGAAGAGATTATGGTAGGGTACGAAACCACCTCAAAGTTATTCTTTCCAATCAATCCGTTGGGCTACTCCTATAAGTGTCACAAACAGCCCTAGAGTTCGTACTAGAATAACACCTTAAGATACAAATCAACCAAAACCCTAATGTCACCTAGATACTCCAATGTCACCTCAAGTATCCGTGGGTATGATTATACGATATGCATCACACAATCTCAGATTCATCTATTCAACCAACACATAGAACCTCAAAGAGTGCCCCAAAGTTTCTACCGGAGAATCAAGACGAAAACGTGTGCCAAACCCTATGCATAGGTTCATGGGCGGAACCCGCAAGTTGATCACCAAAACATACATCAAGTGAATCATGTGATATCCCATTGTCACCACAGATACGCACGGCAAGACATACATCAAGTGTTCTCAAATCATTAAAGACTCAATCCATTACAAGAGAGTAGAGGGGGAGAAGCAACATAAGATCCAACTATAATAGCAAAGCTCGCGATACATCAAGATCGTGCCAAATCAAGAACACGAGAGAGAGATCAAACACATAGCTACTGGTACATACCCTCAGCCCCGAGGGTGAACTACTCCCTCCTCGTCATGGAGAGCGCGGGATGATGAAGATGGCCATCGGTGAGGTTCCCCCCTCGTGAGGTGCTTGAACAGGTCCCGATTGGTTTTGGTGGCTCTGAGGCTGCTGCGGCGGCGAAATCCTGATCTAATCTCCGTTCGGAAGTTTTAGGTGCGTGAGTATATATGGGTGCAGGAAGTGCGTCGGTGGAGCTTGGGGCCCCACGAGGCAGGCGCGCTAGGGAGGCGCCTGGGGCACCCTTGTGGGCACCTCCTTTCTCTCCTGACGTGGGATCCAAGTCCATCCAGTAGATTTCCTTCCAAAAATAACTTCTCCAGTTGATTTCGTTCCGTTTCGACTCCGTTTGATATTCCTTTTCTTGAAACACCAAATAGGCAAAAAACAAAAATCTGGGCTGGGCCTCCGGTTAATAGGTTAGTCCCAAAAATAATATAAAAGTGGATAATAAAGCCCAATATTGCCCAAAACAGTAGATAATATAGCATGGAGCAATCAAAAATTATAGATACGTTGGAGACGTATCAGCCTCGTCCCTCCGCAGCTGCTTCTCGGTCTCCAGCTCCTTGGCCAGGGTCCCCTCCCGGGCTTTGGCCTCCGTGAGCATCCCCTCGAGGCCCTCCAGCTTCAGCGTGAGGTCCTTCAGGGACTTGTTGGCCTCGGAGAGCTCCCCGGCCTTGCTGATGGCCGCGCCCTGTGCCTCCGTCAGGGTGCTGTTGAGCATGTCCTTCTCCTAGGACAGCTTGAGGGCCTGCTCTTTAAGCTCATCCCGCTCCACCTCCAGCTCCTTCACCTTGTCGGCATACACCTGGGCTTGGGCATCGAGTGCCTCCTTGTGCCTCTGCTCCAGCTCACTGGTCCACTGCAAGACAAGCTTCCCCACCTCTTCATCCTTGCCGCGGAGCGTGGCGGCAACTTTCTCCTCGCGCGCAGCGAGGTCCTCCTCCTGGGAGTTCAGTGTGGCATGGTGCTGAGTCCGGGCGGCCTCAGCTGCCGTGGCTAAGCCCTCCGCCGTCTCCTGGGCCTTCTCGATGTCGGCCAGCTTCATGGTGAGCTCCACATCGCGCTTGGCCAGCTTGCCCTGGGCAGCCTTCAGCTCCTTGTGAGCCTCGCAGAACCAGTCCTGCGTCTCGGCAACACGCTTCTGGAGGTCCGCCTCCGCCTTTTCCACCACTGCCGTCCTGGACCTGACTTTGTCCAGGCGGGCACGATGGAGTGCTTGGTGCCTCCGGAAGTTGGCGCCCATGGCCTGGAGCAGCCGCTCCTCCTGGGAGCCGTCGCCACCGACGCTCGGCTCGACAACGACCTCAAGCCCAGCGGCGGCAAGCACTTCGTTGTCGAACACCTCTCCCTCGATGGGTGTCCTGGTGCTCGACGCGCCTGGAAGATGGACGAACAAGTCGACACCCACCCTCAGGTACTTGCTGGAGCCGGAAGCAGCGGAGGAGGAAGGCTGGTCATCAGCCACCACCTCCTCCTCCCCGGCAGGCCCCTTGCCGGTCTCCTCAGCGGCAGCCTTGCCGGCCTCCCCGGCTGGCCCCTTGGCGGTGTCCTCAGCAGCGCCCTTGGCGGCCTCCTTGGCGGCTATCTTCTCGGCCTCCGCCTCGGCGGCCTTGGCTACATCCTCGATGATGGCGTCCACGTCCTCTGGGTTCACCGAGGAGGGATCTGGATGCCAAGGAAGGGAGTGAGGCAAGGCCAAGACCAAGAGCCAGAAAGAAAAAGGAACAGGGACGAACGGCGAGCGACTTACCAGCGTCGATACCAGGCTGGGAAACGGAAGTCCCCTCCCCGCCAACATTTGGCGTCGAGGCGAAGCCGCCAGTGTCGGTGTCAAAATCGGCGAATCTCGGGTAGGGGGTCCCGATCTGTGCGTCTAGGCTGATGGTAACAGGAAGCAAGGGACACAGATGTTTACCCAGGTTCAGGCCCTCTCGATGGAGGTAAAACCCTACTTCGTGCTTGATTAATATTGAAGATATTGGTAGTACAAGAGTAGATCTACCACGAGATCGTAGAGGCTAAACCCTAGAAGCTAGCCTATGATGGTATGATTGTAATTGTGATCGGCCTTCTAAGGACCAACCTCTCCAGTTTATATAGACACCGGAGAGGGCTAGGGTTTACATGGAGTCGGTTACAAGGAAGGAAATACAATATCCGGATTGCCAAGCTTGCCTTCCACGCCAAGGAGAGTTCCATCTGGACACGGGACGAAGTTTGAGTCTTGTATCTTCATGCTTCAATAGTCCGGACGATGTATATAGTCCGGCTGTCCGAATACCCCCTAATCCAGGACTCCCTCAGTAGCCCCTGAACCAGGCTTCAATGACGATGAGTCCGGCGCGCAATCTTGTCTTCGGCATTGCAGGGCGGGTTCCATCTCCGCATACTCCAAAGTACATGTTATGACGAATAGTGTCCGGAACTCCATCAATGTTGTATTCCTTGGCTTCAGTGCCTCAATAATGACCATCTCCACATGTCGAGCGAATGCGAGGAGCCGAGGTATTTTTCGCATTTGCCATCCTCAATCCTTTGGGCTGACCGCCTATTTGAAGAGATGGGGATTCTCAGATCCAAACCTCACTCTTCCCCCTCGAGCAAGCATCCCACAGAGCGCTCCGGAAAAACCATTCCAACATGGCCGGTCGTCGCAGCTCCTCTGCTCGCTCTCCTCGCTCCAAGCCGGGGGACTGGGAAGTGTGCTCAGTTCCCCATAGTCGTTCGATTGAGTTACAAACACAAGGGTTTCTTCCACCAGCATTCATGGTCCCCGTCCCGAGCCGGAATAGCCACCTATAATGGCGGGGAGCAAGCGGAGAGATCTCCCAATCCATCTCCAGAGGAGCGAATATGCCTCATCCCGCATCTGCTAAGGGGCGTTGGGTTTCCTATCAACCCATTCCTTCGCGGGCTCCTAGAGTTCTACGGCCTCCAGTTACACAATCTTACCCCTGCCTCTATACTACATATAGCAGGGTACGTTGCCCATTGCGAGCTATTTTTAGGCTGCGAGCCTCACTTCGGGTTATGGAAGAAGTTGTTCTGCCTTGTCCCCCGCAACCAGGGAGAATCCCTATGTCAGGTGGGCGGGGCCGAAGTATGGCGCATTGCCGAGATCGGATACCTATCCGGCACTCCCAAGAAGGCACCAGAGAACTGGCCTTCAGAGTGGTTCTACATTAACGAAGTTCCCCTTCCGGATCCAGTTCGGACAGGTCTCCCTAAGTTCAGTAACGCCCCGCCGAGGGCACGTCTAAGTTGGCGCCCCCGAGGCCCCCAAGAGGAGGATACTAGGGAAATATATTACCTGATGAGCAGGATAAAGTTACTGGCCAAATCCGGACTGACGATAGTCGAGGTTATGGCAATATGCATAATATGGGGAGTGCAACCGCTTCAATATCGGGGGAAGCCCGTGTGGCACTTCAACGGGGAAGATGATGCCACCCGCTGTGGCCGTAAGGGTCCGGACTCCGCCACTGCTCTGGCAAGGATATTGTCCGATTTATACAAAGGGGAAGAGGAGGAATTCCTTCACATCAAACCGCGAGATGGATTCTCCATGTACAACCCCCCAAACTGGGTAAGTTGTCATTCCTTTCCCCGCGTCACTTATTGGGGCGTTCTTCGCTAAGATCATCTGCCTTGATATTCCCGAGCAGGAACTGAGGAGGGCCGTAGAAGGAATCTCCAGCCCCTGCCCGTAGCTAGAGGACCCCAGAAGGGCCCTAGATCCAGGTATCGAAGAGGATCCGGATATTACCGTGGAGCTTGTCAACGGGATATTTTATCAAGCGAGCTGCGATGGCGCCTTAGTGGCCATTACTACCGACTATCCCGGACCGCTTCCTACATCGCGCGTAAGCCAAGTCGAAAAACCCAATCCTCCGAAGAGGACTCCCTTCAGATGTCATGCCTTACCCTTGAAGTGTCGTGTTTTTACATAGACGACGGTCGGAGCATGGGGCCGAGCCCCTAGGGACTCGTCGGCCAAGGGCGTCCGGATCGGGCAGGCTCAAGAGGAAGGCGGTAAGGGTTGACTCGCCGCTACAGAGGTAAGGCAAAAACTTGTGTGGTGATTATGGTATTTTTGAAGTATGACAGCACCCTTTGTGTCCTGGCAGGAAGAGGAGCAGCCGGACAATATCCGGGGATCCTGCCAACCACGCCTCCACCAGGCGGATTCCAAAACCGGCTTCGAGAGCGGAGGCGGGAGCGGGGCCGATGCCGCATAGTTCTCCAACAGAGAATGCGGATATGCTCTTGGCCATGAATTTCGAAGTAGAGAGCGCCATGAATCACCGGCGCCGACGGGCCGTACTTCGGAACAACATCTTTTCTGAAGAGGCATTTAACGCCTTCAATTCGGGAGACACATACATCCGAGCTGCTCAAGGCGGGCTTGCCCGAGCGACTGACCAGTATACCAAAGATATACGGGTAATAAAATTTGATAAGCATTGATGACCCACAAGTATAGGGGATCTATCATAGTCCTTTCGATAAGTAAGAGTGTCGAACCCAACGAGGAGCAGAAGGAAATGATAAGTGGTTTTCAACAAGGTATTCTCAGCAAGTACTGAAATAAGTGGTAACAGATAGTTTTGTGATAAGATAAATTGTAACGAGCAACAAGTAACAAAAGTAAATAAGGTGCAGAAAGGTGGCCCAATCCTTTTTGTAGCAAAGGACAAGCCTTGACAAACTCTTATAATAGGAAAAGCGCTCCCGAGGACACATGGGAATATCGTCAAGCTAGTTTTCATCACGCTCATATGATTCACGTTTGGTACTTTGATAATTTGATATGTGGGTGGACCAGTGCTTGGGTGTTGTTCTTACTTGAACAAGCATCCCACTTATGACTAACCTCTATTGCAAGCATCCGCAACTACAACAAAAGTATTAAGGTAAACCTAACCATAGCATGAAACATATGGATCCAAATCAGCCCCTTACGAAGCAACGCATAAACTAGGGTTTAAGCTTCTGTCACTCTAGCAACCCATCATCTACTTATTACTTCCCAATGCCTTCCTCTAGGCCCAAATAATGGTGAAGTGTTATGTAGTCGACGTTCACATAACACCACTAGAGGTTAGACAACATACATCTCATCAAAATATCGAACGAATACCAAATTCACATGACTACTAATAGCAAGACTTCTCCCGTGTCCTCAGGAACAAACGTAACTACTCACAAAGCATATTCATGTTCATAATCAGAGGGGTAATAATATGCATAAAGGATCTGAACATATGATCTTCCACCAAGTAAACCAACTAGCATCAACTACAAGGAGTAATCAACACTACTAGCAACCTACTAGCACCAATCCCGGACTTGGAGACAAGAATTGGATACAAGAGATGAACTAGGGTTTGGAGATGAGATGGTGCTGGTGAAGATGTTGATGGAGATTGCCCTCTCCCGATGATGATGATGGCGATGATTTCCCCCTCCCGGAGGGAAGTTTCCCCGGCAGAACAGCTCCGCCGGAGCCCTAGATTGGTTCCGCCAAGGTTCCGCCTCGTGGCGGCGGAGTCTCGTCCCGAAAGGTTGCTTATGATTTTTTTTCTCATTGAAAGACTTCATATAGGATAAGATGGACGTCGGAGAGCCCCAGGGGGCCCATGAGATAGGGGGGCACGCTCAAGGGGGAGGGCGCGCCCCCCACCCTCGTGAGCAGGGTGTGGGCCCCCTGGCCTTCATCTTTGGCGACGATTTTTCTTTATTTATTTTAAGTTATTCCGTGGAGTTTCAGGACTTTTGGAGTTGCACAGAATAGGCCTTCAATATTTGCTCCTTTTCCAGCCCAGAATTCCAGCTACCGGCATTCTCCCTCTTCATGTAAACCTTGTAAAATAGGAGAGAATAGCCATAAGTATTGTGACATAACGTGAAATAACAGCCCATAATGCGATAAATATCGATATAAAAGCATGATGCAAAATGGACGTATCAACTCCCCCAAGCTTAGACCTCGCTTGTCCTCAAGCGAAAAGCCGATAACAATAAATATGTCCTCATGTTTAGAGGTAGAGGCGTTGATAAAAATAAAATACGGACATGGAGGCATCATGATTATTCTCATAACAGCAACATATATTGATTTGTCATATGATTAGTCATGTTCAAGTGATGATCCTTTCACAAAGCCAAAGTATGAATCAGAAACCTTATTGAGCATCAAAAAATTATAACCTGAGTCATTGAAGCAATTGCAATTTATCATAACATCGGAAAGAGTCTATGTCAGAGCTTAAAAGCAAGTCCACATACTCAACTATCACTTAGTCCTTCATAATTGCTAACACTCACGCAATACTTGTGGTTACGGAGGTTTAACCGGACACAGAGAAAGATAGGGGCTTGTAGTTTTGCCCCACGACCTTTTACCTCAAGGGTAATGTCAACAATAATAATTCATGCTCCCCTACATCCAATTAGATATATATATATCATGTTCTTTCCAACATGCTGAGCTTGCCAAAGGATAAAATAAAAAGGAGAAGGTGAAGATCACCGTGACTCTTGCATAAGGTAGAAGATAATAATAAAGATAGGCCCTTCGGAGGGAAGCAAAGGTTACAATGCGCTTTTATGGTTGGATGCACAAAATCTTAATGCAAAAGAACGTCACTTTATATTGCCCTTGTATGTGGAACTTTATTATGCAGTCCGTCGCTTTTATTACTTCCACAACAAGTTCGTACAAAGCTTATTTCTCTGCACTAATAAGTCATGCATATTTAGAGAGCAATTTTTATTGCTTGCACCGATGACAACTTACTTGAAGGATCTTACTCAATCCATAGGTAGATATGATGGAATCTCATGGCTAAACTGGTTTAAAGGTATTTGGAAGCACAAGTAGTATCTCTACTTGGTGCTGAGAATTTGGCTAGCATGAGGGGGAAAGGCAAGCTCAACATGTTAGGAGATCCATGACAATATACTTTGTCTCAAATATAAGAAAACATAACTCATTACGTTGTCTTCCTTGTCCAACATCAACTCTTTAGCATGTCATATTTTAATGAATGTTCCCAATCATAAAAGATGTCAATGATAATATATCTATATGTGAAACCTCTCTCTCCTTATTACTTCCTATTAATTGCAACGATGATCAAAACTATATTTTCCAACTCCCAACAACTTTTAATCATCATACTCTTTCTATGTGAAGTCATTACTTTCAATAAGACTAATATGAACTCTTTGTTTCTTTTTATTCTTTTCTTTTATTCACTCAAGATCATGGCAAAGTAATCAAGCCCTTGACTCAACACTAATCTTTATTATATATAGCTCACGGACTCGATTGCATAGAGGGATCATAAAGCAATACTTCAAAACTAGATCATGCCATGACTTTATTCTACTATATCAAGATACTACTAATAGGATCGAATTAAGAAAAATGGTAAAGATAGGAGTTGTGATGGTGATACGATACCGGGGCACCTACCCCAAGCTTGGCAGTTGCCAAGGGGAGAGCCCATAGCCATGTGATTATGTCTCCTTCTTTGTTGTTGGCGGTGGAGGTGTTGTTGATGATGCAAGCTTGTCGTCCACCTTCCATGGCATAGGCTCACCCTCATAGAAGGATGATCGAGTCTCCGGAATCCTCAAATCTGCAACGGAAACAGCTCGAAACGAAAACAGAGGATATTTGCGTGATACGGTCGTCAAAACCTTCGGGGGAATATATAATGAATTTTTACCGACCAAAATACGTATCGTGCAAGAAAATGGAGTCCGGAGGGCACACGAGGTGCTCACGAGGTAGAGGGGCGCGTCCAGGGGGGTAGGGCGCGCCCTCCACCCTCGTGGAGGCCTCGTGTCCTCCCCGGACTGCTACTTATTTTTCTATTTTTCTAAATATTCCAAAACACAGAAATATTGCCTTAGAATTTGTTTTGGAGTCGGTTTACTTACCGTAACACATACCTATTCCTTTTCGGAGTCTGGGACATTCTGAAAAGTGTCCCTTATGTATTCCTCCGGGGTTACGGTTTCAATAATATTAGTTTCAACATTTATAGGATTACCTAAGATATAGTGTTTGATTCTTTGACCGCTTACCACCTTCGGATTTGTGCCTTCGAAGTTGTTGATTTTTATGGCACCGGAACGATAGACCTCCTCGATAACGTAGGGACCTTCCCATTTGGAGAGAAGTTTTCCTGCAAAAAATCTTAAACGAGAGTTGTATAGCAATACATAATCACCTACATTAAACTCACGCTTTTGTATCCTTTTGTCATGCCATCTTTTAACTTTTTCTTTAAACAACTTGGCATTTTCATAGGCTTGGGTTCTCCATTCATCAAGTGAGCTAATATCAAATAACCTCTTCTCACCGGCAAGTTTGAAATGATAGTTGAGCTCTTTAATAGCCCAATATGCCTTATGTTCTAGTTCGAGAGGTAAGTGACATGCTTTTCCATAAACCATTTTATACGGAGACATACCCATAGGATTCTTATATGCAGTTCTATAGGACCATAATGCATCATCAAGTTTCTTGGACCAATTCTTTCTAGGCCTATTAACAGTCTTTTGCAAAATTAATTTGAGCTCTCTATTACTCAATTCTACTTGACCACTAGACTGCGGGTGATTAGGAGATGCAATTCTATGATTAACGTCATATTTAGCAAGCATTTTACGGAAAGCACCATGAATAAAATGTGAACCACCATCAGTCATTAAATATCTAGGGACTCCAAACCTCGGAAAAATAACTTCCTTAAGCATTTTAATAGAAGTGTTATGATCAGCACTACTAGTTGGAATAGCTTCTACCCACTTAGTAACATAATCAACAACAACTAAAATATGTGTATATCCATTAGAGGCAGGAAAAGGTCCCATATAATCAAAGCCCCAAACATCAAATGGTTCAATAACAAGTGAATAATTCATAGGCATTTCTTGACGTCTACTAATATTACCAATTCTTTGACATTCATCACAAGACAAAACAAACTTACGGGCATCTTTGAAGAGAGTAGGCCAATAAAAACCAGATTGCAATACCTTATGTGCAGTTCTATCTCCAGCGTGATGTCCTCCATAAGCTTCGGAGTGACACTTGCGTAGGATCTGTTCCTGTTCATGCTCAGGTACACAACGTCTAATAACACCATCTACTCCTTTATAAAGATGTGGGTCATCCCAAAAGTAATGTCGCAAATCATAAAAGAACTTTTTCTTTTGTTGGTATGTGAAGCTAGGTGGTATAAATTTAGCAACAATATAATTAGCGTAATCAACATACCAAGGAGTGCTACGAGAAGTTGTAAGGGCATATTTATCCCTTAGGTGTTTTGACGATTGATGACGATACTTTTGCGGACTAATCGTATGCCTTGAGTTCCTCAGATGATTCATCACTAGGCACGAGACGATTCGGTGCCCCTCGGAGACTATTGAAGACGGCGTCGTTCTACATTTCTCTTTGGTGGATTTGAGTCATAGGAGAGCCGTACTATTAAGAGGGGGTCCGTGTCGGAAAGGTTTGGGTGGAATCAACACGTACACTTGTCCTTCCTTTCCTTGCACTTTGGAGCATCTTCCTGTTGTCATAGCTGTGCATAATCCGACGGCTACTGCTGTTCTTGCGGTAGTACTGCTCTAGGGAGCGGTAGTACCGCAAGCACCAGCGGTAGTACCGCTGGGGGTCACGGTAGTACCACTCCCCTGGAGCCTTAGTACCGCAACTCCCAGGCCTAGTGCTGCTCCGGTACGGTAGTAGGCGCGGATGTAATTTTTTACATCCGCGCCCACACGGTAGTACCGCGGGTGGACACGGTAGTACCGCTCTCTTAGAGCCGTAGTACCGTGGCCCGCATGCCCTGTACCGTTGCGCCGCGGTAGTAGGAGCGGATGTAATTTTTTACATCCGCGCCTCCACGGTAGTACCGCACCTCGTGCGTGATAGTACCGCGTCGGG
Source organism: Aegilops longissima (assembly GCA_021605205.1). Classification (NCBI taxonomy): domain Eukaryota; kingdom Viridiplantae; phylum Streptophyta; class Magnoliopsida; order Poales; family Poaceae; genus Aegilops; species Aegilops longissima. Next base: position 137,469,452 of record CM038676.1, on the reverse strand, counting down.
TTTTCGCACTGTTTCTTTTTCAGCGGAAGTAGGCACGGATGTAGTTTATTTCATCCGTGCTCTTCATAAACTGTGGCTTACCTGCTTATGCGGTAGTACCGCAAGGGTGTCTTGATAATACCGCCATGGCGGACGTAATCTTCGCTCGATCGAACCGATCCAGCCTCTGCTTCTGCTGCTGCCGCGATAGTATGATGGTCCTCCACGGTAGTACCCAGCGTGTCATGTGATAATACCGCGCTTCGAATGATAGTACCGTGTGTCGCAGAGCTGAACTAGAGGATAATGGTTGGATCTTTTCCACGAGTATAAAAGGCGTGTCTCCTACCTCTAGTTGACCACCTCTTCCATCTCTAAGCTCCATTGTTGCTCCAAGCTCCATTTTGGCCCGATCTCTCTCCCTAGCCAATCAAACTTGTTGATTTGCTCGGGATTGGGTGACAAGGGCCCGATCTACACTTCCACCAAGAGACATTTGATTCCCCCCTCTTATCCCTTGCGGATCTTGTTACTCTTGGGTGTTTGAGCACCCTAGACGGTTGAGGTCACCGTGGAGCCATATTCCATTGTGGTGAAGCTTCGTGGTGTCGTTGGGAGCCTCCAATTAAGTTGTGGAGATTGCCCCAACCTTGTTTGTAAAGGTTCGGTTGCCGCCTTCAAGGGCACCAATAGTGGAATCATGGCTCTTGCATTGTGCGAGGGCGTTAGGAGATTACAGTGGCCCTAGTGGCTTCTTGGGGAGCATTGTGCCTCCACACCGCTCTAACGGAGACGTACTTCCCCTCAAAAGGAAGGAACTTCGGTAACACATCCTCGTCTCCACCGGCTCCACTCTTGGTTATCCTATCCCTTTACTTGTGCAAGCTTATTTGTGTTTCTATCTTTGCTTGCTCTTATTCTTGTGTTGATTGCATCATATAGGTTGTACACCTAGTTGCACATCTAGACAACCTTTATTATTGCAAAGTTTAAATTGGTAAAGAAAAGCTTAAAAATTGTTAGTTGCCTATTCACCCCCCCTCTAGCCAACCATATCGATCCTTTCAGAAGTGCTTATGACATTTAATTGTTCATCAGGAAAGCTATCATCAATAGGTAGTGGGTCATCAAGAACATTCTCTAACCTAGATAAGTTGTCTGCAATGGGGTTCTCAGCTCCTTTTCTATCAACAATATGCAAATCAAATTCTTGCAGCAAGAGAACCCATCTAATAAGTCTAGGTTTAGCATCTTAATTTTCCATAAGATATTTAATAGCAGCATGATCGGTGTGAATAGTTACTTTAGTCAACAATATAGGGTCTGAATTTATCACAAGCAAATACAACTGCTAAAAGTTCCTTTTTGGTAGTAGCATAATTTCTTTGAGCATTGTCTAGAGTCTTACTAGCATAATGGATAACATTTAATTTCTTATCAACTCTTTGCCCTAGAACAGCACCTACAGCATAATCAATGGCATCACACATAACTTCAAAGGGTAAATTCCAATCAGCTGGCTGAACAACAGGTGCAGAGACTAATGCTTTCTTAAGTATTTCAAATGCTTCTACACAATCATCATCAAAGACAAATGGTACATCTTTTTGTAATAAATTAGTCAGAGGCCGAGAAATTTTTGAGAAGTCCTTAATGAACCTCCTATAAAATCCGGCGTGACCAAGGAAACTTCTTATACCTTTGATGTCCTTGGGACATGGCGTCTTTTCAATATCATCAACCTTGGCTTTATCAACTTCAATACCTCTTTCAGAAACTTTGTGCCCCAAGACAATACCTTCATTAACCATAAAGTGACACTTTTCCCAATTCAAGAGAAGATTAGTTTCTTCACATCTCTGCAAAACACGATCAAGATTGCTCAAGCAATCGTCAAAAGAGGAACCATAGACGGAAAAGTCGTCCATGAAAACCTCACAAATCTTTTCACAAAAATCAGAGAATATAGCCATCATGCATCTTTGAAAGGTAGCAGGTGCATTACATAAACCAAAAGGCATACGTCTATAAGCAAAAGTACCAAAAGGGCATGTAAAAGTAGTCTTTGATTGATCTTTAGCCGACACAGGTATTTGAGAGAAACCAGAATAACCATCTAGAAAGCAATAATGTGTATGTTTGCATAATATTTCTAGCATTTGATCAATAAAAGGTAAGGGGTAATGATCTTTCTTAGTGGCTTTATTTAATTTGCGGAAATCAATTACCATCCAATAACCTGTGATAATTCTTTGCGGGATCAATTCATCTTTATCATTAGGGACAACAGTAATACCTCCCTTCTTAGGGACACAATGGACAGGACTTACCCACTGACTATCAGCAACGGGATAAATTATACCCGCCTCCAGAAGCTTGAGTATTTATTTTCTTACCACTGCTTTCATTTTTGGGATTCAAACGTCGTTGAGGATCACGAACTGGTTTGGCATCTGCTTCCAAATTTATTTTATGCTGACATAGAGTGGGACTAATGCCCTTAAGATCATCAAGAGTATATCCAATAGCGGCATGGTGCTTCTTTAGAGTTTTCAATAATCTTTCTTCTTCATGCTCTGAAAGGTTAGCACTAATAATAACAGGATATATTTTATTTTCATCAAGATAGGCATATTTAAGATTATCAGGCAACAGTTTAAGCTCAAACACGGGATCACCCTTGGGTGGAGGAGGATCCCCTAAGATTTCAACAGGCAAATTATGTTGCATAATAGGTTCCTGTTTAAAGAA